>CAUYUJ010014424.1:145148-165148 GCA_963575745.1 Prorocentrum cordatum
GTCTCTGGCAACCTTGCTCGGTGATGATGTGTTCCGCCCACGACTGCCGGGCCAGGGCTCGCAGCAGGCGGGGCGGGCGGAGGGCGCGGCTGGCCGGCCTCCTCGGGTTCGGGCCGGAGCCCGGGCTGGCCCCCGAGGACGAGGCTCACCCTCTGGCCGCCAGGGGGGCCGCTGACCTCGCGGCGGCGCGCGCGGGGCGGAGTCTTTACCATCCATTGGGGAGCCTGGCGGCGAGAAAGGGCGACGACAGAGCGCGGAGGAGGAGGAAGAGGAGGAGGAGGAGGGGAGGAGGAGGAGGAGGAGGAGGCGGAGGCGGAGGAGGAGGAGGACGAACGCTACAAGCCTGGCACGTGAAGCCCGCCCAGCTGCAGAAGGGAGCGGCCGGAGGACCCAGAGAGGCGGAGCAGCGCGCCCCCGGCGAGCGCGCGGGGTGCCTCGGAGGGGCCTCGAGGCAGGAGAAGGAGATAGGAGGAGGCAGGAGGTGACTACCTACCAGACCACCCCAACCCAACCCGAAGACCCGAATCTCGGGTTGGGGGGTAAGGGTTCCACATGTGTTTTCTCGATGTTTCCCGACCCCCCCCCCACTGGAAATCGATGTAAATCTGAGCTTTCGGGTTGGGTTGGGGTGGCTTGGTGGGTGGTGAGGAGGAGGTCAGAGGAGACCGAGGCCTCCCGGGCCACGATCCCAAGGTGGTGCTCGGGTGCGCTGCGCGCAAGTTGAAGAATGCAACTTGGTTTCGCTCGGCGGGGTTCTCGTCCTGGGTTCGCGATTCCCCCGCCGTGCTCTGACTCAACGGCATGCAGGCCCAAAGCGGTCCTCCGAAGGTACGATCCGATCCGAACCAGACACCGTGCTACCAGGAACAAATGAAGGCAAATCCCATGTGCACGTATGTTCTCCTATGATTCCAGTTTCCTTTTTCCCTTCCGCATCCCCCTTGCAGCCTTCCCTTCCCTTCTCTTCCACCTTCTTTTTCTCCCTGTCCGAACCTTACCCCTGACACGCTGCAGCCGCTTTGCGCCAAACTGCGAAGCATCTCCTTCCACTCATTGCTTCAAACTTCTACTCCGATGGTCTCCAAGTCTTGACGCCCAGGTTCAAATTAAGCCAGTTCCAGAACAATGCACTCATTCGTCAGAGACGTCGACGGATGAACGCCACGCTCTCTCGGCTTGACAATAAGAATCCAACGACCCTGTCGGCGTGAGTCAGGGGGGGTCCTGGGGTGGTCGTCCAATGGGGGTCCTGAGAGACGCCATTCCAGTCGAAACTAACCCTCATTTCCCTATGAAAGCCACCTGGGTGTACCAAGCGTGCTGCATGACCGTTCTGCTGTAAGCGTCGCGGCTTGATCCTCACAACAATCAAACGTGGGCGGGGCATGGGATGCACACGACCCGCTGTTTGGTGTCAGCCACATGGATCTGGAACCATGCCTATCCCGGCGTAACAACTACGTCGCCCATCCTGGGAAGTGCGGCGAGCGATGTAGCAACCGACCACTCGCAACCAGTCGCGCCATGCTCGCCCAACCGTTGACAAACTCAAGGCCGTTGATGTTAAGCATGTGTCGCCCGATAACTGCAACGACCGGTTGCCCCCGACAGCTGGCCGTTTTTTCGCGCAACCACACACGCACGCGCGCAAAAACATAAAAAAACAAAGAATATTGATTCATCTTTGTATTCCCACCCCTGGCTACACCTGACATGCCCCCCTCACGAGGCCCAAACCGCCACCGGAATACCCGCGCCCCGCTCGCCCACTGGCGCGCGAAATCCTCATTCCCCCCACGGAAAAACTGCAACAGCCATCGCCCAAAAACAAAACTGCCAACGAGATGTCGCTACCAACCGGCGGAAGCTGCAACCCAAATGTCGTCCCGCCAATCACTTGTGTCCTGTCGTAATTCGCTCGTGTATATTCCTCCAAAGCGCCACACCCTCGGTTAACCTTGCGAGAAACTTGCCATCACCTCCCACACGAAACTCTGTCAACAGGCCCTGGCGAAACCTCTAAACTAGATGGCTGGCACTGGTCGCCAAATCAGTCACAGCTCAGACCCGCGGGGGGGGGGGCGAAAATGGCCGAACGCATGTGCCGACAACTCCCGCCCACTTGGTATAACAAGAACTTGCAAAATGCCAGGTCGTGTCCGGTGCTCTACACCGAGCCCTCCTTACTACTTGAGTCAGCGCCCGAGGGCTGGGACCATCGATAGGATAGGGAACGGCGAGACTCCAAACGCTTTGCATGACAGTCCTGTTGCAAACCGGACGCCCTGATTGTCACAACAAATAGGATGAGCGGGGTTTTGGGATGCATGCTGCCCGCCCCCCGTGTCAACCACATGGATATGGAGCCGTGAGAACGAGACTCCCGTAATGAGCGGTTTACACGACGCAATGACTACGTCACCAATCCTGGGGAGCGCGGCGCGCGACGAAGCAACCGAGCATTTTGTAAATGTCCCCGCGTGCCAGCCCAATGTTGACGATCGTTCTTTTACGTGCAAATGTGTGTGACGTTGGTCGCCCGATAACTGCAACGAGCGGTTGCCCCCGACCCCAGGTATACATATATATACATTTATATATAGTGGTGCGCGCGCACGCATGCACACACGCGCATGAAACAGGAGAACGAACAAGATTCACCCATTCTGGTTGCGCTTCAAGGACCCCGCGCGAACGCGATTGAACTCGGCCGCCGAAGTCGTGCGCACGCCGGCACAGTGGCTAGCTGCACAGAGCTTCCACAATAACGAACGCACCAATCAAGAGTTTACGATATACGGTCGTCGGCATGCCAGTTAAGGAGGACTGGCAGAGACGCGGATGCGATAAAAACTAGTAGACCACAAAAAGCACTTGAGGCAGCCACGCCTGCCATCTAATTAAGTTTGAGCGTATGAGAGTGAGGCGCACGAGGGGGTGTAAGAGGTGCTTGCTCCATCCACGTGCGAGGGGAGCATGGGAGGGGAGGAGGGGGGAGAAAGAGGAAGTGGGTGAGGAGGCCGAGGAGGAGGAGGAAGAGGATAGAGACGAGGCTTCTGCGAGGAGGACGACGGGCCTCGTTTCCCACACGCTCGCGATGACGCCTGGTGCTGGGGCCGCGCCGTTCTCCTGCCCCCCCCCCCAGCCCCTCCACGGCAACGAACGTCGTCAGGCTTCGCAACAGGCCCCGTCTGCGAATGGGGAAGCGTAGCTGTTTCACGGACGGCGCAGGAGCTGATCGCGACGTTGCCGGCCCTCCCCCCCCATGAACGCCCACGACTGGTCGCCAGAGGCTGCAAAGGAGAAGGGACGAGAGGAAGAGGAGAACGAACAGAAATAGGAACAGGACGTGGGCGGGGAGGATTGCACGGCAGGCAGCCCGCGGAAAAGGCTCCAGCCTTCGGCTCACGCCTCGAGGCGCGCGCAGCGCTGTGGCGCGAGTGTCTGCTGCTGCCGGCACAAGGAGGCGGATGGGAGCGCCAGAAAACAGCGGGGGCTGTGCACTGCCCGGTCGACAAGGCTTGAGTCTGGAGAGAAGGAAGGATGGAGAGGCTGGAGGAGAGCTGCGCGGCGCGGCGCTCGAAGGGCTCAGGCGCTGCTCGGGACGAGGAGGACGGGGAGGATCACGAGGCGGATGGCGGGAGCTCGGAGCTCGTGCTACGTTCCTGCCCATGATGCGCGCTGCCGTCCGGAGCCCCGGTGGCCGTGGAGGCCCGGAGGGAGGAGACACGGCAGAAGGAGCAGCAGGAGGATCAGAGGGAAGCGGAGGACCAGGAGCAGCACTTGTTCCTTCTACCTCATTTCTCCCTGTCGCACCCCGAGGCCAGGGTGCACTCCAACACGCAAAGCATGTCTCGCTGTCTGTACGCCTCCAGTCCCAGGGCGTGCACCTCAAATCGCCTCTCACGGGAAGCTCACAGATCGTGCAGAGGAGGAAGGGCGGCGCCGTGTGAGGATCCCCTGTGGCCCAAACGGCCACAAACATAAAGTTAAAGCACACACAGCGGCAATCCAGGAGGGAGGAGCGAGGAGGGAAGCAAAAGGGAAAGCGCGCACGACAGACAGCAACGGCCAGGGGCGGGCATAACGATGGAAAAACGCCCATATTCCTATCAACCCTACGGCGTCCGCGTGGACGGGAAGAACAGAAAGAGAGAAAGAGAAAGAGAGAGAGAGAGAGAGCGAGAGAGAGAGAGAGAGAGCAAAACAACAATGGCCGCGACCTGTTCACAGCACGAGGCTTCACAAGTCGGAAGACCAACTACAGAACTTCAGTACACAGCGAAGTATCGCAGGGAGCGCAGCGCCGCACCCAACAGTCACTAAGGTTTTTAGTATGCCTGTATCGTGCAGGGCCTCCAGGCCCCGCAGGCGTGCACGCCCAGAGCAGAACCTAGCACGCGCGGGCTGGCCCGCGGACGCACGTTCGAGGAGCAGGATGGCACGTTCGACGGACACGTCAATTCCGAGCTGGGGCGCGGTCCCATGGATGCGCGATCCCAGGGACACGTTCCGCGCGGGGCGTCAGTGCCAAGCCGCCCTGTATCAGCAGTGTCGTGGCCGAGGATTCCAGGAGGCCATGGATATGGACATGTTTCGCGCCCGCGGAGAAAAGCAAGAGCAGAGGGAGAAGGATCAAAGGAGAACACAGGCCTGAAAGAAGGGGGGTTAGACCCCCCGCCCGCGGATACAACGGCCATCAAGGCCACTGCGTCGGCAGGATTTGCTTGTCAGTGTGAGAACTTGCCCATCCTATGACTGCAATGTACCACGCCAAGAGATAAAGCTGCAACCGCATCATACCACTCTTCTGCAACAACTGCGATCATCGTAGTTTCGCCCAAACCGCACCGTCACCGGACTACCCGCGCCCCTCCAGAACATTGATGATAGAGATCTTCATTCCCCACGCAATAAACTGCCCAACCTATCACTCACAAATCACGCTTCCAGCGGAACGTCGTCATCACTGAGTGGAAGCTGCGACCCGAATAACGCCCCGCCAGTGACATGCGTCCTAACATCATTTACGGATTGATCTGCCTCTGGAGTGCCACACCCTCACATGTTATCAGTTGTCAACCCCCCCGGGCGAAACTGCCATCCCAAACCCCTGGCGAAGCCCCTGATCAGAGGGCCGTGAATGGTCTCTCACTCAGCCGTCATTCAAAACCGCGGGGAGGAGCCTAGGCCCCACTAAACCGAGAAAGACCACCAACATCCAGAAGCAGAACTTGCAAGATGCCAAATCATGCCCGATGCTCAGCGCCGAGTCCCTGGATACTACTTGGACCAGCGCCCGAGGGAAGAATAAACAATCGGATGGTGAACGGCGGGGTATCAAACCTATTCCACGACCGTCCCGGTGGAAACCGCGTGGGTGCCGCACGGCCTGATTTAAAACAGAACAATGAGCGGGAGCTTGAAACACACGGTGCCAACCCCCTGGTGTCAACCATATGAGCGAAGATCAAACACGGGTATTACGCGAGATGCCACGGCGACCTTGCGCGGCGGCTTACGCGTGCCACCAGCGCGGCACTCCACTTTGAAGACGAGGGCGCATGGGGCCGACACCACTGCAATGAAGCGGTGTACAGGTGTGACTACGTGACACATTCTTGCGAACGCGGCGCGCGATGTGGCAACCGAGCACTCGCACACATTCGCGTCGTGCTCGCCCAAACCAGACCTTGTTGATGTCAGAACACTGCGTCGCACGGCATATAAAACGAGCGGTTGCCCCCGAGCACTGGCCACAATTTGTGCGCGCACACACATTCACATACACACACACACACCCACAAACACACAAACACACACACGCGCACACACACACACACGCGCGCGCATGGGAGGACCAAGCAATGAAGATTGCTATGTCCTGGCTGCCTCACTCCTGCATACACCTGACATGGCCCCCGCCCGCGGCCCAAACCATCACGAGACTACCCGCGTCCCTCCGGCACGTTGGCAAAAGACCTCCTCAACCTCCACGGAGGAAGCTGCTAAATCTACCGCCCAAACATCACACTGCCGACGTAATGTCGCAACCACAGGGGCCCAAGCTGTGAGCCAAATGTCGTCCCGCCAACGTCATGCCTCCTGCCATCGATCACGGATCGATCTGCCTGCAGATTTCGACGCCCTCGGCAAACCTTGCAAATAACTTGCCCCCACCCGCCAGACGAAGCTGCCTTTCACGAGCCCTAGCGAAAAACAAGGGCCGCAGGGGCCGAGAACTTCAACCAACATCCCAAAGACAACACATTGCAAAAACCAAATCGTGTCCTGTACTCCACACTGAGCCCCTGTTACTACTTGGTTTGCAGCACGAGGGGAAGGTAAATGATAGGATGGCGAAAAACAAGGTGCCGAAAGTATTGCATGGCTCTCTTGCCGCAATCCACGCAGCTGGAGCTTCACAGCGAAGGCTGAACGGGTGTTTTGGATACACGGTGCCAGCTCCTCTAATAGACGCCTCTGTGCAAAAGCGGCGTGCATGACGTAATGATTGCCAGCCTGGGGAGCGCGTCGCGAGATGTGGCAACCGAGCACTCCTAAACATTCGCGAAATTGCGCGCGCCGCCGTTGGAATGTTGATGTGTACAGTCGTGGGTGCGCCGCCCGACAACTACAAGAAGCCCCCGATCCCTGACCAATACTGGCGCGCGCACGTACACACACGCAACAAGAGGGAGAACGGAAACAACTGACCCACACTGGTTGCGCTATACGGCCCCCGCGCGAACACGATTGAACTCGCCAGCCGAAGTCGCATGCACGCCAGCACAGAGTCTAGCTGAACAGAGCTTTCACAACAGCGAGCGCACAATGCAACGGACAACTACCAAATCTCCTCAACATGCTTTCTGATGCGCTCGTGGGCTGATGGTTTACGTTGAACGGCAGAAGCGCACACGATTCTCTCTCTCTCTCTCTCTCTCTATATATAGTTTCAACGCTGAGATGCAACCGGCCCGTTTTGAAAAATAGCACAAGACGCCCATCATTACAAAACCACCGACTCCTAATGAACGCTGCGAGCGATGCGGCAAACGAGTAATCACATACGTTTTGCCCGGAACACCTCCCACGTGACACCACGTGACAGATGACTGGGTTCTGCGACGGCGGCTGCCATACATTCTGCACTTTTCTCCTCCGCCATCACGGAGCTGTTCGAAACACGCGGCGATCCTGCTCCTCCTCCTCCTCCTCCTCCTCCTCCTCTGCCTGCTCCCTGCTGCCCGTATTATGCTGCGCTCCTCTGCCAACTCCTGCTCCTTGTGCTGGCCCTCCGGAAGTCCCCGTCCTTTTCGTCCTCGTCCTCCTCCCCGGCGTCTCCGCAACCTCGAGGGGGTAGCAAGGTAGGCGAAACAGTGGCGCCCCGGCCCGACGCACGGGCCCTTCGGCGCCGAGAGCGGCAGCAGCGTCTGCCCCGCGATGGCAGCACACGTCCTGAGATGCAGGGAGTGGGCCCTCAAGACCACCCCAGGCCCCCCCCCCCCCCCCAAAAAAAAAAACCCAAAGGTCCAAACACGTCCTCCAGCTTCGATCCTGGAACCTCGGTCTCCGACAAGCCATGGTGACCTGACCCCCGTGGTGGTGGCCACCCTGGGCACCCCGCGGACCGCCGCGGAGTTGGCCCCGAGCCGGTGAGGCGGAGCTCTCCTGGCGGTCTCCTCCGGCCATGCGGTCTCCTCTGGCCAGGCGTCCGCGGCGGATCAAGATCGTGCGAGGGAGTGGCGGGCAGCAGCAGCGGTGGCATCGTTTAGACGTTGGCTGGACATGAAGAGCGAGCTTGTTGCGTTCCTGGATGCGGTACGGGGTGGGGTCGGTGTAGGTGGGGCCCGAGCAGCTGGGGTCGGAGGATGGCGCCGCATCGCCGACGCATCGGCGACGGCGCCCGTGCATCGGCGACGCCTGCGCGGAGAAGATCGGGCTCCACATCGAGCCGTGTCGGCTGTGCATCGGCAATGCGGCGCGATCCTCCGACCCTATCTAGGAAGCCCAGATCTTGGTGGTCTGGAACTGACACCAGAACCAATGGAGAGCAGAAGACCCGCCCTCCCCTCATAACAAACACTCTGACACGCAAATCGCTGTATGGCAAGCGCACCCAAGAAAGGAATCGGACAAGGAATTTCTGTTTCGTAAACGCCCCGGGGGGTCTCTGTAGTAAACGCCAAACATTGGGGTCGGCGTGGATTTGACCCCTTCAACGCAAGGGAACGACTCCACCCGATGAAGCCGATCCTGGCCCCTGCTGGCAAATGCATTGGCCACCCACGAGGCCCGAATACCACCAGCATCACCGAGATCAGGAACATCTTCCCTCGGCGGAGGCAACCTCCGACACCCAGACCCCCGACATCACGATGTTGTTCACAAGGTCGACCCCCTCAGGTCTGGATCCCTTCCCTGGGACCTGCGTTTGGTCGCGAGATGTTTGGCCACGGTCCCTCCTGAGATTTTTTTGCACGGCCCTGGGGAGCCGGCGAGGGCCCCCAGAGGCCGACAACGTCCAAACATCCCCCGTCGTGGGATTTCCACGACGCTTAGTGCCAACCTCTTGGGCCTCCTGTTCCTCTGATCTCCTTCCCGAGGGGGCGGCGCCAGCCATCTCACCTACGCGCGGCCGGCTGCGGGCTCAGCAAGTTCCCCCCCTTGTGTGTGTATCCTACATTCCCTGCTTGCTGTGAGGCAGCTCCAGAGCCGGATCTCTGGGGGTATGATACTTTCAATCCGGCGGGTTTCTCTTCGGTTTCGGCCTCGGGGGCACGCCATCGGGCTCCAGGACCAATACAACCAAAGCCAGCACGCGACCCTGGCTGGGGTCGGCAGGGCCTCTGGGGCCGCAGATGGGAAAAACATACTGGATGAAGCTTTCCCCGGGGGGGTACCGTTCCGTCGCAGATATCCATTGTTGGTGGCCCTGGGGCTCGAGAACAGGACCCAGAAGCCGAAATGAGCACGATGACCAGGACGATGACGATCATGATGACGACCACGAAGGTAACGATGACGATGACGATGACGTTACCATCATCGTCATCGTCGTCGTCATCGTCATCGTCGTCGTCGTCATCATCAACATCATCATCATCGTCATTACCATCATCATCGCCGTCGCCGCCATCATTGTCATCATCGTGATTATCATCACCACCAGCATCACCAGCATCATCAGCATCATCATCACCGCCACCACTATCATCATCACCATCGTCAGTACCATCATCATCATTATCATCATTACCACCATCAAAACAAACCACCACGGTGAAACAACATATCATGCAGTCGGACCTAAGTCACAATAAAATCAAGTGAAAACAGGAGACCCTCCGCCGGCCAAAACACACCGAACATCCAAGGGTACCCTCCCCAGGGTGCACAAGAACACCCAACAAGCCGGAAGAACATGAGGGGACCCTCTCCGAACCGACCTCGATCTTATACCTCGGTCCGACCAGACCGTCGAAGATATCCGGCACAAAACCTTTGGCAGAGCGCGGGGCGGCACACCCGGAGGGGCTGCCCAGGCCGCCCAGTGGCCGCTACCCCAACGAGAGGCTGCTGTTCCTTCAGAGCCTGGCACGTCTACTTGCGCGGAGGGGGGAGGGAACACAAAAAAACAGGGGGAGGGAAACACACACACACACACACACACACACAAAGTGGGGGAAACATGCAAAACACAAACACACACAGTGTGTGTGTGTGCTTTTCCCACAGTTTTCTCTCGAACCTGGCAAGTAGTTTATTATCTGGAGCCTGATGGAAGACGCGCTTCAAACTGCTCGATGCCTGCCGTCCGCATAGCGCTCGACCCAGCGCCAGGCGCCAAACCGAGGGGAACCGCAGTGCACCCAGGCCATTTCCCTCCTCCTCCTCATTCCGACTCCTCCTCCCCATGCTCGCTCCTCATTCCCTTCCCCCTCCTCCTCTCCCTCATCCCCCTCCTTCCCCCCTCCTCCCCCTCCATCTCCTCCCTGCACCTCCCTCCTCCCTCCTCCTCCCCCTCCCTCCCCCCTGCATCCCGCCCGCTGCTTCCACCCAGGAAGGAGGGCGACGACACGGGCTTCTATTCTTCTCCCACCCCCCCGCCCTGCGTCCTACCTGCCGGCTCCTCCCCCCCAGGAGGAAGAGCGACGAGAGGTGGGGCGACAAGGAGAGCGGCGGAGGCGGCGAGAGAGGGGGGGGAGGACAGCCATCGTGCTGCCATGAGGAACGCTGAATTAGGAACGAAGTGGCTCGGCCACGAATAGGTTCTACGACCCAGATGTAAGGGGCGGCTCGAAGACCAGCGCCCCTCCTGGGCCCAATGTGGTCTTTTCATGACCGTACTGACTGCAGGATACCTTCTGGGATTTCCAGGCCAGTTCTGGCGCCCCCTCGGCATTTCGTACTCGCCCATTCGCCGCTGCCAGCGCGAGATGACAGGGAACCCTTGACGCCTTAGAACTCATTATCCTCCTCCTCCTCCTCCTCATCCTCATCCTCCTCGTCCTCGTCCTCGTCCTCGTCCTCGTCCTCGTCCTCGTCCTCGTCCTCGTCCTCGTCCTCCTCCTCCTCCTCCTCCTCCTCCTCCTCCTCCTCCTCCTCCTCCTCCTCCTCCTCCTCCTCATCATCATCATCATCATCCTCTCTTCATCATCATCATTATCATCATCATCATCATCATCATCATCATCATCATCATCATCATCATCATCAGCAGCAGCAACATCATCAGCATCAGCATCATGATCATCATCATCATCATCATCATCATCAGCAGCAGCATCATCATCGTCATCGTCATCATCATCGTCGTCATCGTCATTATCATTAGCAGCACCAGCATCATCATCATCATCTTCGTCCTCATCACCATCATTCCTCATCATCATCACCATCATCATCATCATCATCATCATCGTCATCGTCTTCATCATCATCATCAGCATCATCATCATCACCATCATCATCGTCGTCATCATCATCACTGTCCTCATCAGTTGCATGATCAGTATCAGCATCATCATACTCATCATCAGCATCAGCATCTTCACCCTCCTCCTCGTCATCATCACCATCATCAGCAGCATCATCATCATCACGCCATGCTGCCATGCTCCTCTGATGGAGGACGAGTGCCAACGACCGCAGCAGGGAGGGCCGAGACCGCAGCAAGTCGGAATCGGTCCCGCACCCCCTCCTCGGGCATCAACAGCGCACCCTGGCATCCGGGCCGCGCCCAGCCGTGGCGACGAGGGGACTCCCCCCCCCCGAAGGCCACATGCCGTGGCTGTCTCGACCCGCCCTCCTCTGCCGGACGCGAGGGCGGACGCGAGGGCGGATGAGGACGGACGGCGGGCGTCGGCGGACAACGTCGTAAAAAGCACTGCTGCTTTGTGCTGCAGCGCCGAGGCAGAGCTGCTGCACCAGCGGTCGGGCTGAGCGGGGCTACTGAAAATCGGATGGCCGAGGCTGAGGAGGAGGAGGAGGAGGAGGAGGAGGAGGAGGAGGAAGGGAAGAAGGAGGAGGAGGAGGAGGAGGAGGAGAGGCCGAGGCAGACCTGGGCGGCCGCGGAAGAGGCAGGGGGGGGCACTCAGAGGCGGAAGACTTCCATGAAGGGGAACTGGGACACACAAATAGATACACACAGGTAAAAATATCCCCTATATCTTCCCATATCTTCTCGGTTTTTGTCTTCCCCCCACTTTCCCATATTTTCCGATATTTTCTGGGGAATCGCCGATTAATGGTATCTGTGCGTTTCCTTCCCTCCTGATTCCATCCCGATTGCGGGAGCGGCGCGGAACATCGCAAAAGCACTCGAGCGGAGCCCTGGGGCCCCAGCTTTCTAAGGCATGCTTCGAGTCGAATCGACCTGTCAGGGTGCTGGGGCCCGACTCCCGGCGAAGTCGCCCGCGGTGCGAAACAACAACTGCAAGGCCTGAACCTCAGGGTTGCGACGGGCGTCGACGGGCGGAAGTGGGACGGGCATGATGTCATGACAGGACTGGCTCTAGTAATACGTTCCCGGAGGTCCCAGAGCATCCGGCAGCCCTCGTCTCTGCAGCCCCTGCCAGGGAGCCCACGGAGGGCGTACGCGCCCAGCTATGTACATGAACACGGCCCCTTGAACCCCGAGACCGGCCGCGTGATACGAGTCTTCGCGCAATGCGAAATCTCGAAAACAGCGCGGATCCACGTGCGTGTACGTCCTTCTTTCCCTCCTGACCTGTAGAACATGAGGACATCCCGGGAACTCCCGGCAATCCTGCACCGTGTCCTTATCATGACCTCTGGCTCCTCGGAGGGACGGGGCGCCGGCGACAGCGAGGACGTCGAGGGCGAGGATTAAGTCGGGCCTGTCCCCCTACAGGGGGATTTTCGACAACAAATTTTAGAAATACCCCAAACATAATTAAAAGATACTCCAACAACAGTCCGGGGACTATTTCTTGAGTATGTTTTTACCTTTTTGGGGTATTCTTGGAGTATCTTTCATTTTTCGTCGAAAGTCCCCCTGTAGGGGGACAGGCCCGACATCAGGCGAGGAGGACGGCTCGCCACGCGCGGTGCCGAGACCCACCCCGCGCGCGGCGCGGGGACCCGCACGTCCCTGCTCGGCACCTTGCCCAACATCTCGCAGAAGGCCGCGCCGTCCTGCGCCATAGCGGGCCGCGCGGCGGCGCTGCGGCGTGCCGCGCAGGCGCGCCCCCCACTCCCCCCCCCCCCAGCGAGCCGCGGCAAAGTCACGACGGGACCCTGGGGGTTCTTGGCGTGGTTGCCACTTGTTTTCGCGCAGGGTTTTTTTGCGCCCGGTTGTCGGGCCCCGCAGGGCCCTTCCAGATCGACCCGGATCGAAAGAGGATGGAGAAAGGGTCTGGGGCTCTGGTCGCGATTTTTGGCAATGCTGCGCTTTTGTCGCAGCGTCGGATCTCATGGCAGGTCGCTGCAGGTCTCGGGCCTCCAGGGTGGCCCTTGCCGCGCCCCGGGGGCCGTCATAACAACGACCCGGGATGAGGAACTGGTCCATGGGGAGGGGTCGAGACGTCCGGGTGCCCACGTCCTTAAAGAATCGGGGATCTTCGGACCCGGGCCACTCCAGACCCGGGCCAGTCAGGATCCTGCAAAATCCTGCGCTCAGGCCCAGGTCAGCGCAACGCCGGCCCTGCAGGATCCTACGAGCTCCGGCGCTCTGACTGACCTCCGTTTGCATTGACCCCGTCTGCTGGGGCCCGAAAGCATCGGGGCGTCGGGGGTCCCCGGAGCGAGCCCCGCCCACAGGGCAGGCGGGCCTGTGCAGCCCCTGGCGCGCTGCAGCCCTGTGCCTGGCGCTCCCGCCGGCTCTGCGGGTTCCTGGGCGGCCCTCACAGATCGATCCGGCTCGCAACATGTCGCAGAACGACGGGGTTCACGAGCGGAGAGCATGTCGAGAGGCCTCCTGGATGGGGTCGGAGTGGATGGGGTCGGAGGATCGCGCCGCATCGCCGATACATCGGCGATGCATCGGCGATATAACGGCGATGCACCAGCGATGCATCGGCGACACATCGGCGCCGTCGGCGTGGAGAGAGAATCGGGCTCCACATCGAGCCGCATCGCCGATGCATCGTCGATGCGGCGCGATCCTCCGACCCCATCTACTCCAACCCGATCTAGGAAGCCTAGAATGTCCGCATCCGCGCCCTCGCGGTCTGGATTGCGGGCCACGAGCCCGCCGATACGCGAGCGCACGGATACCGTTAGCGCGGGGCTTCTGCGAAGAAGCGCCCTGTCTCCGCGGGGTCGCGGCCCAGGGGCCTGGTCTGCGATATAGGCCGCGGATACGGATATGCTTCTCGCCAACGAAAACGCCGCAGAAGCATGCGATCTGCAGGCGGCCGGGGGGTCTGAACTGGCTCGGGCCCCAGCAAATCCGCGAGTAGGACGGATGAGGAGAGCAAATCCGCTCAAGCAGGGCCCCCAGACCATCTAATAACAAAATTTCCGCCCCGGCTCCATTTTTAACGGCGCCGGGGCCCGAGAACGCCCCCCGGAGGCCGAACAATGAGGATCGTTTAACCGATCCCCATCCCCAGCGGCGTGGCCTGGGCCCCACTGGCCGATTTACCCCCCGAGATGGGGATGTAGGCCGTTGCCTTCGAGGGATGTAGGCCGTTGCCTTGGGGTGGTAATTTGGAGGGGGTCTCGAAGGGAATGGATGGGGAGGGGGATCGGAAAAAAACGATACCGAATCAAGGCAGGCCCTCGGTCGTGACCTCTCGCGATGTCATATAGGTGCTCCGCGTCGGGCCCCGCAGCGGACGGCGACCGCGACGGCCAGAGCGGCGCGGCGGCCGCCGCGGCGGCTCGCGTCGGCCGGAGGAGCTGGCCCGGCGGGGGCCGCTCCGCTCGCTCCCGTCTTGGAAGACAGCTCACGGGAGCTCCTGGTGGACCCCATACAGAATGCTTCTCCCTCGCATGGCGCTCTTGGGCGCCACTGGTTGCTTGTGGGCGCTGTTTGAGCGCACTTCGGCGCAACTGGGCGCTACGAGGTGCTATGAGGCGCGATTGAGCGCTGCTCGCCGATGCGCGCTCAATCCAAGACGAGGGGGAGCTTCCGTGATGTAGTATCTAGCCTCCTCTACGACTCCCCGAACCGCCAGCCGAGTAGGACTCGCGCGCTTGGATCAGGACGGCAGCGGGCCCCAGCCGCGCGCTCTCCAAGGTGCGAGCTGGGCGTGCAGGGCGCCTGCCTCGTGCAGTCGTCGTGCCACCATGTGCTAAGCACACGGCCCGGCATCGCTGCTCATCGAGTCGCGGCTGCCCGGGCAACACTGCGGTGGCAATACACCATGCCCTGCAGGCGGACAGCGTATCTCGTGGCTCCCGGGGCCTGGAGGCTGGGATACGCCCCGGAAACTTGGGGACCGGGGCGTGGTCACCTTGTCGCGAAGCGCCGTGCTGGGCCGGAACTGGCGGCGCGACGCGCTCAGCAGAGGCTCCTGACTGTGACGATTGTGGCATGGGGAGGATGCCGTGGAATACAGCACTAAGAAGGCGAAACAAAACGGAAGTGGTGTGCAATGGAAGAAGAACAAACAACAAGACATAGCAACGGAGGAGGCATAAAACCTCGGAGGCCCGCGTGGGCATCTTGAAAAATCGGTGCAAGGCCGCCCTCCCGGGAGCGCAGAGCGCGCCGGGTGTGGCGCCCGCGGCGCCCTCGGGCGGGGGTGCCAGCGCCGGTCCAGGAATCCCTGCGGACTTCCGATCTTGTTGAAAAAACTTTGGACGAGTTACTGTGGAGCTCACGTCGGGGACTGTGCCCACAGACAGGCACTTCTATTAGAGAGGGGCTCGCTCCTTGGGTGGGCCTCAGTCTCAATCAAGTCGAATGACTCTCTGTGGCGCGCCAGGGGTGGGGATAACGGTCGTCCCCATCCCCCTGGCGCGCGAGGGAGGCAGGCCCCACCGCGCCCCCAACGGACCATTTCCGGGGCGCGCGCCAGGCGATGTCCCAGCAGGGCTCTATATAGCTCGAGACATCCCCGCAAAGTATCCCCCCGGCGCGCGGGGAGGTTCGGCCCCACCGCGCCCCAGGGGGCCATTTCCAGGGCGCGGCGGGCGCCGGGCGTCCCAGCAGGGCTCTCGCCCGAGACGTGCTCGCAAAGTCGACCCCCGGCGCGCGACGGGCGTGTCCCTTGCAGGGCTCTACATAGCTCGAGACATCGTCGCAAAGTCGACCCCCGGCGCGGGAGGAGGTCAGGCCCGCCCCACCGCACCCTGCAGGGACCATTTCCGGGGCGCGCGCCGGGGCGCGCTGGGAGTGTCCCAGCAGGGCTCACGCTCGAGACATCGTCGCAAAGTCGACCCCCGGCGCGCGAGGAGGTCAGGCCCCACCGCAAACCCAGGGACCATTTCTGGAGCGCGCGCCGGGGCGCGCTGGGCGTCCCAGCAGGGCTCTCGCTCGAGACACCCTCGCAAGGCGCGCGAGGGGGTCGGGCCCCTCGCCTTCCTGCTCCACGCTCGCATGATCCTCACCCGCGCGACCCTGACTCCTGATCCTCCCCCACGCGAGCCTCGCCCTCCTGATCCTCACGCTCATTCTCCTCTCGCCCAGAAACGCACACCCCCTCTTCTACATACAAAAACTCCCGATCAACCGCAGAGCGGCCGGCTGATATATATATATATATATACATACATATATAATCAATTATATATATGTATATATATATATATGTAAGTACGGGGACTTGCGAAATTCTATGTTTCAGCAGTTTCTTTGTCGATGGAAGTGCTTCCATGTTTTCGCCCCTCTGGGCCCCTCCATCACGTGCTCGAGGGATCGTCAAACAACAGCTCGGGACCACGAGCTGGTCTGGAGTTCGTTACCCTCCTGCATCAGTGCACTCCGTGGCTGAGACAATCTCAGGATCGTCGCTGTCAGCGGGCGGGAAATGCAGGGGAGGAGGGCGAGGGGGAGTAGGTTGAGAGAGAAGGGAGGCGATCCTCCCCCTCGAGAATGAAAGAGGGGGGAACGGGGAATGGAGGACCTCTTGACCTTCGCTTTGTGGGCAGATTGTGGGGCAACCCAAAGAATAAGTTCGCGACCTGAACAGGCCAGGTGCAAGGAGGGATGGAGGAGGAGGGGGGAGGACAGGGGCAGGATTCGGTCGGTGGGCTTTCAGGAGCTGCAGCGTCTTGGGAGCCCTCCTCCCTCCCCTCCCTCCCTCCTCCCACTCCGCCGCCCCCTTCTTGGAGGTGGTGAAGCCTGGGGGAAGGAGGGATAGACCTCCTTCCCCCAGGCTTCGCCACCTCCTCCAGGAAGGATAACCTCCCTGGGCCCCCAGAGAACCCCCTGGACCCCCGAAGACGTCCAACAACTCCTCGATCCTCGGCCCTCCCTCCCCCCACGATCCTCAACTTCCAGGCGGCGCTGGTGGCCCTCCTCGTGGTGACCCCCCCACCGGCACTGCCCGATTCCCCTCCCCAGCGGGCCCCAAGGTCCGGATGCCTCCACCCCCGAGGACCAACGATGCCAGAGAGCGGCAACAAGAGGGATCCTCCATCGCCCCGAACCTCACTCGCCCCCCTCCCTTGTCTCGGGCACACGCTGACGCTGATTGAAAATCCGTGGATCTGGCGCGGGGGCGCGAGATCCACGGATCGGGCAAAGCATCCACCCGAACAGGGGGCCAGAGCCGCCCCATGTGGCGATGGCGCGCGACGACCAACCCACGGAAGCGGGACCCGTGATTCATCCACGAACGTTGACAACTTTGCGCTTGCTCGAGCTTAGGACATCGGCTCTGCCGAAGCAAGCCCCGTCTTCCCCGCACACAAGAAAGGATCGCACCCCACCCCCTGCTGCTACCGCACAACGGCATGCTTACGCTTCCTCACCGCCCCTTCCCCCGCCCTCCCATCCCTCCCTCCCTCCTTCCTCCTGGCGCCAGGGGGCCGGGGCAGGTCCTGCACCTGCGCCAGCAGCGGCATGTCCGCCATCTGCTGCAGCTGCGCACGGGCCCCAGACGCTCGTCGTCGTCGTCGTCGTCGCCCTCGCCGTCGCCGTCGCGGTCGTCGTCGTCGTCGTCGTCGTCGTCGTCGTCGTCGTCGTCGTCGTCGTCGTCGTCGTCGTCGTCGTCCTCTCCTCACCTCCCCCTCTCCTCGCCTCACCCTCTCCTCCTCCCCCTAATGTGGCACCCTTCTTCGTGGTACCCTGCCAGACATGTCGTCAGGGTGGGCCTGGCGTTTTCCATCCGAAACTTCCCCACCGCTTGCGACCTCCAGGCAGGAAGCCTCCCGACGCCTTCGCAGACCGGGGCTGGCCGTGGCGCCAGGCGCATGAGAATGAACAAAAGGCCATCGGGTTGCATGGATGGGGGGCGATTTTGCACTAGTGTCAGGTCGGGCATGTCCCCCTACAGGCGGATTTGGACGGAAAATCTGTAGTAGCCCAAAGATACTCCAAAGCAGAAAAATCGTTCCCAGACTATGTTTTGACTACTTTTGAATTTTCCTCCTGTAGAGGGACAGGCCCGATTTAACAATAGTGGAGGGTACCAGCGTGGGCAGCCATATTCCCCGAGGCGGGCACAGCTACGGCGAAGAGGCAACCCTGAGGAAAACAAGCGCACTGCGTGCTGCCTGCGTGTGGGAAAGCCATCCGAGGGAAACACCAGCATGCTCTCGCCGTCGGGGCCGCCGGCCCCTTCCGACGCGGGAGGGGGGGAGAAGTCAACGATCTGCTGTGGTACATCCTGGGGCTACCGTCACTCCACCTGTGTCTCACATTTAGCCTCACTCGCCCTGAGTTACCTCATGCTTTCTGCATCCTGGGACTACGGTCCGGAGCTCCTGCTCCGCGCGTCGAGGCGGCGGATCCAGCAACACGCTGTGCCCTGAGAGTGCATAGCGTGTCGCTCCGCGCCGCGAGCCGGGAGGCTTGGCACAGCTCGGGGCGTTGATGCCGAGGCGCGGGGACGTCGGTGGCGCGCCGCGCCGAGGAGTGGGGCCAGAAGCGGCGGCGCGCGACACGCAAAGGCAAGGCCGTGATATCCCACCAGCCCGCGGAGCGCAGCTTACTACCCAGACGCCCTTCGAGGCGATGTTTCCGGTCCGCGGCCCCAGGGGTCCCGACCCGCTCCACATGGGGGTGGCTTTTCGCCCCGGGCCCAGATTTGAAGGCGCCAAGCACCGAAGGCCGAGATCGACGTAAAACGCAAGGATTGAAACGAAAGCATATCCTGGAGATCTGGGCAGGTGGTTGAGGGGGACCTTATCTTCCACAGGCTTTTGCAGAGGCCTCCCAAAGGGAGTCGGGCAGATGGGGTCGGAGGATCGCGCCGCATCGCCGATGCATCGCCGATGCATCGGCGACGTCGGCGATGTATCGGCGACGTCAGCGTGGAGAAAACCAGCGCCCATATCGAACCGCATCGCCACTGCATCGGCGAGAGGGCGCGATGGTCCGACCCCATCTGCTCGGACCCGTCTGGGAGGCCTAGACGCGTGCTTGAGGAGGAGAAAAGAGATGGGGGGGGCCGAGCACAACGGTGGCACCGCGCGAAGCGCGCGCACCGCGCTCCACACAAGGCGGCCAAGGGAAGGAGCACTGGGAAGGCCGGAAGAAGACGACACGACACGACGACAGCAGACAAACGCACGAAAACGAGCGCCAGCGACGGCGAGGCACGAGTGCTCCGCTCGCTGCGAGACGGAGGCCCGCTCGGGGCCCGCGGGCGGGAGGTGGGCCTCGGAGATGGTCAGGCTGTTGCCCGGGGCGGCCTTGAGCATGGCCACGAGCTGCGCCCACTCCTCCGCCGAGGGGGGGGGGGGGGGGGCCGCGCGGAGCGACGAGGGGGGCGGGGCGCTCGAGGGCCAACGAGAGGAGAGGAGAGGCAGAAAAGAGGAGGAGAGGAGGAGGAGGAGAGGAGGAGGAGGAGGAGGAGGAGGAGAGGCAGCAGAGGAGGAGGAGGAGGAGGAGGAGGGAGGAGGAGGAGGAGGGAGGCAGAGGAGGAGGAGGAGGAGGAGGAGGAAGAGGAAGAGCCCGAAAAGGGAATATAAATACGGCAGTGGATGCAGGGCAGCGGGGAGGGAGGCGGTGGGATACGCAGAGAACAGGGAGGGCGGGGCGGAGTGGCAGGAGTCCCCCCCTCCTTCTTCTGCTACTTGCCCTTCTCCTCATTATCTTGTTCCTTCTCATCCTCCGCTTCCTTCTCCTCCTCCTTCTCCTGCTCATCCCCCTCCTCCTCCTCCTCCTCCTCCTCATCCTGCTCATTCCCATCCTCCGCTTTCTTCCCTCATCCTCCTGCCTCCTCCTCCTCCTCCTCCTCCTCCTCCTCCTCCTCTGCCTCCTCCTCCTCCTCCTTCCCATCCTCTCCCTCCTCATCCCCCTCATTTCCCCTCCCCCTTCCCTCGCCTGCAATTTCCCTGCCCCCTCCTCCCACCCCCATCCTTGTCCTCCCTCGTGCCACGTTATATCCTGCCCGCGTGCTAGTTCACCTGAGATC
>CAUYUJ010014424.1:170148-278380 GCA_963575745.1 Prorocentrum cordatum
CCTAAACCGTCGTGATCGCCGTCGTCGTTTTCGTCGTCGCCGCCGCCTTGGTGGCAGCTGTCGTCGCCGCCGACGGGGTGCATTCGCCGTCACGCTCGTCCTGGTCCCCGTCACCGCCGTCGTCGAAGGGGGAGGGGTGGCCGAGGACGAGCCCTCCTCCCTCCTCCTCCTCCTCCTCCTCCTCCTCCTCCTCCTCCTCCTCCTCCTCCTCCTCCTCCTCCTCCTCCTCCTCCTCCTCCCTCCTCTTCTCTCCTCCTCCTCCGCCTCCTCCTCCTCCTCCTCCTCCTCACATTCCACCCTATCCCCTCCCTTCTCCTCCTCCATCTCCCTCCTCCCTGTCCGTCCCCCTCCCTTCACATCTTCCCTCCTCTCTCTGCCTCTCCTCTCTTCCTTCTCCTCCTCCTCCTCCTCCTCCTCCTCTCCTCCTCCTCCTCCTCCTCCTGCTCCTCCTCCTCCTCCTCCTCCTCCTCCTCCTCCTCCTCCTCTCCTCCTCCTCCTCCTCCTCCTCCTCCTCCTCATCTGCCTCCCTCCTGACCGTCCCTCCTCCTCCTCTCTCGCCCCCTCGTCTCCGCGGGCACCGCCCACGGGGTCCCCCCCCGAACCCGCGAGGGGCCTGGGAGTGTGCGGCAGCGGCCTGCGCGGCCTGATACGCGTCCGCCTGCGCTGCCATCTGCATGTAGGCGGCGGACGCGTGCATGCGCGGGTCCGCGGCGGCGCCAGGGTGGCCGAAGGGCAGGAGCCTGCACCGGGGAGCACACAACAACGACACAAACGGCCGGCCGGTCGCTGCATGCAGTGCGACAGCGGCGGCTCGCGCGCTGTGGGTCTGACCCCCCCGCGCCCCACCCCCAGACACCCGTCGCCATGATTCTTTTCATAACCTCGACCCTTGAGGTCTCGACCCATTTCCCGGGACTTGTTTTTCATCCTGAGAATCGTTATAGCAAGCACACCTCCCGTCCTGATTTTGTTCGTGAGGCGAGGGGGTCTGGGCCCCTCCCCCGGAAAGCCGAGCCACCCTTGCGAGCGGCCAGCGTGCCGACACCCGTCTTCCTCCTCTTCCTCCTCCTCCTCCCCCTCCTCTTCTTCCTCCTCCTCCTCCTCCTCCACCTCCTATTCCTCCTCCCCCTCCTCCTCACCCTCCTCCTCTTCCATTCCTTTTCCTTCCAAATAACTTCGCCCTGTCGCACCCCGAAGCCAGTTGTTAGGGCGGGCTGGGCGCGTCGCCTGGGACTTCCTTGCCATGTATGATCCTGAAGTTTCCAAATTGATTGCAATTTCACGGATGGGAGGCGGGTGGTCTTCAAACTGCGACTCTCGCCTTAGCGCCGCGCACACTCGTGTTAAACATTGCGAGAGTTTCACGGATTGGGGGCGGCTCATTTTCAAAATGTGGTTTTCGCTTTAGCGCCGCGCATGTTTCTTTCAAGCGACCCGGAGCTCCCCGTAACCACCCCGTCGGGAAAGTAAAGTTCGGGGTCCAGGGTGGATGATAAACTTTTCCTGGGGGATGTCAGCACAAGAATGAAGACGATGACGAGGCTGATGGTCAAGATGGTCCCGAACGACCAAAAACGTAATCGCAACCAAAAAACATCGGAGCCCCGAGGATATCCATCGGATTCCTTAGGCAATCCATGGGATTCCATTGGAAATCCATCGTGCTCCTGAGGACACCCATAGGCATCCGGTGTGAGTCCTTAGGATTTCTTCAGATGCCCATCGGAATCCTCTGGACATCTGCGGGTTCCTTGGGATATGCTTTGAAACATATATGAGATGTTTTGGTAACGTATTAATGTGAATATGGAAACCTATAACAGTCATGCAGAATACCTACAAATCCTTCGGACAACCATGAGAATCCGATGGGCATGCGAAACAATTCTTAGAACATCCATCGGGTTCGTGCGGTCCTCCATGGCGTTCCTTTGAACAGCAGTAGGGCGCCGTTGGACATTATATAAATAATGCGGCAATCCGTCGGAGTCCTTTTGGCTCCCATAGGACCCTTACCAGCTGTGATGTATCCCAAATGAAATATTGGATCCCCGATGCAATCCATGGAAATCCTAAGGACATCCACGGGATTCCGTAGCATATCCAGAGGGACCCGCAGGAAAGCAATCGTATCCCTTCAGAAGTCCACGGCTGAAGAAATCCATAGGACCCCTGGGGACAACCGTGGGATTGCAATGCAAATCTACGGGGGGTCCTGAAGACCGTGAAGATGAGATTGACGATGGAGATGAAAAGATTCCTCGCCCTCACGGCTCTCGGTGCTCGGCGAGAGTTGGTTTCTAGAGCTCGCCTGGGAACTGGAAGTATTTGGCGGTTCTCGCCTAGGAAACTCTCTCGCGCGCAACCTCAAACCGCTCGTCGCGCAGGCTCGGCACCCTTTGGAGCCGACTTCGCACGGGAGGCACCTCGCGCGCGTTAGCGCTGCAGTCTGCGCCTCCTCGAAGGTGCAGCACTTGGGCTCTGGCGCTGTCGGGTCACTCGGCGGCTCGGCCTCGCCCTTGCTCCTGGCCTTGGCTTTGGTCTTCGCCGCGGCGGAGCGGTTGCCGCTGGCGTCCGGCAGCTCCTGGACCCACTCATTGCCTCGAGCGCGCGCCTGGGCGACGCCGATGGGCGGCTGGCGGATCTCGCGCAAGGCGCGCTCGGCCCACCTCGTCACCCAAAGGCCGCAAGGCCAGCCATCCGCTTGGAACATCTCGTTGCTGCTCGGAGGGCGTTCCTCGGCAGGGCCGATGACGCCGAGCTTTCGGATGATCTCGGTGGCGGCCTGCTTGGCGTTCTCGGACGGCTGCTTGAAGGCGTCGCGGTACTCGACGGCCGCGCGCGCCCCCTGCCTGGGTACCTTGAGGTAGGTGTAGTGCGCGGGGGCTTCGGGATTCATCGCGATCAGCAGGTGCTCGGCCTTCTCGACCCTCTCGGCACAGCGCTTCTGCTCCTCGGGCTGCTGGGCGGCGGGCTCGTCCTCGCCCTCGGATTCCACAGGGCATCTATAGGAGTCCTTAGGACATCCATCTGATGTCATAGGAAACCCATGAGGTTCCTTAGGGCATGTAATCTGCTTCCGTCGGACATCCATTACTTTTCTCAGAAATCCACCGGAATCTTCTGGAAACCCATGCGAATCCATCGGATTCCGCAAGGATTCCTAAGGATTCCGCAATCAATCCGAATGATTCGGTCGGAAACGCATAGGCATCCTGAAGACACCCATATGGGAATTCCAACGGGAATCCGATGGACCCTTTTGAATAATGAAAA
Source organism: Prorocentrum cordatum (assembly GCA_963575745.1). NCBI lineage: Eukaryota > Dinophyceae > Prorocentrales > Prorocentraceae > Prorocentrum > Prorocentrum cordatum. The sequence goes on from CAUYUJ010014424.1 coordinate 173,425, forward strand.
AGCAAAGGTTAACTTCGAAATTCAATCGGTCACCGTTAAGGGTCCACTTGGGGTTTCCACACGAACATAGCAAATTTGCCATTGTGGACAAGGCAAAACTCTGAATCCCATGGGTCGCCTACGGAATACTACGGATGTGGTTAGGAATCTTACTGATGCCCTAAAGTTTCCGATGGCGGTCCTGCGGATTCCTATATATATATATATATATATATATATATATATATATATATTGCCCAAGGGATCCTATGGATCGCCGAAAGAATCCGATGGATGCCCTAAGCACTCCTGTGCATTGTCATAAGAGTCCGATGTTTTTTTCTACGGGTTCCTGAAGATGTCCTAAGGCATCCTGAGGCTGCTCGAAGGAATCGTATGTATTGCCGAGGGGCCGTTCGGGATTGCCAAAAAGGAATCCTATGGTCCAGTGGAATCCTATGGATGTCCGACGCAATCCTATACAATCCCCGTGAGATCTTATGAATTCCCTTGGGAATCGCCTGCCGCAGGAACCCAATGGATGCCTTAAGGAATCCGATGGATGACATCAGGAATCCGATGGGTTCCCTGAGGAGCCTCATGGATTTCTTAGGTAGTCCTACGGATCCTCAGGAATACGATGGATGTCCGGGGGGATTCTATGGATCTCTGACAGATTCCATTGGGTTTCCTCAGGACCCCTATGGATTTCCTAAGGACTCCCATGGGCCAGAAGGAATCCAATTGATTGGCTGAGGATTCTTATGTATATTTGTCTACAGGAATCGTATAGACTTCGTAAGGACGCCTGTGGATGTCCCAAGGAATTCTATGGTATGGATCCCCCACGGATTCATCTTCCCCAACGCATCCCATAGATTTCCTCGGACTCCAACGATTCCATCCGGAATCCGATGGATGTCCACCGGAAGTATATGGATTTCCTTCGGGATCTTATGGATGTCCACCAGAATATTATGAATTTCCTGTACAACCATTACGATGTCCAAAAGAACCCAATGGATTTCCCAAGGATTCCTGTAGAATTCCTCCGAAATCTCATGGGATTCATAAGGAAGCCGAATGATATCCGAAGGACTCCGATAGATTCCTACGGATTCATTAAGATATACGGATGGATCAGATAGATGTCCGAAGAAATCCTGTAAATGCTTCCAGTAATCCTATGGATTCCCGAAGGCAATCTATTTACTCTGAGTGCCTCAAAAACTCTGGGGCCCCGGACTACAAGGGCCCCCCGGACTACAAGGGCCCCCCGGACTACAAGCCCCCCCCCCCGGACTACAAGGGCCCCCCCCTGGACTACAGGGCCCCCCCCCGGACTACAGGCACCCTGCCCCGGACTACAATGACCCCCCCCAGACCACAGCCACCACGTCAAGCACAAGTGCCACGGACTGGACGACGAAGAGGCCCCGAGGCTCCAAAGAGGCTCCGGGAGCCCCCCAAGATGCTCAAAATTTTCCCGAGTGTGCTGGTCGACGTCGTCGTCGTCGCGTCGTCGCCGTCGTCGTTCAGTGCCCGCGGCGCCGGCCGTAAGGCCACGCCACGATTTTATCATCCAGCGTGTTTCCTCCCCTCTTCCTCTTCCCTCTTCCAGTGCTCATCGTCGGGGGTCGGTGCGGCCGGGCGCGCAACACCCCAGCGAAGCGGTGCCCCGCGCAGATGGTATTGTTTCGTGGCGCTTCCAATATACTTAGTGCCGCGCGCGCAGCTGCGGCCACTTTGCCTTGCCCGTTGCACGGAGCGCATGTCCGTGGTCGTCGAGTGGGATTTTGCCCCGCGAAGATCAGGATTCCCTCCCCCCCGACTACAAGAACCCACACCCGGACTACAAGGGCCCTCCCCCGGGCCCCCCCCCCAGACTACAAGAACCCCCCCCCGGACTACAGGAATCCACCCCGGGACTACAAGGCCCCCCCCCCCGGACTACACGGGCCGCCCCCGGATGCGCACCCCAGAACTATTGAGGTACACAGAGTAATTCTTCAAGAGATCCATAGGATTCCGGAGGAAATGCATCGGATTCCTTTCGAAATTCATAAGATTGCCTGAGGGCTCCGTGGGAGATTCATAAGATTCCTTAGGACATCCATCGGATTCCTTCGGAAATCCATAGGAATGCATCGGACATCCATCTGGTTCCCTAGGACATTCAAAAGATGACCGAGGAAACCAATCGGAAGCCTGAGGAATCCTTGCTACTCAACATAAGAAGATAACAACTTCGATTGGCAACTTTCCCCCGAGATGGGAAAGATCGGCGTTGCCACCTCTCGTCCCTGACTTAAACTGCACTGTCCAGGGATACTCAACTCTCAGTGGTGAAAGGGGGTGCCCGTTGATTATCGGGCGGTTGCTGTCATTTGCAAGAGCTTCACGGATTGAGGGCGATTGGTTTTCAAAATGTGGCTCTCGCCTCAGCGCCACGCACATTCGTTTTAAACATATGTAGGAGTTGCACGGGTTGAGGGCGACTGGTTCTCAACATGTGGCTCTCGCCTTAGAGCCGCGCGCATTCGTTGTAAAAATGTCCAGGAGCTTCACGCATTGAGGGCGACTGGTTTTCAAAATGTGGCTCTCGTCTCAGCGCCCCGCACACTCGTTGTAAACATTTGCGAAGTTTCACGGGTTGGGAGCGGTTTATATTCAACATGTGGATCCCGCCTTCGCGCCGCGCACATTCGATTTTGAAGTTTACGAGAGCTTCACGGATTGAGGGCTGTTCCTTTTCACTATGTGGCTCTCGCCTTAGCGCCACGCGCATTCGTTTATGAAATGTAAAGAGTTTCACGGATTCGCATGATCAGCGTTTCAGAATCGGTCTTTTGAAAAGGTTCAGGATTATGCGGGCGCAACAGTTACGCTGACTCGCGGTGTTGATGTCCCCGGAATGGCGTTCTGGCACGACTCAGGCTCGTCAAGTCTTGACAGTCAAGACGCAACAGTCAGGCTGATCCGTGGCGTTGGAATCCCGAGAATACCGTTTTGGCATGCTTCCGAATCTTCGAACGGCTGTCTTCCGACGAGGCAGATAGTTCGCTCAGTGGAGATGAGCCGCCGTAGGAGCCTGGAGGGAGGGCATATTCCGACCTCGTTGGTGACTCCTGGGTTTACTCTGGTCCTCCTCCTCCTCCTCCTCCTCCTCCTCCTCCTCCTCCTCCTCCTCCTCCTCCTCCCCGCCAGCCTGCCGACACCCCACACGCCCCCGCGTGGCCACGAACACATCACGCTCTCGGCCTCCAGGTGTGTGCCCTCGCCGGGCCCCTCGGGACCGTACGAGCAAAACGCTGCTGCAGAGGAGGAGACGCTGGCTCCGGGGAGCGGGTCGAGACCTCTGCGGGGCCCTCATGGGGGCCGACGCGGCGAACAGAAACAAGTGCACGGCGTCGGGGGCCCGGGCGCGAGGAAGCCCGGTGGCCAGCGGAAAGATTGGGGGGGGGATGGGATGCCGGTTCCGGGGAGTGGGTCGAGACCTCTGCGGGGCCCTCTGGGGGCCGACGCGGCGAACAGAAAGCATGGCGTCGGCGGGGAGCGGGGAAGCCGGGTTGGCCAGGGGAGCTCTATATAGAGGAGGCGGAGAGCGGGTGAGCCCGGGCATCCTCCGAGAGGAGTCTCTGTGTCATCCGCGGCCCCGAACTCCTCGATCCCTCCCCTTCCCCGAGGGCAGGCCGGCACTGAGAAGCTCACGGCCGCGGGAGATCTGGGATTGAGAGAGGGAGGGGGGGGCGAAGGGGGCAGAGGGGAGGGAGCGAAGCGGCCGCGTCGCCGCCACCCACAAGCCTGCACTTCCCCGCACTCTCCCCCCGGGCCTAGGGCTGCTCCCCTTTGCTTTGTCGGCGAGGGGGGGGTGATGACAGGGCCGTGCCCCTGGCGGCTCGGAGGGAGCACATCGCGCTGGGAGGGCCACTGCAGCTCTCAGGATAAAGAACTACGGCTCCCCCAACCCTCCCCTGTGATGAGAAGCGGAATCACAGTACGACGCGAACGTGATGTAGACGTGAACAAGTGTGATGATGTGGTCTCTTCGTCGTCGCCTTCGCAATCGCAAGCACCCCAACGTTCTGCGCCGGACTGTGTGTCTTCTTGTCTGTAGCTCTGCGCGCCCGGCTTGAGAACGTTCCCGGGCCCCCCGCCTTGCCTGGCTTCGCTGGCCCCCTGGCGAGCCGTGGCCCATGCAGACCCCGCCGATGCGGAAGGTCTTTGGGCGTCTGGGGCCCTCACCAGGGCCCAGGATCGACGACCGGTCCTGGGGAAGGGGCCCGGACCTGTGGTGGACAGAGTCTGATGATAACGCCACCACGTCGAGGTTCGGGGGGGGGGGGGGGGGGCGGGGCCCCCTATGACTAGGAAGGCGTCGCGTCGCGCGCCAGGAGGATCTTCTGCAGTTCTCGGCGGCTGTCGGCCGTCGCTCAGGGGCCTTGAGCAACTCGGGGGCCCTGACATTGCCGCGTCGTGCAGACATTCACGACGGGGGGGGGTCGGCAGCTGTCGGCCCTCGGGGGCCCTCGCCAGGTCACGGGGCAATCGAGAAGCAGCTCAGGATGAGGAGCCAGTCCCCGTGCAAGGGTCCAGACATCTGGGTAGCCACGTTGTGAAGAATCACGGCGTCGCACGTCTGGGGATGAAAGGCCTTTGCCAGGGGGGGAGCTCCCATGGGCCGCAGGCTCGACAAAAAACCGAGCCGCCGGAGCTCTGGTTGCCGAGGAAGAGTGGCGCAGGAGGGGGGAGGAGCAGGGTCCGACGCCCGTGAGGTCGGGCATGAGCTCATATGTTCGGTTACAGTGGAGGCCAGTCCACAAGAAACCTTCCATAAGAAACCCAACCCTGAGATCCCAGGACGTCCATTGACTTTTGGCGTGGGGACGTCACGCTGTCCGTAGGAAGAGGCGTCGAAACACAAGAAACCCAGGGCAGCCTGGAGGCAAGCAGGGTGTTTCTTTGCATGGGCCTCCACTGTGTGGTCGTGAGCTCTTTACTACCAGCCTCGAACTTATCCCTGGCCCCAAGATTGACAACGCCAAAAGGCGATGACAACCTTAGGGATGCGCCCTCAAAACAAATAAGGGAAGCCCTAAGATTGGCATCGTGACGAGGAGATGCCCAGCACAGGGATAGGGATATGCTCCAGGCTGGTAACTCGAGCTCCCCTGCGCGGTCGGGAGCTCGGCTCCGCATGCCGCGGCGGCGGCCCCACGCGGCACGCTGCGCCCGGCGAGCGGAGCGAGCGCCGCCCCGCTCTGTGGGGGCGGGAGGGGCGGGGCAAGAGCTACCGCTCCTCCTCCTCCTCCTCCTCCTCCTCCTCCTCCTCCTCCTCCTCCTCCTCCTGGGAGGAGAAGGCCCTCTGGGGTGGCGCCGGGACTGCTCAGAAGCCCTCGCGACTCGGCCGAGAGGCGGTTCCTGGGCCGCCGGGGGAGGCTCCCAAAGACTCCTCAGAAGGCCGGGGGGCGCCGCGCCCGAGACTTCTGAGAAGGCCCGCCCCCTTCTCACCTCCCGCCCTCGCTCGCCGCCGACCAGACCCCGTCGAGTTATGAAAAAATCACGACGCGAGGTTTTTCATGATTTTCGGCCTTTGGGGGCCCTTACCGGCCCTTGGGACCGTCAAAAAACGACTCAGGACGAAAAACCGGTCCCGGGGAATGGGTCTGGACCTCTGGGGGTCGACGTCATGAAAAACTCATGACGTCGGGGGTCTGGGGAGGCAGTGCTCCGGAAGGCGCGGTCGTGGGCCGCAGCCTCTCACGGGCAGTCCATCCACCGGACAGGACCCGACGGCGCTCCCGTGTTTCTCGTGCGCTGCGTGGGCCTGCGGAGGCCTGGACCGCTTCCCCTGCAGAGCCGGCCTTTCATCCCGGGCCGTTCTTGTTCAGTGTCCCGGGGCCCATTGAAGAAAAACCCAGAGGCTGAAAATTGCTTACACACTTTCATTCTGGGAGCCGTCCTGGAGACACTCGTTTCACACGTGCTTCGAAGCTGCGTCGAATGTCAGTCGATTTGAGTTGACCCTGAGTCGAACCTGACTCGAACCTAAGTCGAACTTGAACTGAACTTGAATCGAACGTGAGTCGAAGTGAGGTCCAAATAGAATCGAGCAGATCCGTCAGGTGGGCCCCAGGAAGATCCCCCAAACGAGCATCTAACAAATCTGGCCTCTCTGCCGCTTGGCGCTGCGGAGGCGCTGCCACTAACGGCACCAGCACGGCGGGAAACGGTGGGGCAGCCGCCACGCGATGACGCCCGCCATGGGCCATGCCGTCGTGGATGAGATGCAGCGGTGCAGCTCGGAACCCACCACCCCGACGTCGCCCCCGACCCTCAAAAAGTCCTGGGATTGAAAAACAGCCCGCCACTGGTAATGTGTATGCTCGAATTTCCGACCAACTCTCCTCGAGTCATGGAAGAAGATGCGACGCAACGTTTTTTTCCGTTATTTTCGGCCTCTGGGGCCTAGCCCCAGTGCCGAACCCTTGGGCCATCACGAGTCCTGAAGGAACTGAGGGTTGGGGTGCCTTTATCCTTCCCTCTTCCTCACCTTCTCTCTCTCTCTCTTTCTCTCTTACTCTCTTTCGCTTGATTATCTTCTCTTTTTGTTCTCCCTCTCTCTCTCTCTGTCACCCCCACGTGGTTGGAGGAGGAGAAGCAACACCAAGAGGAACTGACGCTGCTGGCGGATCGTCCCCAAGGCCTGCCTAGGAGGAAAGGGGGAGGACAACGAAAGAGATAATCACAGGGAGTGAGGGGGGGGGAGCCGGACGAGGAGAAGGCACCCGCTCGAAGAGGAGGGAGCAGGTGCAGGAGGAGGAGGGGAGGAGGAGGAGGAGAGGAGGGGAGGGGAAGACGGGGGGAGTGGAGGGAGGGGGGGGACGCATGCGCGCGAGGAGAAGGGAGCCGACGAGGGGCAGCAGCAGCACCAGGGCCCCCCCCCCCCCCGATTCGGTCTCCCCTGTGCACGGGCTCCGCGGGTACATCGGGGGGCCGACGATCCTGGCCGCGCGGGCGCCCCTCTCGGCAGGCAGATGCGAGACGCGCCGCGCCCTCCCGCCGCGCCTCGAGGGCCCTCGCCGCCTCGCCTCGGGAGCGCCCGCCTGCCACCCGACGACGGAGGCACGCGCTGCACGGAGCTGGCAGCTCGCTCCGGGGACCTTCCCGGTGCCACTCGCTCCACTCCGGCGTGGGCGCTGCGTCGACCGTCCGTCGACTGGGGCCGAGCTCGAGTCGAGCCCGAGACGAGCTGGAGTCGAACCGGGGTCGAGCACTCCCGTCGGGTGGGCCCTGGAGAGATCCCCCAACAAAAGAGGGCATCCGGACGCAGCGTACCCTGCTGTTGCACTCCCAGGGTGCCGTCTGACTTCGGACTCGGCCCCCAGACACTTCGACGCTCGCCGCCGACTCTGTTTTCGAGCCTCCGCCGCGACAGCCCCAGCTCGAATGCGGTTCAGAGGTTTCGAGGACGGCCTTTGGGCATGGACGTAGGAGAACCGGATCCCTCATGCGCGCAGCGAACCCACAAGGAACCGGCGAACCTCGGCACGCGAGCCACGAACAACAACGGGCAGCGAGGCACGGGCCAAGACGCCCGAACTGCGAGCCACGAGTCACAAGCCACGCACCAGTGCCATCGACTGTGCAGCCTGGATCAAGGCCTCCGGAGTGGTGGTGCGTGCGTACGACTCGTAAGCTGAGCTGGCCCGCGCGCGTGTCGCTCTCGAACTGCACTGCGCCGCGCCGCTCCACGCGCGGCCGCGACGCCAAGAAGTGTGCGCGCGTGTGCATGTGTGTGTGTGTGCTTACGTCCGCCGCGCCGCCACTAGCCGCTCCGGCTGACCTGACTCCGCCGCGCTGCTGCGCGCGTGGCCGCGACGCCAAAAAGGCGCGTCCGCGCTGCGGGCCCCGGACCTCTCGACCCCCACTGGTTGAGCTCGCCGCGGGTCGCTCCCGATCTGCCCCTGCAGGTCCGCACGCGGCCCCAAGACGCCGCAGAAAGCCACGACGAGTCCGGCCCTCATGACCTTCCCTTTGGCACAGCCGGCATGCGTTCGGAAGTGATGGGCACGATGCCCAGCAGCAAGTGATGTCCCAAACCGACAGCGGCCGCTCTTGGGCAAGCGACTTTCCGTCTCACGTGGACAGCGCCCGCGGCGACGCCGACAGCGAGTCTGGTTCAGAACGGGCAGGAACTGCTGTCGGTCTTCGTCCCCATTCTTTCCGCACCCATTCGCGCCCTCCAGATCCCGGGACGCCGGCGGTCTTGGCAGCCTCCCCCTCGGGGCAGCCCGACGTCCAGACCACTCATGAGGATTCCAGCGCGCGGCCCCAGAGGCCCCGACCCCTCTCTCAGAGGGCAGCCTGCCGTCCTGGATCCATGCGTGACGGCCTCGGGGCCCGATGACGCGCCCCAGGGCATGACCCTGGGGAGAAACGCCCACAGAGAAACGCATCTTCAGCAGAGCACCCTGAGAGCAGCACGTGTGGGGAGGCATGTCAAGGAGCAGGAGATCGGCTGGCTAAACATTCGACCCCGGGGTATCACTAGATACCCCTATGGTCGCTGACAGGCGCGACAGGGGTGAGAACATGGCCTTTTGCACCGTAGTGTGCGGCCATCCGGACCACACGTGGAGCCAATATTTAAAGGCGAGAACACAGTCCCTGAACAAGAAACCTCAGGCGAAACGGCTGCCAGACTGGGCGGTCTAGGGCTCCCAGTCCCACTGTGGGACTCTCACGTGGTCCTCTGTAAACCGCTGTGCACCCGACAGCGAAGCGCTACTATAGGGAAGCACAGCCTCTGAGATCTGGAAGTGTCCATCCCCGATGCAGTCCGACATCTGAGCTTCCCGACGGCACACCCGACCCTCTCTGAGATCCGAAGTTACGAGAAATCGTGGGGACTCGTGGCCAGAGCCCCTGACCAACCTTTCTGCTGCATTTCGTCCAGCCGGATCGAGGTGTGAGCGCCCAAAGGCTCGAAATCCGGCGAATGCGCCCGGTGCGCATAAGCTGCGACGCCCGGCTCTCCGGAGACGGCGCTGTCGCCGCACCGCCTCGGGCCTCTGGCCATCGCTCGGACGTCCCCTCCCCGTGCCTGCTCCTGTCTCGTGCGTCGGTTTTCTTCGCGAGGTGTGATCCAAGATGCTCCTCGGCGGTCCTCGCCGAGGAGACTGTGCACACGCCCGAGCGATATATGCCAAGGCCTCTCGCCCGAGAGAGAGAGAGGAGGGGCGGCGCAGGGCAGCGGCCGGTGGGCTCCCCGAGGGAGGCGGCGCGATGCCGCTCTTGCCCGGGGCCTTCTGCTGGGGCACCGCCGGCTTGGCGGGGGCCTTCGCCGCCGGCGCCGCCTGTTGCGCGCCGAGGGTGCCGGCCGCGCCCGAGGTGCTCGACGCTCGACGGGCGAGGTTCGGGGACCGGGGTAAGGTGAAACAGAGCTTGAGCATTTGCTATTATACATATATGCATAACTAGGTATATTTGTTTGTGCATCTATATATACAAAGATGTATCTGTGTATGTATAGAATTGCATTCTGAAGCGGCCCGCGATGGCCGGAACCGTATCTCTCGACATTGCACGAAGCGTAGCACGCCGCAAAAACTGAAACGCCGCAGCTCCGTGGCCACCGCCGCCGCTGCAGACGAGGGGCGGGAAGAATGCTAAATCCTTCGCCGCTGGGAGCGCTGTTGCCCCCCAGAGAGAGGACGGAGGGAGCGGTCTCCCCTTTATACTTCTGGGGCTGACATAATGTGGGCGATTCCTATGACTTCGCTGGGATGCTTGGGCCTGAAAACTTGGGATGCTTCGAATGTCGGGGATTCCCCCCCAACAAGAATCGACCCAGGAGCCCCCTAAGGCTCCGAATCCCAGGCGTCCCAATGTCAGGGAAGCCCGACACAGGTGATTCCACTTGGATGCCTGACATTCCTGGGGCTCTGACCCGGGAAACCGTACGATTTCATTGAGATGCTTGAGATTCCTGGGGTGTCCCGCCTTCCGACAAAAATGAATCCTGGAGCCCACCAGGACTCCGGATCCCAAACATCCCAATAAATCCGCTGGCCTCGTGGCGTAAGGGAAGCCCGAACCTGTGATTTCCCTGGGGATGCTTGGGATGTCTGGTGTGCCAATCCCTGGAAGCATATGATTTCAACCGGATGCGTTGCTTGGGATTCCTAGGATTTCACCTCCCCCCCTTCCGAGACGAATCCGCCGAGGAGCCTCCAGGGTTCAGAACCCCAGAAGATCACGTAAATCCTAAGCATCCCGATGGAATCATTCGCCCCCCCTGAAATTCCAGGCATCCCAATGAAATCACAAGGTTTGGGCTTCCCTGACGTCGCGAGGCCTGCGAATTCATTGGGACGCTTGGCATTCGGAGCCTTGGGGGGCTCCAGGTTCGATTTTTCTTGTGGGTGGACAAACCCCGGAACCCAAAGCATCCGACTGAAAAAAAACAGCTTCTTGAATTAGCAACCCAGAAATCCTAAGCACTCCAGTGGCATCCAAGGGCTTGGGCTTCCCTGACGTCGCTGACCCTGTGAATTCATTCACTGAGACGCTTGTGATTCAGAGCCCTGGGAGGCTCCAGGGTCGATTTTTGTCGGAGGGTGGGCAGTCCCAGAAATTCGTACGCATCCCGATGAAATCATATGGTTTACCGGGCAATCACCCCAATGAAATCATAAAAGCTTCGGTGACTGCTCGTGTCTGCGGGATGTTTCACAAGCTTTGGGTTTCCTCTTGGGGGCAAATCGCCATTTGCACGTTCTACAGTGTGCTGCTGTTGGGCTTTGGCCAGCCTGGCAGCCAGAGCGCGCTCGCCAGTGGAGTCGAACAACAATGCGCCAATTGACGTCAGGAAAATCTGTAAGCGAGAAAGGTGGAAGAGAGAAAGGATGATGAGAACAAAAATCACCAGGAAGACGAGGCGAGGGAGAAGGAAAGAAAAAGGCCCCACAGCATCGACAACATATAGAAGGCAATGTATTGGTGCCGGGTGCTGGGGAGTGGGCTGTCCATATGTGTGAATGTGTATGTAGTAGACATATCAGAATGAGGGGGCCGAGCGGTCATTCATTGTCCCTGGGTGCGTGGCTGAATAAGAAGCTCGTGGTGAGAACTCTGTTTGTTGCGTTGTTGTTATTGTTGTTGTTGTCGTCGTCGTTGTCGTTGTCGTTGTCGTTGTTGTTGTTGTTGTTGTTGTTGATGTCGTCGTTGTTGTTGTTGTTGTTGTTGGTGTTGTTGTTATTGTTATTGTTGTTGTTGTTGTTGTTGTTGTTGTTGAATGTCAATTACTAAACAATTATTATTCTTATTGTTGGACCCCTTAGAGGCGCCCTGGCGCTTTCGCCGAGGCGCCGGCTGCAATTTCATTGAACATGAAGCTCACGCTCGAGCTTTTTGGGGGACCGCCAAAACCGGCCCCCCAACAACAACAACGCTCCCGTTCGAGACTTCCTCCTTTTTTACTCAGGGCCGGTGCTCTTGCTCGCCACCGAAAGCAGCCGTCTCAACAAAACCAGCGCTCCCGCTCGAAACGTCCTCCCGTTTTAGCTTGGACAGGCGCGCTACTCTTTCTCTCATCGGCGCCGCCCCCCAGCAACAACGCTCCCGCTCGAGACATTCTCTCTGTTTTACTCAAGGCGGTGCTCTTGCTCGCCGCCGACAGCCGCCGTCCCGACAAAACCAGCGCTCCCGCCTGAGACTTCATCCCGTTTTACGCTGGGTGTTCTCTTTTGAATTGGCGCCGCTCCCAGCAAGAACAACGCTGCCGCTCGAGGCTTCCTCCCTTCTTCCTCAGGACGGTGGTGTTCATCGCCGCCGACAGCCCCCGTCCCGACAAAACCACGGCTCCCGCTCGAGACTTCCCCCTTCTTACTCAAGGCGGTGTTCCTCCTCGCCGCCGACAACCGCCGTCCCAACAAAACCATCGTTTGCGCTCGAGACGTCGTTTTGTTTTACGCAGGACTAGCGCCCTACTCTCTTCAGCATTGGCGCCGCTCCTAGCAACAACAACGGCCCTGCTCGAGACTTCCGCACTTTCTATTCAGGGCCAGGTCATTGCCTCGCCGCCGACAGCCCCCATCCCCACCAAGGCAATCCTGTCGCTCCATACTTCCTTGTGCTTTACCCTTGGCTGGGGCTCCACTGGCGGTCTCGCATCGGCGCAGTAAGGCGCGGGCATGCGTTTTCGAGGCGGGATATGTTGAAATTCCTCGGAAGAGGTTTTTGCAAGACCTCATTGGGCGGGAGATCTGGAAATGGGAATAACGGACCCCGCTATAGAACACTAGTCCCCCATGATGAGGATGGTTATCATGATGGTCGCATGCTCCGTGTGGAAACATCGCGCATGAGGGTAAAATGGTTGTTCTTGCTGTTGTTGTTGTCGTTGTTGTTGTTTTATTGTTGTCGTTCCCACCCGCGACCCAACCGCGACCCACCCCGCGACCCACCCCGCGACCCACCCCGCGACCCACTCCGCGACCCACCCCGCGACCCACCCCGCGACCCACCCGCGACCCACCCGCGACCCACCCGCGACCCACCCCGCGACCCACCCCGCGACCCACCCCGCGACCCACCCCGCGACCCACCCCGCGACCCACCCGCGACCCACCCCGCGACCCACCCGCGACCCACACCGCGACCCAGCCGCAAGGGAGGAAAAAAAACCTGGACCCGACACTTGACGCTTACTACTGAACGGCCCTGCGCGTTGACTAAACAGCCCTGCCCTGTTCGATTCATTCATTGTGTGCGTTTACTAAACGGCTTCGCTTGTCGGGGTGATTATTACGGGGTGGATTTTCTGCCCTCTACACCCGCGACCCACCCGCGACCCATTTGCGACCCCGCGCGACCTACCCACATTGGTTTAACGAGAAAATCGGCGCCTGCGGCGGGCTCGTTGTATAATGTGTGAAACTTTGGCGCCTGCGGCGGGCTTCTTCAGAGTCCCGCAAACTGCCGTCGCCCCCCCCTCCCGCCCCCTCACTCTTATCCGCATCTGCGCGCTGCTACGTATGCATCTCGCCGGCGGCCGCGCTCTCCGTGCCGCTGGGTGGTCACAGGCTGCCCTCTCTCACAGTCTTTGCCCTCGCACCGCGACCAGCGCTGCGAGCATCAAGGGGGCTGACCCCGTGGCGTGTGCACCGAACTGTTGGGGCTCACGCTGGCTCGGAGGCCGCAGAATTGTTCTGCCGCCTTCTGTAACAACGTACAGTCAGCCAGCACAGCAAGGATGCGCGATGAGGATGCCAGGGCCTTCGATGCCCACTTCGAAGCTCTTCGAGCGGGGCGCGGCCAGCGAAAGTGGCGAAGGATGGACCGAGGAGGCAAGGATGCAAGGGTACCCTTGGGAAGGTTGCCCATCCTTTACTATGCGGATTGACTGCAGGGGGGAGCGGGGGGGCGGTGGCGCAGGCCCCGTGGATGGGGGCACACGCTTACGGCCCGACACTGTCGGAGAGCGTGTCGCTGCCGCGGCCCCAGCGGCAGCCTGTGCCGTGCGAGCGGAGAGCGTGTCGCTCTCCGCTCCTCGGTGTGGGAGGCTCGAAAGGGCTCCGGACGTGGACGCCTGGGTAAAGGGGCCCTGGGACACACAAATAAATACACACAAATAAAAAGATCCCCCATATTTTCCCATATTTTCTGGGTTTTTGTCTTCCCCCCCACTTCCCATATTTTCCCATATTTTCATGGAAATCGACAAATAATTGTGTCTGTGTGTTTTTCTCCCTCCTGACTGGGGACTGAGAAGTGGATAGCGTGTCGCACCGAAGCGTGGTGGGCCAGAACCGGCGGCGCGACACGCCTAAGCTCCCGACCACGATGTATTTGGGGGGAGGGGCGGTGTCGTACACCCTGCGAAATGCTTAAGAAATCATGGGTTAAGAAATTCATGGCCTCAGAACTCGAATAAAAACCCACAATTTCTATCAAACTCTTAGGATTTACATTGAAACATTAAGAATAATCGAGACTCTGGCCGAAAAGTTAAGTTTTCTTAAGCATCGCCTAAGGTGTACAGGCGCCAATCCATAGGGGGCCACGCGCTTCGGTCCCTCTCTCCCGCTCGCCGCCGCGGCGCTGGCCGACGCGCCCGCGCGCGCGCGGACGGGTGCTGCGCTCCACTGGGGGACGCGGGCTGGCATTTTGTTGCGCAGGCCCCGAGCTGGGGCCTCACGCGTGCACGAATTGTTTGTCCGCTGAGGCCATGTGCGCTCTGTGCTCTGGCTGGCAGGGCGCAGTGCGAGCCAAAATGTATGATGGCTCACGTTCGTGGGCCATCATCTTCTTCATCATCATCATCATCATCATCATCATCAGCATCAGCATCAGCATCAGCATCATCATCAGCACCATCATCAACCACCATCATCATCAGCAGCATCATCATCAACTTGAGCATCATCATCATCAGCATCATCACCACCACCACCACACCATCATCACTACCACCATGATCAGCCTCACCATCACCATCATCAGCACCATCACCATCATCAGCATAATCATCAGCATCAGCATCATCATCATCAGTATTATCATCATCATCATCATCATCAGCATCATCATCAACAACGTCAGCATCATCAGCATCAGCATCAACATCATCATCAAAAGTATCATCAGCATCACCGTCATCGTCATCACCACCAACATAATGGTCAGCCTGATCAGCATCATCATAGCCATCTTCGTCATCCTCGTCAGCATGACTAACACCATCAGCATCATCATCATCATCATCACCATCATCATCCTCATCGTGATAATGATTATCATCAACATCATCATCACCATCATCATCAATCCCCTCTCCTTCCCCCTCCCTCATCCCGAGCGTCATCAGCCTGGTCGTCATTGCTTTCTGTTTCTACTCATCAGCGCCCACTCTCCTCGTTTTCCCTCATCCGCCATTCATCATTTCACTCCTCGTCCTTCAGGGGATCGGGCAATGACGTCGCCGCGCAAATCCGATCGGCGAGTATGTATCGGCCGATCGATCGACATCGTGCGTTTAGGGAGGCGACTGGCATTGCAGCTGCAGCCCTGAAAGCCTCGCACGGCGGGGACGAAACTCCAGTGCTCCCGCCATCCTCGACCTCTCTGCTTCGCCTCTGTTCTCCGTGCTTCTCCCTGTTCCCCCTTCCCTCCTCCTACATACTAGCTTTGACATTTCCCACTCCAAACACCCGCCTAACCTTGCCTCCAATAACCTCGCTATCCTGTTGTTTCTGATGATCCTCCTCTCCCTTCTCTACCTCATCCTGCCCCTTCTTCTGCTGCTGCTCATTCTCATGCGCGCTGGTACTCATAATATGAGTCCTCCCGTTCATCCTCCTACGCAATCCAAGAGCGATCCAAAACGGTCCAAGAGCGATCCAAAACGCCAAAAATGGCCTCCACGCAGCCACAGTGATGCGAAATAGGCCGACGGAATGAGCGAAACGATTAAATCTGTGTCCTCCCGCTCCTCCTCATCCTTCTCCGCCTCCTCCTCATCATCACCACATCATCCTCCAGGCCTGCGCGAACTCCAATTTCATCATGCTTCTCTTCCGTCGCACCCATCATTCTACCCCTTCCTCCTCCCCATCCTCTTCCGGATCATGATCAACATTATCTGACGCTTGTTCCAGATCTTGCTCACCCAACTCATGTCCTCTTCCTCGCCGCCCACTTCTGCCGATAACCCACTTATACGAATTCAACCTATGCCACTCTTGTCCACTACGATAATGGTGATGTGCATGCGAACCGCGTGTGCAACACCAACATGTTCAACTCAACCGCGGCGCAGCACAGCCGTGAAACTTACACAAGTTTCAAGTTCACGATGCGGGAGGTGATTTGCCGCTTCGCCACCCTGCCTCTGGCACTCCGTGGAATGCGCGCCTTCAGGCCCCTCGTGGCCCTCAGTGCTGAATACTGGGAATTCTTGAAGAATTACGTGCGGGGGAGGCCAGTCCACAAGAATCCTCCCACAAGAACCCCAACCCGGAGACCCCAGGGCGTCCATGGATTCTTTGGTGGGAGCGCCACGCTTCCCATCGCAAAACCATCGAACCGCGAGAAGCCGCGGGGTCCCTGGAGGCAAGCAGGGTGTTCCCTGGCGCTGCTGGGTCCGCCAGGGGCGTTCGCGCGTGCATCGGCGGCGAGCTGGGGAAGCCAGGAGGGGCTGGGCGTCCCGGGAGGCGTAGAAGTCTCCTGGCCTTCCTCGGAGCCTTCACCCCGAAAGCACAGGAAACCACTCAGAAGGCAGGGTGCCTCCTGAGAAGCCCCGCCGCCTTCTGAGAAGGCCTTCTCCTTCTCACTTCCCCCCTCGCTCGCCGCCGAGTGAATCTTCCCGAGGCCGCAGAACCGCGGGACCGCGGTTGAGGATCCAAGTCCTCGACGCGTACAGGGACGGCCCAATGGGCTAATTTTGGGGCCGTCTCGCGGGTATCTTGGGCCGTCTGGGGGCCCTGGGAGTCGGCTCCAAAGACGCAAGTCGCCATTCAGCAATAACATGTAGTACCCCGCAATTGCGTAAAAGAGTGAGGACACGGGCGCGGGGTGGGTCGCGGGTGGGTCGCGGGTGGGTCGCGGGCGGGTCGCGGGTGGGTCGCGGGGTGGGTCGCGGATGCGTCGCGAGTGGGTCGCGGGTGGGTCTCGGGCGGGTCGCCTGTGGGTCGCGGGTGGGTCGCAGGCGGGTCGCGGGTGGGTCGCGGACCGGGTCGCGGGCGAGGATGACGACAACAACAACGTAACGAGACGCAACGCAAGGCAATGCAACAACAATCCGCACCGCGGAACCTCACTTCAGCCACGCACCCAAGGACAATGAATAACCGCTCGGCCCCCTCACTCTGATCTTCGAACGATTTGAGGAATCTCGCTTTTCGGTTTTGAAATCGTGCATGAGCCTTCAACGGGGCTCATCCGGGTTCGGAAAGACGTGGCTGGCATTGGAACTCGTGACAACTCCCAGTAGACTCGACAAGGGACTTTAACATGAATCCCAGAAACAAACGTCGGGAGTCCGCCCCAACGAACTCCAACTTACCCCAAAGAGACCCTCCAAAGAGGCTCTCCAAAGAGGCCCCCAAGACACCCACCTCTCAGAAACTCGTAAAATCTCCAACGATACGGGAATACTTGTGACAGGGCATGCGCTATGGCCGTCCGTCCTTCCACGTCCCCTCGCTCGCGAATGAATGCCTGTTGCCTGATATCCTGTTTCGTCTCCCGAGGCGGATCAATTTCGTTGTACAACTTCTTTATTAACCGTGCAGTGGCGTGATGGACCGACGGCCACTACATACCTTCATGCACGAAGGCATACACAGTACATGTAATCGCCTCGTGATGCTGGTGAGAATAGACAGAGCGCATATTCAGATTCCTTTTGCCAGCGGCACGGGTAAGCGCCAAGAAGGCCACCGTTATGCTCACAACTTGTGCTCTTCAGCGACCCAGGAAGCCATGAAGTCATGGAAGGAGTCCTTCGAACTCCCTTACAACGAGTTTCAACGTTTCAATACGCATGCTCTGAATCCATACCGTTGGCGTCTGCTCTTGGTGTGCAGTCTTGGAGTATGTTATTTGGGCATGAGCTTGATGTATGCTGATGGCGTGTGACCATGAAGTGTGTGTGTGTGTTCAATCGTCGCGCGCGTGTGATTAGTGTATGACCTGGGTGTGTATCCAGTGCTTGAGTGCGCTGTTCTTAAAAGGTATTGCTAGGTTTGCTGCTGGCACATCAGTGGCACATGCTAATAGTGTGATAGAATGCTGCCAGTCATTAGCGTATGTTCGTGATCTCGCCTCTTGGTGCACTTGATTGGTGTCTGTGTTTGGCGCGTGCTAGTTGTCGCTATTGTCGCGTCTGGTGTTGATGCATGCTTCTGGATCATATACTTGATGTCTGATATGGGGGTGTCAAATTGATGCCTCATTGGTGCGTTTTGATAACACATACTGGTGTATGGTTTCAATTTACGATATTGAGTGCTTTCTGCGTGCTATACAACAACTGCTTCACTTGACTCTAGTATTCTCTTGGTGTATGTTGTTGACGACTGTCCTTGACGTCTGCTACTGATGGACGTAAGCCGTACGTGATGCTGCCTGATGGCCGCGGCTGATGCATGTTACTGGAGTGTGATATCTTTGTGTCCGTTCTTGACGTATGCTATTGGTCCACATTTTTAGTGTATTCTCTTCACGTGTGATCCTGATGTCTGTGGACGGCGTGACGGCGCGACGCCCGAAAATCGTGAGGCCTTAGGCCCCAGTGGGGCTGCCTGTTCGTTACGCCTGCTCCAGATGCTTCTCTACTGTGACGTCATTTGGCTCTCGAAGATCTCTCGGGCCTGGCGGCTGCTGTAGCGGGTTGAGAAAAAGAAAACAAGGCATAAACATAAATTGTCGGCGCTCCGCGCGGATTACTTGGATTGGTGCTGGACCCCATTTTCCCTGCGCGCGAAGCGCGCCAGGGGCGGCGCCCGGAGGCGGAGCACGGATCCGAGAAACCCACGTGGAGCGCCGAGATGCTATGTTTATGGCAAGTTGTTCTTCGCCGAGGGACAGCCAGGGAGCACCCGTTGCGGCCGCGGTATGCAGGACGGCGAGGCGGGATACCCAGGGACCATCCTGAGCCTTGGGTTATGTCGGGCGTGTCCCCCTACAGGGGGATTTTCGAGGAGAAATAAAACACACACCAAGAATGCACCAAAAAGGTCAAACAAATGCTCAAAAAATAGTCCCCAGACTATTTTTGTATCATTTTTTGATTATTGTGGGAGTATTTCCATACCTAGGCTCTGCCTAGAAGGGTTCTTACTCGGTAAGCTTAAAGGGCCGGGCAGTGGGGCACGCCCCGGGCGGTTCGCCCAGTATCCGCCCCGCGGTTCCCCCAGTGACGTTCCCTTAGCTTCGCGTTGTTTATCTCATCTTAGCTTAGCTTATTTCATCTTACCTTAGCCTAGCTTCATCTTACCTCAGACTTATCTTATCTTAGCTTAGCTTACCTTCATCTTAGCTTCGCTGAGCTTTAGCATAGCAGAGCACAACATAGCATCGCAGAGCATAGCGCAGCACGGCATATCATAGCAAAGCCCAGCATCGCATAGCATAGCGCAGCATAGCATAGCATAGCATAGCGCAGCACAGCACAGCACAGCACAGCACCGCGCAGCATAGCATAGCATAGCATAGCAGAGCATAGCATAGCACAGCAACAAAGCAAAGGCAAAGCAACAGCAGCGAGCGCAAAGCAAAGCACAAGCAACGCAACGCAAAATCAAAGCAACATAAAAAGAAAAAGCAAAATCAAACGCAAAGCAAAGGACAGGCAACGCAAGCATAGCATAGCGCAGCAGAGCGCAGCATAGCATAGCATAGCATAGCGCAGCTTAGCATATAATAGCATAGCATAGCATATCATAGCTTAGCATAGCACAGCGCAGCATGCCATATCATAGCTTAGCATAGCACAGCATAGCATAGCATAGCATAGCGCAGCATAGCATAGCAGAGCATAGCAGAGCATAGCACAGCAGCAAAGCAAAGGCAAAGCAACAGCAGCGAGCGCAAAGCAAAGCACAAGCAACGCAACGCAAATTCAATGCAACATAAAAATAAAAAGCACAATAAAACGCAAAGCAAAGGACAGGCAACGCAAGCATAGCATAGCGCAGCATAGCACAGCATAGCATAGCATAGCATAGCGCAGCTTAGCATAGCATGGCATAGCATAGCATAGCTTAGCATAGCACAGCGCAGCATGCCATATCATAGCTTAGCATAGCACAGCATAGCATAGCATAGCGCAGCATAGCGCAGCATAGCATAGCATAGCATAGCATAGCGCAGAATAGCATGGTATGGCATGGCATGGCATAGCAACTAATGATGCTTTCCTAGGGGCTCCATCTTCTAGGTAGGGTCGCACTGGGGTAATTTTTATTTTTCGTCGACAAGCCCCCTGTAGGGGGACAGGCCCGACATAAGCCTTGGGCCTGGAGGCCATGGTTTGAAGGGCGGGTGAGCGGGGTCGGGGACCTGTTCTTTTGACACTGAGGAGAACAATTATCGTGTTGGGAGGAATGGGTTGGGAGGATGAAGGGTATGAGGAATAGCATCCGGATGCAACGAACGATACCATCGGCCGCCTAGGGGTAAAGATTTCCTCATGTCTCCCAACCCCATCCTCCCAACCCGGATATTTTCTTCCAGACATCTGACAGCCCGAACATGTCGGGGGAGGACCGGAAGGTCTCAGCCACAAGTTCGGACCTACAGGGTCGGACTCACAGTGTTCCACCCACAAGGTCCCGCCGTTCCTCAGTGCCGCACCCATCGGCCCGCAGGGTCCAACCCAGAGCGTACCGCATCCAAACAGGTCCCTAGCCACAGGGCCCCAGATATGAGACCCCACCCATGAGGTCGCAGACACACAGTTTCACGCAAAGTATCCCACCGAAGGATCTCACCGAAAAGGTGCCACCCATAGAGTGCACCCCAGCAACGGTTGCACGTCTTGAGACGTATCCCATTGATTGCACCACATCATAAGCTACACGCAGTGCGTTGCACAAGAAGAGTCCCAACCTATACGCAAAACTATCCCCCGTGTGTTGATGATCGTGTGTGTGTAGATGTATGCCGCAATTCGGCGCACGCCCATCCCTACACCTCTGCGCGGGGCGACGCGGACGCCACGCCGCGGGGCGGCGCGGACGCCATGCACACCCAGCACACGGCCGCACATGCCGCCCATCCCCATCGACAAGATAGTGAGCACCGCCATCCCCACAAGCATTCCCATGAGCGATACCGTGCACACACACACACATCCTCCTCGTCCTCCGTCCCGTCCTCTCCCGTATCCCTCCCTTGTTCCCGCAGGGTCTCTTGAGAGCTGCGGGGGGGGGGGGAGAGGGCACCGTCCGCGCCGGCAACCGAAGAGAGGCCCCCGTCGCGAGAAAAGCGCGCTGTGCCAACCGCGAGCCCCGACCCCCCCCACCCCGATGGTGCACCGACGGGGCAAATTCGGCCCCCGTCGCGCGCAGCACACGAGGGCCCGAGGGTCCAGACCCACAGCGGGAGCGCGCACCCACGATCAAGTCGCCCCCCGCCTGGGCGAGGGTCGAGATGCCTCCTTGCCCCCCCACCCTCTTGTCAGAACTCATTTCAGAGTCCCATCGTCGTCCTCATTGTTCCTGAGATCGTAGTTGCCGCCCGTCTGCATACGCCCCCGTGTAAGGCGTGCGACGGAGAAGGAGAAAACAAATGAGAGGGAGAGCGAACCCGACACACGCACACACACACACACACACTCACAACACACACACACACACACAAACAACAAAAAAACACAAATACACGCACACGCACACGCACACACACACACACTCACAGACACGTCTTGGCGGCGCGGCCGAGCCAGTCAGCAAGGAACCTGGAGTGCCGCCGAGTTCGACACACACACAAATGCAGCGCTTACGAGAGAGAGAGAGAGAAAACAAACAAAACAACACAAAAAGACAGATATAGAGAGAGAGAGAGAGAAAATAAAAGAGAGAGAGAGAGAGGGAAAGCAATCGCAAAAACAACAAAAACAAACAACACAAAAAAGCGAGCGGGCGACGGCGTGGGAGGCGGCGGCGTGGCGGGCGCACCGCCCGTTCAGGCAGAGGGGTTACCACCCCCGCCACCAGTGCCACAACACACTGCGGATAAGAGCACGCATTTGGCGCGCATACTAAAGCCCAACTCATGACACACGGCCGCGGCGGCCGTCCCTGGCTGCTCAAGATTACAGCCTTGGAGCGTGGTGCGAGACGAACAGCGAACTGCACAACACCACGCAAACAGCCTCGGCTTGATCCTCGTGTGCAGGAGCTTTTGCCTAGCGCGTTGCGGCGGCGGTCCCAGCGACACGCTGTGCCCTGCAAGCGGATAATCAGCGTGTCGCTGCGCTCCGCGGGGCGGGAGTCTGGGAGCGGCTCGGAGCATTGATGGTCGGGGGCTGGGACGTGGATGACGCGTCGTTCCGGAGCGTGGTGGGCCAGAACTGGCGGAGCGACACGCTAAGGAAAAACTCCTGTCCGTACGCTCCAACGTAGCTGTCCGTGTTTCAAACCTCCGCGCTGCAACCACCACCGACCCAACACAGGACCTGGGAGGCTTTGGGGCGCCCAGGGAATCGGGGAGACTCGGGGTGGTGCCAGCGATGACACGCCAGGAGCCGCGAGGTCTCGGCTGGGTCCCCGTACAACTCCACTCCGCTGGACCTCCCAGGAGACCACGGCAAGGGCGACAATCTCACACTTCTCAGCCCCGCAAGGAGCCGCGAGGTCTTGGCTGGGCCCCCCGCACAACTCCACTCCACTGGACCTCCCAGGAGCTCACAAGAGTGGCGACAGCTTCGCAGATCGCAGCCCCGCCGGGAGCCGCGAGGTCTCGGCTGGGTCCCCTCACAACTCCACTCCGCCCACGAAAGTGGCGACACGCTCACACTTCGCAGCACAACAGGTGGCCACGAGGTCTCGACTGGGTTCCCACACAACTCCACTCCGCTGGACATCCTAGGAGCCAATACACGTGACGACAGCTGCGCAGTTCGCAGCCCCGCAAAGAGTCGCGAGAGTCTCCACTGGGTCCCCGCACAACTCCACTCCGCTGGCCCTCCCTAGAGCCCACGAAGGCGGCGACGGTTGCGCAGATCGCAGCCCCGCTGGGAACTGCAAGGTCTCGACTGGGTCCCCGCACAACTCCACTCCGCTGGACCTCCCACGAGCCAACGAACATGGGGAACGTTTCACACTTCGCAGCCCCGCGGGGAGCTGGAAGGTCTCGGCTGGGTCCCTGTGCAGATCCACTCCGCTGGACCTCCCAGGAGCCCACGAACGTGGTAACAATTTCACACTTCGCAGCCCCGCGGGGAGACGCGAGGTCTCGGCTGGGTCCCCGCACAATTCCACTCTGCTGGATCTCCTAGGAGCCCATGAAAATGACGATAGTTGCGCAGTTCGCGGCTCCCCAGGTGGCCGCGAGGTCTCGGCTGGGTCCCCGCACAACTCCATCACTCTGCTGGACCTCCCAGGAGATCACGAAAGTGGCGAAATGTTCACCCTTCTCAGCCCCAAAGGGAGCCGAGAGGTTTCGGCTGGGTCCACTCACACCTCCACTCCGCGGGATCTCCCGCGACGGTTGCGCAGGTCGCAACCCTCTAGGGAGCCGCGAGGTCTCGGCCTGGTTCGATCCCCGTACACATCCACTCCGCTGGACCTCCCAGGGACCAACAAAAGTTGCGACAATTTCACACTGCGCAACCCCGCAGGGAGCCGCGAAGCCTCGGCTGGGTCCCCGTTCATCTCCACTCCGCTGGACCTCCCAGGAGCCCACGAGAGTGGCGACCGTTTCACATTTCGCAAGCCAACAGGGAGCTGCAAGGTCTCGGCTGAGGTCCGGCACATCTCCACTCCGCTGGACCTCCCAGCAGCCCAAGACAGTGGCGACACGTTCACACTTCGCAGCCCCGCAAGGAGACGCGAGGTCTCGGCTGGGTCCCCGCACAGTTCCACTCTGCTGGACCTCCCAGGAGCCCGCAGAAAAGGCGTCCATTTCGCACCTCGCAGCCCCGCAGGGAGCCGCGAGGTCTCGGCTGGATCCCCGTACAGCTCCACTCCGCTTGACCTTCCAGGAGCCCACGAAAGTGGCGACGGTTGCGCAATTCGCAGCCCCGCAGGGAGCCGCGAGATCTCAACGGGATCCCCGTACAACTCCACTCCGCTGGACCTCCCAGGAGCCCAAGAAGAGTGGCGACAATGCTACTCTTCGCAGCCCCGCCGGGAGCAGCAAGGTCTCAACTGGGTCCGCGTACAACTCCACCCCGCGCGACCTCCCACGAACCCATTAAAGGTTACAACAACTCCACACTTCGCAGCCCCGCAAGGAGCCGCGAGGCACCAGCTGCGTATGCGTGTAACTCCACTCGGCTGGACCTCTTAGGAGACACGAAAGTGGCGACAGTTTCACGCTTCGCAGCACCACTGGGAGCCGCGAGGTCTCAAGGGGGCTGCGGGGCAAGCAGGACGCAGGAGTGGAGGAGAAGAAGTCAATGTCTGCTTGTCCCCCCACTCCGCTGGACCTCCCGGGAGGCAAGAGCAGGAGGCAGGAGGGGGAGGAGGATGGGGAGGAGGCGAGAACGGGAGGAAGAGGAAGATTAGAGAGCGCAATGCTCTATTCAAAACGAGAACCTAACGAGGGAGGGTTGGGAAAAACATCGCCGGATGTCCGTCGGAGAAAGGGGGAAGGATAATGAGAGAATCTACAGGGTTAAGACGAGGGTGAGGACAGGAGGTTGGCATGAAGGACACGGGGCCAGGAGGAAGGAGGCCCCGCAGGTTTCTCGCCGCGCTCGGGCGGGTCGGGGGGTGCCGGGGGGGGCCCTGGCAAGGCTTTCCTGCAGGCCCGGGTGGCCTCCACAGCACCCCATCGTGCGGCCCAGAGAGCCCCCGGTGCCTCGGAGATGCCACCCGCGGGCCCCGAAACCGTCACAAGCTACTGAGGGTCTCTGGGTCTCGGACCCGCCTCCCTCGGATGGCGAGGCACGAGAGAACAGCGTGCGGCCAGAAGTTGCCAGGCACCCAAAAAGCCCCGTGCGCAGGCGCTGCGCTGCAAAGCCAACCGGGGCCCGCCTGCGCCGCACAAGGGGCCCCTTTCGGAGGCGAGCGGGCGGCGGTGTGGGCCCCACGCCCGCGCTTCACAGCTGCAGGCGCCGCGGCCAAGAGGGCTGCGCACAGTGGGGCGGTATGGGTCGCGCACTGTCTGCCCGAGCCCCGTTGCGGCCCTCTTTGCTGCTGGGCACAAAGGAGGGAATAGGGACGAGACGATACGACACACGAATGGTTGCACGAGTGAAATTGCAGAGGACTGGCGTCTGACCGTGGCTCGAGCAAGCGTACTCAAGGATGGGGACTGTCGCTGCCATGACGCCATATATCGCCAGGCAGACCTTCAAATCTGCAAGTTGGCGGAGGCGCTGCAGGTCGGCTACCGTCATACGGGAGGAGAGGGGGGAACAAGACGCAGCGCGGGGCGCACAGAGCTGGCAACAGTCACGGCGACGCCGAGAGCCGCCCAAGCTCTGGCAAGCTGCTCGCGCGACCAACCAGATCATGCTCCGCAGGGTCTCACCTAACCCTCCCCCGTCCCCATCCACCCACAATCATCCAATATTACCTACATATGTGTACATATAGATGTGTGTATATATATATATATATGTGTTTATGTGTATATGTATATATATATATATCGAGGTGCGCGGCGCACCCGCACTGATGTGATACCCATGCTGGCCGCCTCCACCTCTTCCTCCTCTTCCTCCTCCTTCTACTCCTCCTCCTCCTCCTCCTCATCATCATCATCATCACCACCGTCATCGCCCTCCTGCTGGCGCACACTCGGGTTCTCGAACTCCGCACATGAAACGGAGGGACGACGTGCGCGCTGCAGAACTACTCCTCGGCTCCCTGCCCCTGGTCCAGCTCCTCTGCTCAGGCCTTCCCACCTGGGGGGAGGCGGCCGTCGATGAGTTTAGACATCTCCTTCTTGCCTCACTGGGGAGGTGGCAGAGGCTCTGCAGACCTTTGCTTCACTTCGCACTGCCGTAAGCCCCACACTTACGACACCACCAAAATTCACAAGCACAAAATACCTCATGAGTCCAGTGGACTTGGTGAGGTTTACCTGGGCACTCCGAGACAAGCCAAACCAGCGTTCCCAAATCCTCGGTTGGGCACCCTCGACAGACGGTGCGAAACTTCTGCCGCCCCTTCGCAACCACGCTGTGTGGGCTATTCTGCAGCGCTTGCTCAAGGCTCGCTGCACGCTGGGCCCTGGAAGCACGGCTGCGGGCCACGCGATCAGCATGGGAGGTGGCCGAGAAGAGGGATGGGGCCTGAATTGACACCTTTAGGGCTACCCCTATGAGGCGCTTCTGCACACGAACTGTCTTATTATCAATGTCACACGCTTGCTGGATGACGTGCAGCGTGAAGAATCTCTGGACTGTCTTCTGAAGTCCAGCGATCGTGTTATGCGAGAAGGGCGCGAAACCCTTGGAACAAATTACGCTACCGAGGAACCCCACATACTTATATTATGGCTGGAGTGATGAGAGCTGAAGTGAAGCATGTGAGAATGATGTTGGTGGCCGTTGCCCCGCCGATACCGCTGTGCCCTGGACGACCGTCACGGATAGCGGCCGCGGTGAGAGACCACCCCCTGCGCACCCCCTTATGGTGTCGAGAATATGCCATGCCTGCTGCGCCCTGGACGACCGTCACGGATAGCGGCCGCGGTGGAGACCACCCCCTGCGCACTCCCTATGGTGTCGAGAATATGCCATGCCTGCTGTGCCCTGGACGACCGTCACGGATAGCGGCCGCGGTGAGAGACCACCCCCTGCGCACCCCCTATGGTGTCGAGAATATGCCATGCCTGCTGTGCCCTGGACGACCGTCACGGATAGCGGCCGCGGTGAGAGACCACCCCCTGCGCACCCCCTATGGTGTCGAGAATATGCCATGCCTGCTGTGCCCTGGACGACCGTCACGGATAGCGGCCGCGGTGAGAGACCACCCCCTGCGCACCCCCTATGGTGTCGAGAATATGCCATGCCTGCTGTGCCCTGGACGACCGTCACGGATAGCCACCCCCTGCGCTCTGGTGTCGAGATAATGGATGCACCCCCCTGCGCACCCCCTGGATGCCATGCCTGCTGTGTCACGGATAGCGGCCGCGGTGAGAGACCACCCCCTGCGCACCCCCGTGTCGAGAATATGCCATGCCTGCTGTGCCCTGGACGACCGTCACGGATAGCGGCCGCGGTGAGAGACCACCCCCTGCGCACCCCCTATGGTGTCGAGAATATGCCATGCCTGCTGTGCCCTGGACGACCGTCACGGATAGCGGCCGCGGTGAGAGACCACCCCCTGCGCACCCCCTATGGTGTCGAGAATATGCCATGCCTGCTGTGCCCTGGACGACCGTCACGGATAGCGGCCGCGGTGAGAGACCACCCCCTGCGCACCCCCTATGGTGTCGAGAATATGCCATGCCTGCTGTGCCCTGGACGACCGTCACGGATAGCGGCCGCGGTGAGAGACCACTGCGCATAGCGGCCGCGGTGAGTGACCACCCCCTGCGCACCCCCTATGGTGTCGAGAATATGCCATGCCTGCTGTGCCCTGGACGACCGTCACGGATAGCGGCCGCGTGGTGAGAATCTGCCACTGGACGACCGGATAGCGGCCGCCGTGAGAGACCAGCCCCTATGGTGTCGAGAATATGCCATGCCTGCTGTGCCCTGGACGACCGTCACGGATAGCGGCCGCGGTGAGAGACCACCCCCTGCGCACCCCCTATGGTGTCGAGAATATGCCATGCCTGCTGTGCCTGGACGACCGTCACGGATAGCGGCCGCGGTGAGAGACCACCCCCTGCGCACCCCCTATGGTGTCGAGAATATGCCATGCCTGCTGTGCCCTGGACGACCGTCACGGATAGCGGCCGCGGTGAGAGACCACCCCCTGCGCACCCCTCTGGTGTCGAGAATATGCCATGCCTGCTGTGCCCTGGACGACCGTCACCGATAGCGGCCGCGGTGAGAGACCACCCCCTGCGCACCCCCTATGGTGTCGAGAATATGCCATGCCTGCTGTGCCCTGGACAACGGTCACGGGTAGCGGCCGCCGTGAGAGACCACCCCCTGCGCACCCCCTTATGGTGTCGAGAATATGCCATGCCTGCTGTGCCCTGGACGACCGTCACGGATAGCGGCCGCGGTGAGAGACCACCCCTGCGCACCCCCTATGGTGTCGAGAATATGCCATGCCTGCTGTGCCCTGGACGACCGTCACGGATAGCGGCCGCGGTGAGAGACCACCCCCTGCGCACCCCCTATGGTGTCGAGAATATGCCATGCCTGCTGTGCCCTGGACGACCGTCACGGATAGCGGCCGCGGTGAGAGACCACCCCCTGCGCACCCCCTATGGTGTCGAGAATATGCCATGCCTGCTGTGCCCTGGACGACCGTCACGGATAGCGGCCGCGGTGAGAGACCACCCCCTGCGCACCCCCTATGGTGTCGAGAATATGCCATGCCTGCTGTGCCCTGGACGACCGTCACGGATAGCGGCCGCGAGCGGCCGCGAGTGAGAGACCACCCCCTGCGCACCCCCTATGGTGTCGAGAATATGCCATGCCTGCTGTGCCCTGGACGACCGTCACGGATAGCGGCCGCGGTGAGAGACCACCCCCTGCGCACCCCCTATGGTGTCGAGAATATGCCATGCCTGCTGTGCCCTGGACGACCGTCACGGATAGCGGCCGCGGTGAGAGACCACCCCCTGCGCACCCCCTATGGTGTCGAGAATATGCCATGCCTGCTGTGCCCTGGACGACCGTCACGGATAGCGGCCGCGGTGAGAGACCACCCCCTGCGCACCCCCTATGGTGTCGAGAATATGCCATGCCTGCTGTGCCCTGGACGACCGTCACGGATAGCGGCCGCGGTGAGAGACCACCACCCCCTGCGCACCCCTATGGTGTCGAGAATATGCCATGCCTGCTGTGCCCTGGACGACCGTCACGGATAGCGGCCGCGGTGAGAGACCACCCCCTGCGCACTCCCTATGGTGTCGAGAATATGCCATGCCTGCTGTGCCTTGGACGACCGTCACGGATAGCGGCCGCGGTGAGAGACCACCCCCTGCGCACCCCCTCTGGTGTCGAGAATATGCCCTGCCTGCTATGCCCTGGACGACCGTCACGGATAGCGGCCGCGGTGAGAAACCACCCCCTGCGCACCCCCTACGGTGTTGAGAATATGCCATGCCTGCTGTGCCCTGGACGACCCTCACAGATTGTGCAGACGTCTTGGGTGCATGATGCAGTGAACATGCGTCTTGTGTGTGCGAGTGTGTGCATGCGTGCGGCTGTATGTAGACGCGTGTCTCATGTACTTGCCGTTCATGTGTTGACCGCGGGTTGAGGAGAGGAATGAAGAGGAGGAGGGGAGGAGGAGACGCGGGTGCGCCGCGGCAGGGAAGAAAACCAGAACCCCACGAAACATGTGGGGAAAAACGATGACGCGAGATCTGCATGACTGGCCGCATCACACACCCCTAGTACAGCTAGGTCCAGCATGTAGCGCGCAGCGGGCCTGCGACCGAAGTGCGATGAGGGAGGGTCAGACTACAACAAATATATGAACATTCTGGTTGTGCACAAGGCTGCGCCCTTAAAACCCCTGACACGCTGAAAGCTCAAAGAACAGCACTGCACTGCCCCGGGCTCCACCCCAGGAGCGCCGGAGGCTTCTGAGAAGGAGCTCGCTCCGATCCAGAAGGGCGCGCAGTCCCGCGGCGAAAAAAAAACCTACACTGCCGACGGTGACAAAGTCCGTACATCGGTCTTAGCGGATGGGTGAGTGTGCAACAGATTCGTGGTCCAACAAACAAACCAAAGCAATACGCGTTCAAAATGGAGCTGGCAGCCATTCAATATCACACTATGGTGCGAGAGCATCTGCGCGAGGACAACTCAGCATCACTGAAACGCTTGAGGGTAGTAGTCGGGCTCACAACCTAAAGTGCTCCCGTGCCGCATTCAAACCGACGCCTGGTCTGAGCTCTACGATCCCTCGTACTGCCCGCGACTTTGAATAAAGTGGTGACAGGGAGTCCGTGTTCACATATCCGTCACAGTCGCATGCAATCCGTGGTGCCGTCGAACCCGCTGCTCTGTCCCACCATCGCATCTTTGACGCCATGCCCCCCGCCACACCTTTCAAGAATAAGCGGGGGGCAACGTTGTTCGGAGCACGTCGCTCCCTCCCCCCCGAACCGGGACGTGCCCAAGACGATCCGAGGCTGGCCCCAAGACGGCCACAAGACGGCACAAGATCGGCCCGTCCATCCTAATTACTCCTCCTCCCCTCCCCCCCACTTCTCCTACTATTGGTCCCCCTCCTTTTCTTCACCCGGTGCCTTCTCATCCTGCTACTGCCGCCGCTCCGTCGGACCTTCAACGGCCTTGACCTTGAGTGCTCCACCTCCCTCCTCCTGACTTGAGCTTCAGCTCCCCAACTGCGGGCCGAAAGGGCAAGAGTAGGAGTCCAGATGCGAACCCTACCCCTACCCCCCACGATTTCTGAGGGGGAGGGTGGGGTTCACTTCACTCGGGAGCTCCCGAACGAAGTGAACCCCACCCTCCCCCTCAGAAGTCCTGGGGGGTAGGGGTAGGGTTCGCATCTGGCCCCCTAAAGAGGAGAGGACGGCCTTACAAAGTAAAGGATAAAGAAGCAACGTGCCGACCCCTCGGGGTTCCCTCGGCGTGTGGGATCATGTCCGGCTGATTTGGAAAGGGTGGGGGTCCAGCCGCGTCCCCCGGGGCACGCGGGTGAGGCTGGTGGGGGGGCGATCTGGTCCACGAGCGCCCCTCTTGGCGGATGGTGGGCCTCTGAGGGTTGTGACACATGTGGATTCCACTCGTCCTCTCCGGAGGGGAGGGGAGGGAGAGGGCTGAGAGGGGAGGGAGAGGGAGGAGAGAGAGAGAGAGGGATGGAGAGGAGGGGAGGAAGAAAAGCACGAGAGGAAGAGGAGGAGGAGGAGGAGGAGGAGGAGGAGGAGGAGGAAGACATGCTCTACGGTGGTTCCCTGGCCGCGCCCTGGAGCCCTCTGGGGCGCACCAGGGCTCTTCTCGGGAGCCCTCGGGCTGGCCCAAGGGCCTCCAGCTCGCGCGAGACCCCTTCAGCAGCTGCACGGTGCTCAAACGTTCGCCACTTCAGCCCTCGCAGCGCCTAGGTTGGCACAAGAAGCTTCCAAAATCGCACCATCACAATCAACCCGTGAGTATAAGAAAAATGCGCGGAAAGGATGCAAGGGCCTTGGAGGGCCATATTGACAATGTTCGGACGAGGTTGGTCAGCAGAAGTCGCCAAGGATGGGCCGAAGGGGCAAGAATGCAAGGGCTTAACAAGTTACTCATCCTTACTATGCGAGCTGACTGTACGGGCCAAGAGCCCCGAAGAGAGGCCCCACAGAAACTCAAGACGGCCCCGCGAGGGGCCCAAGAGGGGAAAGCCGAAGAGGCTCCGCGAGCCCTCCACGTCAAAATGGGTCCACGACTTCCCGGGTAGCCCCTCCACAGCCCCCCCATGACGCCCGTGCTGCCCCCGAGAGGCCCCCCACGAGCCTCAAGACCCCCTCTAGCTTCAGAGAAATTGAACAAGTGCCTCCAAGAGGCATCTGACAGGTCTCTCAAAATAGACCTCCTCGTGGCGGGTTTTTGGCCGCCTGCCTAGGCAGTTTCCCATACCGGCCTTTCTATCGGGCAGCTTCGCGTCCCGGCTCGGATCGCCCTCCCGCCGCTCCGCGCCGCCATTCTTTCATCCTCTGCCCGTCCCTGCTCCCCCGCCTCTCCGTCCTTCCAAGACAAGTCTCTTCCGATCGCCGCAACGTCTTCGATCTCTTCTCGACCCTCGGTGAAAGTTATGAGGCCTGCAGTTTCGCCCGCTGCTGGCGATCAAATCGAATCGCCTTGTTGGGTACACCCGCAGCGTGCTGAGAAATATCCCACCAACACTTCAGGGCGTAGGTGGTCTAACGAGCGTCTGCTGTTCGCGTCCTTTCCCTTCGGGACTTTGGGAGCGGTCCCCCCCCCCCCTGAGGTTGCTTGCCCCCCCCGCCATGTGTCAGAGGGTCCGTTTTGGCCCAAGATGGCTCCAAAGGACCCCAAACATTCCAAGGTGGCCCCGAAGATGGCTCAAGGTAAGCGAAGACGGTTCAAGATGGCGTTCAACATGCCTCCATGGGCTCCAAGAGGACCACGAGGCGGTTCTAAGTGCTCTCGGAGCCCCCTCAGGACTTCCCCGAGAGGCCAGCATCCTTCAACAACAAAATTTCAAGACCTGATGCTGGCGTTTCTCGCCTTTTCGCTTCCGATGCGGCTGTGGGGTCTCAAGATGCCCAAGATGGCCCAATAGAACCCAATGAGGAGCTACAGAGCAGCCAAAGACGGCCCCAAGACCGCCCAAGAGCGCCCCAAGAAGGCCCGAATAGGCGATGTTGTTGACACTAGGGAGGGGGGAGGCAATTTTTGGCCCGAATCCCTCCCACTTTCGATCGACGCCCTCAAATGTGGCCCCAAGAGGCCCTCCCAACCTCCCCAAACAAACCAAACAACTCCCAAACAAACTCCGAGCAAACCATAACAACTCACACAACACCATGTGTGGTTTCTATGTATTGTTTTATAATACAGAACAATCAACAACTAAATGCATGAAACTATACATAAAATAAAATCAAAAGCTGGCCCCGAACAAAAAGCAAGGGAATGATATGGAGTCGTCGGCGAGGAATCCACCTGCCGCCGCAGCGGCGGAAATGACTCCCCCGACGGGCGGGAGCGGCGACGAGGAGCCGGAGGGCCACACCGACCAGGAGCACCCCAGCAAGGCAGAGGACAAATCCACCCCCGTGATAAGCACCCCGACAAGCGGAGCCGTTTCGCAAACGCACCCAGGGAAGGGATCGAACAGGGCAGGGCTGTTTCGTAAACGCCCAGGGCCGCTGAGTGAAGGCCAATCGTCGGGGTCGGGGTGGCCTACCCTCCCTGGCAGCAACGGCCCTCCCAGGATGGGGAAGGCCGTGGCCGAGGCCCCACCACCCCCGCGGGGACGGAGACCCGCGGGCTGCCGAATGCAGCCACCGGGGCCGCCCCCTGGGGACCCCGCGGCCCGAGAACGAGGCGGGGCTTCGGAGCTGCGGGGGAGGAGGGGGGAGCAGTCGGGCCCGATGCGCGGCCTCTCTGGCGGCGCCGGGTGCAAGGCACGGACGAGGCGGCAACACCAGCCTCTTACTGGCCGAGGCAGCCCTGGCCGACCGTGAGCCGAACGGCAGCCTGCGCAATCCGGACCGTCGAATAACAGTCTGTCCAACGGGTAGTGGCTTCCCTCCAAGCCCGTTTCATGATCTCAATGCGAAACCCTCCACTTGCCCGCCCACAGACCTGACTGGACAAGAGCGGAAAGCGCCGCTTGTGTCCACGCAGATCGCAAGAAACAAATTATCCTGGCGAAGGTCCCAAACATATGCAGTTGTGGGTACCGTAATTGTGAATATCTGCTTCGGTGAAGCTCCCTGTGGGGCCACGCAGCGCTGCACTGGGCGGGGGGGAACGCTGTACTGTGTGGGTGGTGTGCCGAACAAGGTTTCTGGGACGCATGCGGACGGTCCCACTGAGGGCTTCGGTGGAGCTCCCTATGGGGCCACGAAGCGCTCTACTGAGTGAGTGAAAATGCCAAATTGGGTTACAGGGACGCATGCGGACGGTCCCACTGGGGGCTTCGGTGGAGCCCCCTATGGGGCCACGAAATGCTGCACTGGGTGGGTGACAATGCCAAATTGGGCTTCCGGGACGCATGCGGACGGGGGCAGTGAGGCCTTCGGTGGGGCTCCCTGTGGGGCCACGACACGCTGTACTGGGTGGTTGAAAAGAAGGGAGGATGGGGAGGAGGGCCACGAAACGCTGTACTGGGTGTGCGGGACGCATGCGGACGGTAGCACTGGGACCTTCGGTGGGGCTCACTATGGGGCCACGAAACGCAGTACTGGATGGGTGAAACAGAAGGAGGAGGGGGAGAAGGGCCACGAAACGCTGTACTGGGTGTGCGGGGCGCATACGGACGGTAGCACTGGGACCTTCGGTGGAGCTGCCTGTTGGCCACGAAACGTTGTACTGGGTGGGTGAAACGCATGCGGACGGTAGCGCTGGGACCTTCGGTGGGGCTCCCCATGGGGCCACGAAACGCTGTACTGGGTGTGCGGGACGCATGCGGACGGTAGCACTGGAACCTTCGGTCGAGCTCCCTATGGGGCCACGGAGCGCTGTACTGGGTGGGTGCAACGCATACGGACGGTAGCACTGGGGCCTTCGGTGGGGCTCCCTATGGGGCCACGAAACGCTGTACTGGGTGTGCGGGACGCATGCGGACGGTAGCACTGGGACCTTCGGTGGGGCTCCCTATGGGGCCACGACACGCTGTACTGTGTGGGTGAAACGCAGGGAGGAAGACGAGGAGGGCCACGAAACGCTGTACTGGGTGTGCGGGACGCATGCGGACGGTAGCACTGGGACCTTCGGTGGAGCTCCCTAGGGGGCCACGAAACGCGGTACTGGGTATGCGGGACGCATGCGGACGGTAGCACTGGGACCTTCGGTGGGGCTCCCTATGGGGCCACGAAACGCTGTACTGGGTGTGCGGGACGCATGCGGACGGTAGGGAGGAGTGGGAAGAGGAGGAAGATGAGGAGAACGGGGGGACCGTCTCTTCAAAACGAGGACCCAACACCACATGAGGGCTGGGAAATAAGGGAGGGGAGGACGACAGAGAGGCGGGTGAGGAGGAAAACAGCCTGGATGACGTGGGGAAGGCGAGGAGAAAGCAGGAGGGCTACGAGAAGGAAGACAAGCACGATGACGAGGAGGATGAAGACAAGGAGAACGAGAACGAGAAGGAGGAGGACGACAAGATCGACGAGGGGGGCAGGAGGGCAGCAGCGTGGAACACGAGGAGGACAGCTCGGATGACGGGGAGGGCGGGGCGGACGAGGATGATGACGAGGCTTCCGAGAAGGACGACAACGAGGAGAACAAGCAGGACAAGGCGGGAGAGGACGAGGTCGACGGGAAGAACGACTGGGAGAAAGACGACGTGAAAAAGAGCGTGGAGGACGAGGAGGATGACAACGAAGAGCATAGGGACGAGTAGCACGAGGAGGACGTGGAAGAAGTGAGGGCCCTCTGTACTTCTCGGGGTTACGGTGGGGCCGGGCCTGTCAGGAGCGTCTGAGGCAGTCTTCGGGCCCCTGGAGCCCTCGCCCCCCGCGTCGGGGAGAAACATCGCGGCGGGCATTCGTTCTGCCCTCAGGGGGAGGCCCAGGGTGTCAGAAGGAGGTTCCAAATGAAAAGCTGGTCCCAAGAGGGTCGAGACCTCTAAGGGTCCACACGTTAGAGCATGAAAACGTCGAGGAGGCCCCAAAGAGGCCCATGAGGGCGCGGAGAGCGCCCTGGGAGCCAGAGGCCTCTGATGGGGCTCATGGGGAATCTGGGCAAAGGGCTTCCAGGTCCCCAGGGCAAGTCTCGGTGGAGTCGGCATGTGAGGTGGGGGTGGGGGGGCTGATAGGAAGGGGCGGTAAGAGGGGAAGGGGGCGGGAGCAGGGGAGGGAGAGGGAAAGTGGCGAAGGGCAAACTGGCTGCGCTGGCGCAGGGAAGGCGGGAGTCAAACAGGCCGCGCGCGGTAGGGGCGGACGTCCACGTGGACCACCGAGTCCCTGGCCGCGTCGGAGACGTACAACTTGCGGCAATGGATGTCGCAGGTGAAGCTCGTGAGCCTCTCCACCACGGCCTTCACACTCAGCAGGAGCGGGTCCAGCCACTGGTCCCTCTCGCCCCCCGGGAGGCCGGAGACAAACATCGTGAGCGAGGTGGCGTGGCTGTAGGTGGCCCTGCGGGCGCGCCGCCGGCGCTTGACCTGGACCTCCTCTAGACGAGCGCGCCCCACTACTCGCAAAGTAGCTACTCGCAAATGCCCTGGATCCGCCGCGGGGGGGTCGACGATGAATCGCATCAACACAGGCATGTGTTTTTCGAGCGTTTGCGAGTAGGCACTCTGCGAGCAGTGTAACGCGCTCGGTAGTCCTCCACCCGCAGGAAGCCGCAGCTGCTCAGGATGTCCCACTGCGTTGCCCCGACGGCTGCCGCCAGGCAGTCGGCGTCCTGGTCGTGCCGGCCCTCCCCAGTGCCGGCGGTGGCGCCCGCTCGCTCCTGGCCCGTATAGCTGTTCTCGAAAGCGCTGGGGGTGTTGCTTTTTTCCGTTTACAGCTTTTCGTGATGTGATTGACCAGAGCATGTTACCCAACAGCGAAGACTGATAGGTTTCTAGTCAGGGGGGTCTGGGCAGGATCCGGGGGATGCCGGGGAAACCGGGGACTCCTTTTTTAGTCAACAGTAACGCACTTCGTGGTCTTCGAGTTCCCAGAACTCCATTCCCTGGCCACACTTTGAATGCCCGGAGCCAACTGTAGGCCACTTCGTGGTCTTCGAGTTCCCAGAACTCCATTCCGGGGCCACATTTTGAATGCTGAGGCAGGCTGAGGCTGAGGCTGAGGCAGGCTGAGGCTGAGGCAGGCTGAGGCTGAGGCCGAGGCTGAAGGCAGACTGAGGCTGAGGCTGAAGGCTGAGGCTGAGGCTGAGGCTGAGGCAGGCTGAGGCTGAGGCTGAGGCAGGCTGATGCTGAGGCAGGCTGAGGCTGAGGCTGAGGCTGAGGCTGAGGCTGAGGCTGAGGCTGAGGCTGAGGCTGAGGCAGGCTGAGGCTGAGGCCGAGGCTGAAGGCAGACTGAGGCTGAGGCTGAAGCAGGCTGAGGCTGAGGCTGAGGCAGGCTGAGGCTGAGGCTGAGGCAGGCTGATGCTGAGGCAGGCAGGCTGAGGCTGAGGCTGAGGCTGATGCAGGCTGAGGCTGAGGCAGGCTGAGGCTGAGGCCGAGGCTGAAGGCAGACTGAGGCTGAGGCTGAGGCTGAGGCTGAGGCTGAGGCTGAGGCTGAGGCAGGCTGAGGCTGAGGCTGAGGCTGAGGCTGAGGCAGGCTGAGGCTGAGGCTGAGGCTGAGGCTGAGGCTGAGGCTGAGGCTGCTGAGGCTGAGGCTGAGGCTGCAGGCTGAGGCTGCAGGCTGAGGCTGAGGCTGAGGCTGAGGCTGAGGCTGAGGCAGGCTGAGGCTGAGGCGAGGCTGAAGGCAGACTGAGGCTGAGGCTGAGGCTGAGGCTGAGGCAGGCTGGCTGGCTGAGGCTGAGGCAGGCTGAGGCTGCGGCTGAGGCTGAGGCAGGCTGAGGCTGAGGCAGGCTGAGGCTGAGGCTGAGGCCGAGGCTGCAGGCAGACTGAGGCTGAGGCTGAAGCAGGCTGAGGCTGAGGCTGAGGCAGGCTGAGGCTGAGGCTGAGGCTGAGGCACGCTGATGCTGAGACAGGCTGAGGCTGAGGCTGAGGCTGATGCAGGCTGAGGCTGAGGCAGGCTGAGGCCGAGGCCGAGGCCGACGGCAGACTGAGACTGAGGCTGAAGCAGGCTGAGGCTGAGGCAGAGGCAGGCTGAGGCTGAGGCTGAGGCAGGCTGATGCTGAGGCAGGCTGAGGCTGAGGCTGAGGCACGCTGATGCTGAGGCTGAAGCAGGCTGAGGCTGAGGCTGAGGCAGGCTGATGCTGAGGCAGGCTGAGGCTGAGGCTGAGGCTGAGGCTGAGGCTGAGGCTGATGCAGGCTAAGGCTGTGACTGCGACTGCCGTTGCCACTGCGAGTGTCATCGCGAATGCGACATCGACTGCGAGAACAGCAGACTTTTCCATTGGATTCTCATCTGAATCTTAAGGGGATTGCTTCCAAATATGCTCCTACACATCGCTGTTAGGTTGCTTTGCCGGGATAATTTTTAAAACTAAATATCCGTTGCTTTCTTATTAGCATTATGAATTATCTACTGTGTATTAGTATGGTTAGCGTTATTCTTATTATTGATATTATTATTATTTGCATTACCACTGTTATTATTATCATCTGAGTTCATCCTGTGGACAAAAGCGGCTACCCCAGAGAAGCGCCCCCAGCGTTTTTAAAGAACAGCCAAGTCCTGGCCCCCTCCGGCGCGGGCGGCGCCCGAGGGCCGCTGCTCCTTGAGGAGGGGCCCCTCGGGCCGCAGCGCCAGCGGCGGCGGCGGCGGCATCCACCCGCCCGGCGCCGCCCGGTCGGCCTCGGCCTCGGTGCCGGGAGGGGCCGTCGGCGGGCGACCACGAAGGCCACCACTCCGCGTCGCCTGGTCGGCCTGTCCCCTGGCCCCAGCGACGGAGGAGTCAGTAATCGGCGGCGGGGGGGCACCGTATCCACCACTCGGCGTCGCCTGATCGAGCTGTCTCCCGGCCTCGGCGTCGGCGCGGTAAGCTACAGGCGGCGGGGGGGCACAGCACCCACCCCAGGGCGTCGCCTGGTCGACCGGTCTTCCAGCCTCGGCGTCGGCGAGATAAACTACAGGTGGCGGGGGGACAGAATATCCACCCCAAGGCGTCGCCTGGTCGACCTGTCTCCCAGACTCGGCGCCAGAGAGGTAACCTACAGGCGGTGAGGAGGCATAATATCCACTCATGTGCGTCGCCTGGCCCGCCGGCCTTCCACCTTCGGCGCCGGTGCAGAAGCCTGACGGCGCTGGGCAGGCCGCGCAGCAGCCGACCTGAAGAATCAGGAAGGCACCGACACCGCTACTCCCTGGCAGTTTTTTCCCAAGCTTAGATGATGTCAAAACACTGGGGGTGCTTCTTAGTGTTCGAGTGTTTCTGTGTTTGGGGGCATTTTTTTGCGGTTGCGGATTTTCGTCGCGCCAACGGGCTCGACGGGTTGTCGTTGTGTTGCTGTTCTGTCGTAGGTTGCCGCGTATTTATCCGTGTTGGCTGGCCGAGCACCGAAACACGGAACATGGGGCACACAAGCACCCCCCCCCAGCCCTTTCTCCATCAGAAAAGCTCGGGATGCGTTCTGACTAGAACTTCGGGGCGCATCCAGCCGTGACAAGCAACGAGGGCTCGTCAGGCTGGGCAGCGGCATCGGCGCCTCTTGCCCCTCGGAAGACCACCAGCGGCGGGCGGGCAGAGCACGGATTGATCGTCAGCTGCGTGCCAGCAGATACGCTGGGAGACGCCGGGGTGTCGAGCCACCTCACCAGGGATCCGGCGTTCCAATTTAGATGCCTGTACCCCAGGAGGTCTACATGCTGAGTGCCCAGAGGTCCCTCGCTTGCTAAATGAAGCGTTCGGCGCATGAAATATGATCGAGTGTTAAACCTGAACTTTCTGTTAAGAGACTTCAAGAAATCCTTCTGGTGGTAATGTGTATTGGACATACATCCCTAAAAAACAAACCACCGCAAAACTCAACACGCATGCCTATACAACAAACGCAAAACAACGCAAACGCAACGCACACGCAACGCCAACGCAACGCTACGCTACGCAATGCGACGGCTGGCGCCGACGACCGCCCTCCCTTTCGCGGGCGAGGACTACCAGGGGCGGGGGGAGTAGGTGGAGGAGAAGAAAGGGAAGGAAGAGGAGGAAAAAGACGATAAGGATGGAGAAAAACAACACGGAGGAACGAGGAGGAGGGTGCGGACATGGAGGGGGAGGTGGAGGAGGAAGAGTAGGAGGAGGAGGAGGAGGAACGCTAAAACATGTATCTTGTGTCCTGCACCCAGCGGTGCAACGCGGCGCGTTTATGCAACCATGTGTCAGCCCATCACCTTTTTTCCGCTGGTACAAACAAAACGCAGGCCTGGAATGGACACGCACAAGAATGGCACGGCTCGTCCAAACAAACCCACGGAGCACCGCATGTACATACATATGCACGTACATACATACAGATCAAGTATATCAAAAATGATATGCAAACACGGTTTGACCGGCTCGTTACGCTTCGCCGTTACAATATTGGTCGCATGGTACCAATAAGTTGCACTGTGACCGCCATTGTGGTCCTCGTTAGAAGGGGGATGGTGAGGCGCCGAAAGCTTTTAGACTTGGCGAGCGCACGCGGCCTGTATTGTTCATGAGGGCCACATGGTCACATGTCTCGTGGAACTTGAATGGCAGACTTACAGGGCCAATCGGTTTCAACAAACACGAAGAGCCCCCTAAGGTCCATGTTTACTGGGGTTAAATCTGGGGCTGGAGCTGGACCCGAGCTAAATCTGAGGCATGAGCTGGAGCTGAGCAAGAGCTGGAACTGAAACTGGGGAATGCCTGAAACTGTCGCTACAGCTCCCCGTCCTCCTCCTTCTACTTCTCTTCCTCCTCCACCTCCTCCTCCTCTGCCTCCTTTTCGCAGAGAGCACGAAACGCTGGACGGTTGCATCGGGGCACAACATCTCAATCCCGGGAGAGGAGTACGGGCAACACGAAAGCACGATTACCCCAGCAAAGCCCTCCATTAGCAGCAAAGGTGACCCGCGGGACCTGGTGTACGTGTGGGCCCTGCGGGTTTGCGAAGATTGCGGCACCTGTAGGGCCAGCGGGACCTGCGACACCTGTGGGACTCGCGGGGCCTTCGACACCTATAGGGCCTGTGATACCTGTGGCACCCGTACGCGTGGGACTCGCGAGACCAGCGATACCTTTGGCGTGCGGGACCTGTGGGACCCGTGGGACCTGTTGTGCGTGTGGAGTTCGCGAGATGTGTGACACTGGTGAAGCCTGTGGGAACTGTGCAACCTATGGGACGTGTAAGATCTGTGGCATTTGCGGGTCTGGCGAGACCTGTAAGACCTGTTGGACCCGTGGGGCCGATGGGACCACTGGGACCTGTAGGACCTGCTAGGTCTGCGAGGCCTGTGAGACCTGTGGGGCCTGTGGGACCTGTGGGACCTGCAGGACCTGTGGGACCTGCGGGGCCTTCGACACGTGTGGGACCTGTGGTACCTGTGGGATCTGTTGGGCCTGCGGGGCGAGTGGGGCATGTTGGACCTGTGCGACCTGCGGGACCTGCGAGACATGTGGGACATGGGGATATGCGAGACATGTGGGACCTGTTGGACATGTGGGAAGTACGGGACCTGTGGGGTCTGTGAGACCTGCGAAACATTTTGGACTTGTAGAACGTGGGGGACTTGCAGACGCCTATGGGAGACTTCTTGGGGTCTTGTGGGCCCCCCTGAAATAAGATCATTGAAACATTTCTGGGGTTTAACCGGGGGGGTCTTTTGAAGACGTCCTGGGGGCTCTGGGGAC
Source organism: Prorocentrum cordatum (assembly GCA_963575745.1). Taxonomy (NCBI): domain Eukaryota; class Dinophyceae; order Prorocentrales; family Prorocentraceae; genus Prorocentrum; species Prorocentrum cordatum. The sequence goes on from CAUYUJ010014424.1 coordinate 214,298, forward strand.
CTCTTGAGGGCCTCTTGAGGGCCTCTGGTGGCCTGAGGGGGCGTCTTGGGGACCCCTCCGTGATCATCTTGGGAGAAAAACTGGACATGTCAGTTCGGGTTGTCCTTTGTAGGGCCCAATTGGGCCGTATTGCGAGGTCTCTTGGGTTATCTTGGGGCCTTGGGTCGTTTTGGGGGCCTTTGGGGCCGTCCTAGGGCCGTCTTAAGAGCCACTTGGGCCGTCTGGGAGCGATCTTGGGGGCCTTTTGGGCCATTTTGGGCGGCCAGAAGCTCGAAAAAGTGAGACTGTCAACCATCAAATTTTACATAATAAAAAACCTAAATTGAGTAAGCGATGCTTTGGCCCCCGGGGCCCTTTTGTGGGTCAACTTCGGGCTCTCGTGGGGCGTCTTGGGGGCCTCTTGGGCCGTCCTGACGTCATGCAGGGCGTTTTGAAATGGTTTGGTGCCGTCTCGGTGCCCCGTACGACCATCCGGGAAACGAACGGGGGCCCGCTTTGGGGCGGCGCAGAGCGGCCGGCAAGGCCCCGGAACCGCACATGCGGACTGCTCGTTGCTGGGGGAGTCTGAGGCCGCAGTGATGTACAGGGGGGTCGCCTGTTTTTTGTTCGTGATGCGAATCTTCGGAGAAGGCGAGCACGTGTGATAATGTATGAGTGCATGCATGCATGCATGCATGCATGTATGGTTGTATGTATGTATGTATGTATGTATGTATGTATGTATGTACGTACGTACGTACGTACGTATGTATGTATGTATGTATGTATGTATGTATGTATGTATGTATGTATGTATGTGTGTATGTGTGTATGTATGTATGTATGTATGTATGTATGTATGTATGTATGTATGTATGTATGTATGTACGTATGTATACAAATGTATATATATATACATATGTAGATTGGTGTGCATGTGTGCATGTGCGTGTGAGACGTGTGCGTGCGCTTCGCACAAACAGGACGGTGGAAATCACCAGAACCCCCTTGTGCACGCTAGGCCCCCTTATTGGGCCCACGTGCAGGCCACACACGCCGAGGGAAATAAGGAGGAGGAGGAAGAGAAAACGCATGAAGAGGACGAAAAGGAAAAGAAGCAGGATGGGGAAAAACCGTCGCGAAGCGAAAAGTGAGGAGGGAGGTGGACAACGACGGCGACGGCAACGGCGACGACGCCAACGCCGACGCCGGCGCCGATGCCGACGACGAGTGACGAGGATGACGAAGACGACGATCGATGACGACGACGACGACGATTGCGACCGAAGACGTCATCGTTGCGTCGTCGTCGCCGTCGCCATCGCAGCGCCGTGGACGCCGTTTTCGTCGTCGTCGGCCCCATCGTCGTCCTCGTCGACTGCTCGCGCCCATGTGTCGATGTCTCAAGCGAATCGCTCGTTTTGGCTGCGCGCATTCACTCTGCGTTGCGAGGTCGAGCGAGCTCCTTCCGTCGAAACACGCGCCGCCCGAATCAGAGGTCGCGGGCAGACGCAAGATGGGCCATTTTTGTGCTCGATGTTGAGGCTATCTCAGGCTTCAACCGCCCAGTCACCTCGCGGGCGCTGTTCGGCTGCGACTCGACCTCGATAGGCGTGTCCACGTTACTCGTCACGCCGAAGTAGCCCGCCGCTGCGTTGCCCTGGTCTGCGTCGGCAGCGTCAGCGACGCCCTTCTCCTTTTCGACGCCGCCCATTTCGAGCTGCTCGTCATCGCCCGGGGCCGCGGGCCAAGTCCCATCCCCCACTTTCGGTGCGGGCGGGATCGGCGACCGCGTCGAGCAGCTCTGGCGCGCGGAGCCCCTGTCCAAGCCGCCCTTGTCCAGGTGCCCCGTCGCGACGCCGCGCGCGTTCGTGTCGACGCGGTCCTCATCGCCCGTCTCAAGATCGCCCATGTCGCGGGGCATCTTCTCGACCCCGTTTTCGCTGCCTGCGTCGGGTTGCTTGCCGTCGCCGTCGATCTCCGCGCGCGTCGCGCCATTTCCAGCAGACTGCTTGACCTCGCTGTCCATCCCCTCGCAGTCCCTGTCGGCTTCGGCAGACTCCGCGCGGGCGCCGCCTCCGCCCCCGTCGCGAGCCAACTGTGCCATCTCAGATTCGTGCGACGGCGGCTGGCCGACAAAGTCGTCGATCTGAAAGATCCCCGGGGATCTGCGACCACTCACTTGCGCTCGTCGGCGCCATTGTTGCCGACGTCGAAGTTGTCGTCGTCTTGTCGGTCGCTTTCGAGGCCGTGCATGTCGCCGCCCACGTCGCCGTCGATCGTCGCTGTCGTCGCGCGGTTTGACCCCCCCAGGCGCCCGCGTCTACGGCCCTGGCCCGAAGGGGCCCGCACTGCGCCCACTGGAGACCGCCATTCGCGCGTTGGCGAGGGCTCACGAGGACTCGCGTCCGCGCGGTTAACAGAGACGACCGCGGGGCCATGGCGAACGCTGGCTCGCGGCTCGCTGCGCCCAAAAACCACGGCCGCGCAGGTCACGGCGCGCGGCGCGCTCTTGCCCAGACATTCGAGTGACGCGCGGCTACGGACAGCATTTCCACGGTTCCCGGCTTGAAAGGTGCCTGGCTCAGAATCCCACGCGTCGGGGAAACCCCCTTTTTATGCGGAGACAAAATCGCCCGCCTCCCATCCGTTCGGGGCTGCGCGCGTCGGCGGGCGCATGGGCCGACGAATCGTCGACGCGCCATCGATGCCGCCCCGACGCGGCACCGATGCACTGCCGATGCGCCGCGTATCGAGGCGCGCACGCAACGCCCATCAGACGCGACCCCCGCGCACAGGAACGTTGGAATGGAAGCGACAGTAGGATCTTGGCGGACAGAACCGAGCGCTGACGCACTGCAGCAAGGGCCAGCTAGCAGCGGCAAGCATCGGGCCATGCCTCTCCCATTGGCCGTCGGCGGCCTGGTCGACCCAGGCTGGAGTTGGAGCGGGGGCACCCTGGACGTCGACGTGGACGGCGGCCCGAGCGACTAGCAGCCCGCCGATCTCGCAGCCCGCGCCCGCGCTGTTCACATCCTCAGACAGGCCGAAGTTGACGCGAAGCTCCTCGGACGCATGCTCTGCAACCTCTGCCCTTGTAGTTCGTCTGAGAGCGGCCGCGTAAACCTGCTCCAGATGGATCCTGATGTTCGGTTTTGTGAGATGCGCCCAGAGCCATGCCGGTTCCGCTCGCGCGATACGCGCGGGCCCTGATTGAGTCGTTCATGGTGTCCACGGCGAGCTCCATGTCGCTGGCCGCGCGCTCCGCAATCGCGGCGACGTTATGCGGCGCCGAAAGTGCGAGGTAAGCTTGGGCCCACCTCTGGTCCGTCCAGATTCGAACCTGACGCGCGAAACCTCTTCGCCTCCTTCGGCGGCAGACGCGCCGTCTCCGAGTCGTCCAACACCTGGGCGACCACCGTCGCCGCTTTGGCATTGGTGCCCGCGCCCGACGCAATCTTGCGCGAATTGGGCGGGTGGTGCGCGGGCGGCCACTCCGCGGCATTGAACGTCTACTTGGGCGTTGCGGGATGATAGGACGTCTCGACAAACGGCCGCGTGCTTAAGCCGATGCGTCCACCGTTGGTGATCTCGGGCCCCTTCGGCTTCGGGGCCCGAGCAGCAGGAGCCGCAGCGATTTTGAAATTGAGAATTTTTCATCATGTCGACGTCCTGAAGCTTGGCATTGGGATGGCATCGTGGGCCGCCCGAGCGTTATCTCATTGTCGCGCGCCGCCTCCTCCTGCTGCTGAGACGCGCCGCGCAGGCTGCGAAGGAACGACCAAGGCGGGCCCGAATCCAAAACGCCATGTGGCTGCCGTGGATCTCTCCGCCGCGGCGACACTTCACCCTGCGGTCGTTGGGCGACGCGCGCGCCCAGCGCCCCCGCGCGCACTCCCGCGCGCACTCGTGGCCCCCGATGCGCCCCCCATCCGTTCGACGGCTCGAGAATGGCCGAAGGGGGCCCTGCGTGCTTTCTCAAGGGGGGCTGAGTGCACAGTGGCCCCCTCGCGGGCAGGCGAGCGCAGCCCCTCTGACTCAACTACGAAATTGCCGAGCCGCGAAGACTGATAGGTTTCTAGTGGGCTCAAAAAAGAATACCATGACTCCCCAGGGGGGTCTGGGCAGATGCCGGACCGGTGCCGCGGGAATCCGGGGACTCCCCATTTTCATTGCCAGGGGCCACATTTTGACAGCCCGGAGCCAACAAAACAGCACTCCCAGGCCACATTTTGAATGCCCGGAGCCAACTGTAAGCCACTTCGTGATCTTCGTGCTCCCAGAACACCACTCCCAGGCCACATTTTGAATGCCTGGAGCCAATTGTAAGCCACTTCGTATTCTTCGTCTTCCCAAAACACCACTCCCAGGCCACATTTTGGATGCCCGGAGCCAGCTGTAGACCACTTCGTGTTCGTCGTGCTCCCAAAACACCATCCCCACGCTAATTTTGAATGCCCAGAGCCAACTGTAGGCCACTTCGTGTTCTTCGTGTTCCCGGAACACCACTCCTGCACCATATTTTGCTTGCCCGGGGCCAACTGTGGGCCACTTCGTGATCTTCGCGTTCCCGGAACACCAGTCCTGTGCCATATTTCGAATGCCCGAGCTGAGGCAGGCTGAGGCCGAGGCAGGCAGAGGCCGAGGCAAGCTGAGGCTCAGGCTGAGGCACGCCGAGGCAGGCTGAGGCTGAGGCTGAGGCAAGCTGAGGCTGAGGCAGTCTGAGGCTGAGGCTGACGCAGGCTGAAGCCGAGGCAGGCTGAGGCTGAGGCCGAGGCAGGCTGAGGCTGAGGCTGAAACTGAGGCTGAGGCTGAGGCAGGCTGAGGCTGAGGCTGAGGCCGACGCAGGCTGAGGCTGTGGCCGAGGCAAGCCGAGGCAGGCTGAGGCTGAGGCTGAGGCTGATGCTGAGGCAGGCTGAGGCTGAGACAGGCTGAGGCTGAGGCTGAGACAGGCTGAGGCTGAGGCAGGCTGAGGCTGAGGCCGTGGCAGGTTCGGGCCGAGACAGGCTGAGGCTGAGACCGAAGCTGAGACTGAGGATGAGGCCGAGGCAGGCCGAAACTGAGACAAGGTGAAGCTGAATGGGGGGGGGGGGAACGGGGGGAGGGGAGGCTGAGGCAGGCTGAGGCCGAGGCAGGCTGAGGCCGAAGCAGGCTGAGGCTGAGGCTGAGGCACGCCGAGGCAGGCTGAGGCTGAGGCTGAGGCTGAGGCTGAGGCTGAGGCTGAGGCTGAGGCTGAGGCTAAGGTAGGCAGAGGCTGAGGCTAACGCAGGCTGAAGCCGAGGCAGGCAGAGGCTGAGGCTGAGGCAGGCTGAGGCTGAGGCCGAGGCAGGCTGAGGCTGAGGCTGAGGCAAGCCGAGGCAGGCTGAGGCTGAGGCTGAAACTGAGGCAGGCAGAAGCATCCGTAGATATCCATGGGAATCCTCCGGAATCCTTAGGAATCCTTAGGAGTCCGTTGGCATCCTTAGGAATTCCTAGGCATAGTTAAACATCCTCTGGAATCCTTCGGAACCCTTGGGATTCCATTGGATCCTAAGGCCGTTGCCACTGCGACTGTCATTGCGAATGCGACTGCGACTGCGAGAACAGCAGAATTCTACAACTGGATTCTCACCTGAATCTTAAGGGGAATGCTTCCTGATATGCTTATACACATCGCCGCTAGGTTGCTTCAAGCCAATATGCCGCTCGAGTGAAGGCGGTCGTTTCTGGGAGGCCCGCAGCAGCCCGGGGCTTTCATTCTATCTGCTGCTCGAGAAGGCGCGTGTTTCGCGGCGGCTCTTAGAGGAGCGCAATAGACGTTTTGTTCACCCTTACTTGCGCCGCGCCCCGCGCGCCCCGGAATGGCTCGCGCGCCGCGCGCGGCCTCGGGGCGCGAAGCGGCGCGCGCGGGAGGGGGGGGCCTGCCCTCGCCGCCACCCCTCGTCGCGCACACTGTCAATATCGTGGCGTTCCTCAAATTGCGTTCCCTGCTCTAACTCCCGCTGCTGCCCCCTGCCGCGACGCGGCGGAAAGGGGCGAACGCCTCGCGCCGAGCCCTAACCAGGACCACGCGCTGCTCCAGTAAGCCCCGCTTGGCGGGAGCATTCGCGGCCGCCCGCGCCGCGGCAGAAGCGGCCGGGGCCCCCGTGGGAGCCACTGCGCGAGACTGAGCAGGGGCTGCGCTGGCATTCAGTGGGCCGTTTCCGAAAAGCGTCGGCCCTCAAGACCAACAGCTGCGGCCCCTTTGCCCCTCCTTTCCCCTCCGTTCCCCGCGCACCTCCCCCTTCCCTGCCCTCCACCTGCCCCTGCCCGCCCCTTCCCTGTCCTCCACCCACTACCGGCCCCTCCCCAGTGCCCTTCCCTGGCCCCCCCCCCCTCTTCTGCGCCCCCGCCCTCCGCCGCCGCGCGCCGGGCACCCTGGAGCGGCGCCCCGGTCCGGGCCCAGGACGAGGCACCCCCCGAGGCCACCCCCTGGGGCCACCCGTGGGGCCACCCCGGGGCAACCCCTGGGACGAGCCACGATTTTCGCCCACGATTTTGTTCACGATTTTCCGTTAATTCGAATCAAAATGAAACAAAATCGTGTTCAAAATCGTGGTCAAAATCGTGGGCTGTCGAAATCGTCTGCAAAATCGGAGGCAAATCGTGGGCAAAATCGTGGGAAAAATCGTGGGCAGAATCGTGGAGCGAAGTCGTTGGCAAAATCGTGGGCGAAATCGTAGGCAAAGTCGTGGCCCCGGGGGTCGCTCCGGGGGTGCCTCATCCCGGGGGAACGAGGGGGGGGCTGAAAACGGACAGAGGGAGAGAGGGAGGCGGACAGAGAGAAGAAAAGGACCTGACCGGGAGGGGGGGGGCGGGAGGGAGGAGGAGGGGAGGGCGGCAGGGGGAGGGGAGGGAGGCACCCGCATCCCCTGGCTGTCTGGACTTGGCGCAAGGCGCCGCGGAGAAAAAAAAAAAAGCAGGAACCCCAGAACCGGAACGCCAGATATTACCTAACAGTGAAGACTGATAAGTTTCTAGTGGTCTCAAAAGAAAGCATCATGACTCCCCAAGGGGGTCTGGGCAGATGCCGGACGGGTGCCGCGGGAATCTGGGGACTCCCCATTTTCATTGCCAGGAGCTACATTTTGTCTGCCCGGAGCCAACAGAACACCACTCCCAGGCCACATTTTGAATACCCGGACCCAACTGTAGGCCACTTCGTGTTCTTCGTGCTCCCAGAACACCACTCCCAGGTCACATTTTGAATGTACGGAACCAACTGTAGGCCACTTCGTGTTCTTCGTGCTCCCAGAACACCATTCCCAGGCCACATTTTGAATGCCAGGAGCCAACTGTAGACCACTTCGTGTTCTTCATGTTCTCAGAACACAAATCCCACGTGAATTTCGAATGCCCAGAGCCAACTGCAGGCCACTTCGTGTTCTTCGTGTTCCCAGAACACCACTCCTGCACCATATTTTGATTGCCCGGAGCCAACCGTGGGCCACTTCGTGATCTTCGTGTTCCCTGAAGACAAGTTCTGTGCCATATTATGAATGCCCGAGCGGAGGCAAGCTGAGGCCGAGGCAGGCTGAGGCCGAAGCAGGCTGAGGCTGAGGCTGAGGCACGCCGAGGCAGGCTGAGGCTGAGGCTGAGGCAGGCTGAGGCTGAGGCAGGCTGAGGCTGAGGCAGGCTGAGGCTGAGGCTGACGCAGGTAGGCCGAGGCAGGCTGAGGCTGAGGATGAGGCAGGCTGAGGCTGAGGAAGGCTGAGGCTAAGGCTGAGGCAGGTTGACGCTGAGGCTGAAGCCGACGCAGGCTGAGGCTGAGGCCGAGGCAAGCCGAGGCAGGCTGAGGCTGAGGCTGAGGCTGATGCTGAGGCAGGCTGGGGCTGAGACAGGCTGAGGCTGAGGCTGAGGCTGAGGCAGGCTGAGGCTGAGGCAGGCTGAGGCTGAGGCCGAGGCACGCTCAGGCCGAGACAGGCTGAGGCTGAAACTGAGGCTGAGGCTGAGGATGAAGCCGAGGCAGGCCGAAGCTGAGACAAGGTGAGGCTGAATGGGGGGGGGAAGGGGGGGGGGCAGGAGGGGAGGCTGAGGCAGGCTGAGGCTGAGACAGGCTGGGGCTGAGACAGGCTGAGGCTGAGGCTGAGGCTGATGCTGAGGCAGGCTGAGGCTGAGGCTGGGGCTGAGGCTGAGGCAGGCTGACGCTGAGGCAGGCTGAGGCTGAGGCTGACGCAGGCTGAGGCCGAGGCAGGCTGAGGCTGAGGCTGAGGCAGGCTGAGGCTGAGGCCGAGGCAAGCTGAGGCTGAGGCTGAGGCTGAGGCAAGCCGAGGCAGGCTGAGGCTGAGGCTGAAACTGAGGCAAGTTGAAGCATACGTAGGAATCCATAGGAATCCTTCGGAATCCGTAGGAATCCGTAGGCATCCTTAGGAATCCGTAGGCATAGTTAAGCATCCTCAGGAATCCTTAGGAATCTTTAGGATTCCATTGGATCCTAAAGCCGTTGCCACTGCGACTGTCATTGCAAATGCGACTGCGACTGCGAGAACAGCAGAATTCTACAACTGGATTCTCACCTGAATCTTAAGGGAAATGCTTCCAGATTTGCTTATACACATCGCTGTTAGGTTGCTTTGCCGGGATAATTGTATCCCAGAGCCCGGCCTTAACGCGCCGCCGGCAGCCCACTCGCGACTGGGGTGCTAACAATTGTCGCACTCGCACGATTGCCCCGTTACTCCAAACACCTCCCCCCCTTGCCGCCCCATCCCTCCCCCGCTCTTCCTTCCCTTCCGCCTACCATCTCGCATGACTCCCCTTTCCTCCCTAGCTTCCCCCCTTCGTTTCTCCTCTCATCCTCTCCCGCTCTCTCCGTGTACTTCGCACGCGCATGGCGGGAGACCTCCGCGACGCGAGCAACCCGACCCGCGCAACGTGCCGCGCATGGCGCGGCGCGGCGCGCTTGCGCAAGACCTCATACACGCACAGACCGGAGGTCCCGTGAGCGGCACCAGCAACGCAACGCCACGCTCGCGGCACCACGCAGGCCGCGCACACGGCGCCGCGCACGCGGCACCGTACGCAAACACCGGGCACCTCGCGCGGCAGCACGTACGTGGCGCTATTTGCACGGTACCGCGCCGGCACGCAGCACGACGCGCATCGAACTGTGCACCGCGCGCAAGGCACGCACGCGCACGCGAAAGAAGCACCGCGCAACACCGCGCCCGCAACTCCAGGCACACGACACCACAAATTCAACGTCGGCTGCAGAAGCGGCGGTGCGTTCGCGGCACCTCGCGTGCGGCGCCGCGAGGAAACGCCACAACCTCGGCGCCGACCGCGGGGCGCCGCGCGAACGGCACAACCCGCGCTGCACCGCGCACGCAGCACAGCACGCAACGCAGATGCCCAACTTGGGGTGCACGTCGGCAACGCGACAGCAGCTGATGAAACAATCTCAACAAGAAAACAGAACATACAAAAAAAAACGGGCGGGGGATCTACAAAAAATCGTTGCGAAAATCGGCTTGGGGGACGGGACCTGAGGAATCATTGTATGAGTAGTTTGGCATGCTAGCTCGGAAAGTCAGGGGCCTCTGGGCACGTGTTGACAGACGGGCTCGGCGTGGGCCCCCGGAGACAGAAAACAACCCCAAAACCGGCCGCCCCGATTTTTGTTGGAGCATCGGATCTCTGGGCGCCCCTCTGGCGAGCCACTGCCCGGCGACCCTGCGGCCGCGCTCGGAGGCGGCGGCGAGGCCGCGCCGCTCGCCGCTCGGCGGGGCCCGGCGGCGGAGGCTGCCGCCGCCGCCGCGTGCGTGGCCCACGACGGCGGCAAGCCGCAGCGCTGATGGTGCTCCTGGGGCAGGGAGGGGGAGGGAGAGTGTTTTCCACCGTCCAGGCCGCAACGCGCGTTAGGACCTCCCGCCCACCCCCCTCTCCCCCCGATAACGCCACGCCCCCCCCCCCCCCGCCCCTCTCACCGCCACCACCCAATGCGTTGTCGGCAGTGCCACCATACGTCCAGCGCCAAAGTCTGTGGTGCCAGACCCACACGCCGTGAGGGCGGGCGTCGGGTGATGCCCACCACCCTTTGCCCCCCTTTCCTGCCCCACACCCAGAACGCCTGCCATCGCCAAGACTTCTTAACTCTCAAGCGAAGCTGGCGCAGGCGTCCTTGCGTCGTCAGAAGATCCGGACGGGAGGTGTCTTTGGACGCTTTCTCGGCCTCCAGGGGCCCCCGCGGGGCCCGGGGTCGTCCATCCACGACCCCGGGGCCGCAGGGCCCGGTGCTGGGGAAAAGGTCCAGACCTCTGGGGAACCGCGGATCTGGGATAGGGGAACAAAAAATGGCATAAACATAGAAACTCGGAGGTCCGCGAGGATTTCTCGGATCGGCGCTGGGGCCCCCCGGCAGCGCCTCCGGCGCCGCCCCTGGCGCGCTCCGCGCGCCAGGGAGGGGGGTCCAGCGCCCATCCGAGAAATCCGCGCGGACCTCCGAGTTTTTATGTTTATGTCACTTTTTGCCCCCCTATGGGAGGGAAGCAAAACTGGTCGAATCACGGGTCGTCAGAAGATCGCCTCCCGAGCTAGCCTATCTCAGGGTGGGGCTTCCAACACCAGCGATCCCAACGAGTGCGCGCTCTGGAAATAGCCTGTTCCAACATAGATCCCAGCGCCAGCTAGGCGAAGCAACTCGGGAAATAATCCCCCCCAAGGTCCAAAACATCCAGCGCTCCAATTTCGATGCGTGGGCCTGGGAGGCCTGGACCACCTCCCTTGGGCCCGCTCGTCATCCTGAGTATACTCAGGGCGAAAAGCTGGCGAAAGCTATGGCTGCTTGCAGGTCCCGAGCCCGGCGAGGACCCCTGGAAGTCGAAAAGAGCCAAAACAAGCAGCTACTCCAAATATCTCGGGGATGGACAGAACCCCTTTTAGTAAAACGTGGTTTCTTGGAGACGACCTCGGGCCCAAACCTGGCGGGCGCAAGCCTGGAAAATGACGGCCGCGGCGCCCCCTCCGAGAACCGAAAACGGACAGTTCGCTAATCGACATGTCGGGGTGGGGGTTCTGCCCACCCCCGATCATCTCTGGGCATCGGCTCCGTGGTGCTGGCCCCCTGGAAGTCGAGGCGAGCCAAAGCAAGCAGTCACCCCCGATCACCTCGGGGTCGGGGATCTTCTGACCCGGGTCAATCCAGACCCGGGTCAGTCAGGCCTTGCAGGATCTTGCAAGATCCTGCAAGATCCTGCACCCAAACCCGGGCCAACGCGAAGGATCCTGCAGGATCCTGCAGGATCCTGCACCCAAGCCCGGGTCAATGCGACCCTGGCCCTACAGGATCCTGCAAGATCGGGCGCTCTGGCTGGCCCCCGTTTGCATTGACCCCCGTCTCTTGAGCCCCGACGGTTGAGCAGGGACCGACCGTCCCGGCATTCCTATAGTCCTACCATGAAATGTACCTAGAACCCAGAAGTGTTCTATGATCACAAACGATGTTCTTAGAGCATAATAGCCCGATGTGTCAAAACGAGACGGACTCCGCCGGAAATGCTCTAAGAACATCCCGTGGAAACCACAAAAAAGGTTTCCTAGAACATATTGCTGGGTGGGGCTGCAGGCGAGCCAAGACGCGTCGCCACTGCTTGAGACGGGGCGTCGGCTCCGTGCCTGCCGGCCCCAGGCCCCGCCCTGCCGGTGGACGCGGGCGCGCATCTATATAGGCGCCCGGCCGGCACGCGCAGTCCCCCGGCGGCTCTCGAGGCCCCGTCGCCCGTGCCCGGGTGCGCCTGCGCCCCCCGTGTGGCGCCGCAGCCTCGGGACCAGACGCAGGTCGGGCACGTCCCCCCGCAGGCGGAGTCTGGACGACAGGTAAACTTGTCCCAGTGCGACCCTGCCTAGGAGTTGGAGCCTCTAGGAAAGCAACATCAGTAGGAGTTGGATCCTCTAGGAAGGCAGCAGTATATATATATATATACATCTATATATACATATATATGTATATATCAGTAGAAATAGAGGATGCTGTGCTGCGCTATGCTGTGCTATGCTATGCTATGCTCTGCTCTGCTCTGCTATGCTGTGCTATGCTATGCTATGCAATGCTGCGCAATGCTATGCTGGGCTAGGCTAGGCTAGGCGCTGCTATGCTATGCTATGCTATGCTATGCTATGCTATGCTATGCTATGCTATGCTGCGCTATGCTATGTTTTGCTATGCGATGCTATGCTATACTATGTTGTTGATTTGCCTTCGCTTTTGCCTTTGCTTTTGCTTTTGCTTGGCACCCAGAGAGCGCAACTGGGGGAACCGCGCGTTTGCTTTTACCTTTGCTTGTGATATTGCTTGGCCCCCAGGGGACTGGGGGAACCGCCCGGGGCGATTTCCACTGCCCGGCCCTACGAGTAAGAACCCTTCTAGGCAGAGCCTAGCTAGGGAAAAACATGGTCAAGCAATACCCCAAAACGGTCAAAAAATAGACCCAACAAAAATCGTCCCCGGATTATGGTTTGGCTGTTTCTGCACATGCCTCCTGCAGAGGGACAGGCCCGACTGAAGACCAGACCCAGAGATCCCATGCTCCGAAAAGAAAGGGGAGCGGCCGGTCTCACGCCGTGTTCGGGCTCGGGGGGGCCCTCAAAGGGCCCCGCGTCACAAAAAAGCGCTCAGGAAGGACAGCTGGCCCTATAGGGAAGCGGTCCAGGCCTCCGGGGGTCCACGGTCCACGCATCGAGCAAGAAAGAGCGCCAGATGCCTGGGGACGTGGGCCCGTGGCTGCGCGGGTGCTCCCGGACTCCGGTCGGTCGAGCCTGCTGGTCAAGCGGCGCAGTGGCAGAAAAAGTTTGCGCACTGTGGACAGCGGAAACATGAGGAAGGGAGGAGAAAGAGAGGAGAGGTCCCAGAGGAACTACGCTGAAAAGAAGCAGATGTCCGGGCAGAAACTCCGCAACGCAGGGGGCCGATGTCTGCTCGGGCCTTCCCCTGCGTCGCCGGGCCCCCGAAACGGTGCGGGGACGGACCCTGCGGTGAATGCCAAGAAAGCTCACCGCGCGGTCCGCCACCGCACGCCTCGTTATGGGACCACATAAAAAGACACACGAAGGCCCTGGCAGGCCGAGGCGTCCTCGGAGAGCGGCCCGGGAGGGTCCAAAGCCGTGCGGTCACCCCGAATCCACATTGACGCACCACACGGTGCGGTGACGCGCACCGCATTGCCAGGGTCCGCGACAGAGGTCCGACGTGACGGAAGACGCGCATGCGGGGGCTCCGACCGGACCGTTTGACCAAATGGCTCTGCGGCATGTCTCGAGCCAGGTCGTTCCGTGCTTCTTTGTTGCTTCGATCTCGAGCCGAGTCGTTCCGTGAACGCCCTGGGCCTGAATCGAGACGACGCCTTTCGCCGTGTTTTTCTCCGACGCCCAGGTGCGAAGTCTGCGGATGTTCCAGGAAATGTCTGGGGATCTCCCGAGGCCGTTGGAGGCCTCCGCAAGGGCAAAGTCGTGATTTGTGGTTCAACGACGCTTGGATCTTCGAGCCGCTGAGTGATCAACGTTTCCCTCCCGCTGATCCGCGTCCGGGGCTGAAGCACTTCGCCCGCTCATCTCCAGTGACGCAAGCATCACGGCAGCCACAGGTATATATCACTATGAAAAGAGCATCTTGCGATGGAAAGAAGATCATTACGTCAGCCTGCAACGGGAACGATCCATGTCCACCGACCTGAAAGCGTGCTCCAGAGGACGTGGCGGAGCGCTGGCTGTATGGATGCCGGCATGCCCCCCAAGCGCGGGACAAGTCCGCCCCCGGCGTCCTGGCGAGATCCTCGGAGGGCGCGCGCCTCCAGATCGGTGGGCGTGGGCACTCTGACCTTCATACTCATACCCTCTTACGTTTCGCTTCATCTGTTCCGTGGGGCAGTTGTGCACGACGCCACCGCCAAATTGAACAATGCGAGGAGTAGGTGCTCGCTGCCGAGCGAGAATCATGCCAGTCCGTTGCCTAATCATGCTGGTGTCCCGAGGGCTCTTAGTGGTTCACACAAAGCACCATCATCAGAATACAGATCACCGACTTCAATACGTTGCATCCGTGGCATGTTGAGGCGGCACCGTGGCCAAATATTAGTTCGCGGCATGAAAGAACTTGACAGTACTCCGTGTCCCTCCATAGTTCTGGGGGTACCTGTAGTCTGGGGAGGGCACCTGTAGTCCAGGGGATAGGTACACCTGTAGCCCAGGGGGGACAAGTACTGATAGTCCAGTGGTGGGGTACTATACCAGTAGTCCGCGGGGGGGGGGGTGGAGGGCAATAGTCCGGGGGGGGGGGGGACAAACAGTTCGAGGGGGGGCCAGAAGTTGGCGGACCCCGTAGTACCGAAGTCCTGAGGGGCGCAACTGATGGGCACAGAGTAGGAACAAGCGCCGGGGAACACCACGCCCGCCGACGAACCCCACATCGACCCGCGTCGCGGCGGCCCTGTCGCGCCGACGGGACGAGGCCAAGACCCCCATCGGGGGAGAGCCCCCCCGCCCACGGTTGCGAGTCAGCTGCGCACGAGGCGGTGGTCCAGAGAGGGGGCCCTGAAGGATGGGGGCCCGAGGACGAGGTGCCCCCGGCAGGGCGAAGACAGCCTCGGCCCCTTTCCTGTCCCGAGGAGCCCATCCCGCAAGGACCCAGCTTTGGACCGCCGAGCAGGAGTGGCCCAAGACCAGAGCGACCTCTGGTGCGCGGCTTGCTGATAGGAGCAAGTGTTAGCCAGCGTCGGTCCCAAACAAGGGAAGGTTGCAACATTTGCGGTGCAATTTAGGTTGTGCGGTCCAGGTAGTGCAGCCTCGGTGGTGCACGACATTTGGTATCAAACAATGCAACGCAACGCAAAGCAACGCAACGCAATACAACGCAATGCAACGCGATGCAATCCAAAGCAACGCGATGCAAATCATTGCAGCAGTGCGAAGCAATACGAAGCAATGCAATGCGACGAAAACAACTGTGAAGCAATGCGAAGCAATTCAAATCAGCGCAAGAAGGCAATACACAGCAATATAAAGAAATGCGACGCAATGCACAGCAATACGAAACAAGGCAAAGCAATGCAATGCGATGCACAGAAATTCACAGCAATGCACCAAAAGTACGATGCGCTGCAGATGAATGTAGAGCAATGCAGAGAAATGCAAAGCAATGCAACGAGATGCAAAGCAATGCAGGGCAATGCAAAGAGCGAGCCTCGCGAAATCCAAATCGAAACCAACATGCTGCTGCGACGGACGGCGGCGACAGGCCGCGGCGGGAGGCCATAAGCCTGCCGGACCAGCGCAGACTCGCTGCTGCGAGCCTCGCACGATAGCCAGCGTGGACCCCCAGAGGTGAGTTCTTGCAATCCATGCGGGGCCATCCAGGTGCTGCAATACATGTGGCGCAATCTAGGTGGTGCAACCCAGGCGGTTCAGTCTAAGCGGTGCAAAACAATGCAACGCAATACAGCGCCAAGCGATGCGAGACAATGCAAAGCAATACAAAGCACTGCCACGCAGCTTCATGCGAAGCAATGAATGCATTGCAACGCGTTGCAAATCATTGCAACGCAATGAAAGGCGATCCAGAACAATGCATTGTAAAATATTGTAACGCACTACACAGCCATGCAAGTCAAAGTAATGCAATGCGAAGCAAAGCAATGCGATGCAAACAACTGTAGGGCGCCATAAGCAGCACAAAGCAGTACAAGTCACCGCAAACCAACATAAAGCAGTGCAAAGGAATGCAAAGCAAAGCAATGCAAAGTAATGCAAAGTAATGCAAAAACAATGCAGCGCAAAGAGCGAGCTTCGCGCAATCAAAATCGTGACCAACATGTTGCGGCGACGGGCGCCCACGAGCTGGCTGGACTGGCGCACAGGCCCAGCTACTTAAAACAGACGTAGAAGCCCCTAACTGAGTGCAAGCACTCTCCGGGGAACGCTCACAATCGTGACCAACGTGGTGCGGCGACGGGCGGCGGCGAAGGGGCGGCCACAAGCCGGCTGGAACAGCGCACAGGCCCAGTCCCTGATGAGAGGAGGAAGAACCCCTCAGAGCAAGCACCGCTTCGGGACAACGCCGCACGAGCATGCACTTTCGGAGGTCCGCGCGGATCTCTTGGATCGGCGCTGGACCCCCTCCCTGGCGCGCGGAGCGCGCCAGGGGCGGCGCCAGTGGCGCCGCCAGCGGGGCCCAGCGCAGATCCAAGAGATCCGCGTGAAGTCCGCAAATTTCTGTCTATGCCGTCCCTCTGCTCCTCGACGCGCGCAGTGCCGCCGTGGCGGCCTGGCCGCCTTGGGCCTGCCCCGCCCCGAACCAAAACAAAAAAACACACGCCGTGCACCGCGGGCCGCTCCAGCGCAGCGGAGGGCCGCCGAGCTCCTGCGCGTGGCCGGTGTGCGGGCAGCTGTCCGGGGGCAGGCCCCGGGCGCGGGGGTGGCGCTGCGAGCGCTGCTGGGCGAAGCTGGGCCATGGCATGCCGTGGCCCGGGGTGCGCCCAGCGGTGCTCATATGCGGGGCGCCCCGGCTCGGGAAGACGCGAGGCTCGGGCTCGGGGGGCTCGGGTCGGTCTGGCGGGGCCGTCCGGAAACTGGCGAGGCCCCACCCGAGAGGTGGCGCGAGCTCCCGCCGCAAACCTCCCACAAGAGCTGGACCGTCAAGACCAGAATCGAGCCCGTGAAACGGCGTCGGCAGACCTGAGTTCCAGCGAGCTCGAGCCTGGCATTTCCCCAACCCGGCGCACGCGGGGGTGGGGTGCCCGGCCGACGCCTGCGCGCGTGCGACTGCAGGCCCTCGCGGCACGGCTCAGCCTGGGGAGCTCTTGTAGAAGACACGGCTGCCCGCTGCATATGAGGAGGTTGGGGCAAGATCAGAAAGCATGTTGCATCCACAAGGGGGCCGTTTCTGTCCCATCGCGTCGTTCATCCGTCTCGAACTTGCTTCGAGTCCGCGTCGAGTCCGCGTCGAACATGCGCTGGATACACAAAAAGACAATAACTTGCACGAGAACCGAGATCCCTAGAAGATGCAAGCTAACATAATAACCAGAAAGGCACAATCATAAACTCTTGGCGGTCCGCGCGGCCCTCCGATAGTTGTACGCTCGTGCCGCCTCCGATGTTCAAGTGGGGGGAGAGGGAGTACGCGTGGTTGATTGCAACTCCTCGCCGCTCGGCTTAGTCAAAAATTCGTCGCATAGAATCGTCGCTTCTGGAAAGCGAACTCAACAAATGCTGAAAGGGGCCCTGGGACACGCAGACAGATAAACACAGATCCAAGGACTCGCCATACGATCCAGTATTTCCTGGGTTTCTCGTCTTCCCCCAGCTTCCGACATTTTCCCGTACTTCCTGGGGGTCGACGATTCACTGTGTCTGTGTGTGTGTGTTTTTCCCCCTCCTGAACTCTGACGTATCATTCATACTTCTGCCGCCGTCCACCAGCCTTCCACTGGCGGAGCCGCCCCCCGTCACGACAACGACGGCAGCCTTTTTCCAACCCACCCCTGGACCTGCGCGGAGGCACGCTCTGGCCAGGGTTTTTCGGGGCAGGTCTGGCGGGGGTGGCGAGAGGCCCCCCACGCCGCCCCACCGACAGCAACGACGGCGGCGACGACTGCCACGGCGACGGCCACCACCTCCTGGAGTTCACAGAATGTGGATCAGCCTTCCAGGACGTGCTCGCCCCCCGAATAATCTTTCGATCGGCCCCGGGACTTCGACCTGGAAATTTCCGACCCTCCGTCGATCCTCGACCCTCCTTTAGTCGAACGACCCTGAGGGCCCGGAATCCATCGCAGGTTTGGCGCCTCCGGGATCATCCAGGATCGAGGCCGGATCGAAGATGGAAGAGCCGAGGTCCACAAGGAACCGAGGACGCAGGAGCAAGCGCGCACAAAAGATCCAAGGCCGACCGCAGGCCGAGAACTCTGCATCCCGGGCCAATCGAAGATCAAGCGCCCACCGCCGTCCGGATATCCATAACCCGCGACCGACGCACCAGGATCGCGATCGAGGATCGAGGATCGAGGGCCGAGGGCCGCAGCCCGGGGCCGAGCACCGAACGAAGACCGAGCTTCTGGGATCCAGGACCGATCGATGACCGAAGGCTCGGGGTCGAACCGGCATCGACGGTGTAAGATCCAGGATCCAAGATCGAGGATCCAGGGCGGATCGAGGACCAGAGGTCCAAGACCGATCGACGACCCAAGGCTGCGGCATCCAGAGCCGATGTACGATCGATGGTTCCGTTTCGATCGACTGGCCAAGAACCAGGCCAGATCCTGGATCCTCGACCCTTGATCTTCAATCTCTCAAAGATCGTCGATCGTCCATCCTCCATCTTCGAACGGCCCTGGACCCCCGAATCTGGAACCTCGATTGCCGAACTCTGGACCAATCCACGATCTGGGGTCTGCTCAAGATCGAAGAATCTGATGTTCGATCTTCGATAGGCCCTCGATCTTGGAGCCTTGACCTTCGAACGTCCCTGAATCCTCGCTCCTCCATCGGTCTTGGCCCAGGGAACGCGACTCTGCCCCCCAGCGGACTGCATGACCCGAAATTGACTTCCAGGTGTCCCCAAGGTTTCGAAACTCTGGAGTCTCACACAGTCTGGCGCGCGCTGGGGAATTTCTTTTACCGAAACGTAAGTAAGGGTGGCTCGGAGACGGTACGAGATCAAAACATATAAAAGAACCACACATTACATGTTTTAACGCATGTTGGCAGAGTTTTGCATATTTTCATACTTCGCAACGCCGGCTCAGCAACGGAACGATGTCAACCAACATGCGTAGAACATCACGCAATTAACTAACATGTGTGTTGCCATACATGTTCTGTTAACTTTCTCTATGCTCACAAGTTCTAACGCCGGCTCGCCAACGGGAGAAAGGCAACTGCTAAACATACAAAAGCTGCCAAATATGTATCTGTATATATATATATACATAAGTATGTGTGTGGGTTCATGCATGCTCATACTACCTCTCATAATGCCTCATCATCTGTAGCGCCACCTCACAAACGGAAACACATCAACAAGTATATAAACATATTACTTTGCTGTGGTACTTTTCATATTGTCGCAGTAAGAAATGTTGGAAGACAGCTGTTTTCACGCACTTTCTCGTAACATGCATGTTTATTTGCAACGCCGGCTCGGCAACGGACACCGAACATAACAAATCCAATGGTGTGCATATATATATATATATATATATATGTATAACATGTATATACATATATGTGCGCGCGTAATTCGATATATTCCTTTTCAAAGTGTTGAGCAATGTCCCAATGGGAATTCAAACAAATAAGGCAGACCCCAAATCCACAATATCTCAATACTCTTTGAATAGGGTCCAAATGATAAATCAACACGAACGGAGCAGGCCCCAGATCCCAATAATGTCAGCAGGTTTGGATGAAAACCAATTTGGAATTCAAGAGACATGAAGCAGGCACCAGATCCAGAGGATTTCCCATGGATCCGAACAATATCCAAGTAGGGATGGAACAAAATTGCACGACACCCCTGATGAAAATGATTTCCATTGGGCCTCAGTGAGACCCAGATGAGAACTCAATAAGAATGGAGCACGCCCCAGAGCCAGAGAATTTCAATTGGATTTGAACGGCTCGCCGGACATGGAACAGACAGTATAGTCAGAGAGTTTCAAATGGTTTTTGAATCGCACTCAAACAAGAATTCAAACTAAAAACATAAATCCGAAGAATTTGAATTGGATCTGAATGAAAACCCAAATTTGGATTCAATCTGATCGAATTCCATTTCCATTTGAATTCCTGCCCCTCCTCGCGCTTCACGCGCGCCCCCTACTCGTCGCCCTCCCCCTCCTCCTCCGCCTTAGCCTCCCCCCCCTCGCCCCCTCGTGTCCTCGTCGCCCCCCCCCCATTCCCCAGCTCCCAGCCAGACCGAGCCGAGCAGTTCCGAGCGGGCGCGCAGGCCCGTCGAGCCGACGACCACCGCGACGACGACGACGACGACGGCGACGATGACCACGACGACGACGACGATCACGACGACGACGACCACCACCACCGCCGCCACCACTGCGACTTCAGCGGCGGCGGTGGCGATTTTTGAGATGTGTGTATTTTTCTTGTCGGGATGCCAGGGGCTCCGCCAACAAAAAAAATATTAACAAATAGCTAAACATACATGCTGCCAGATATGTTTCGTTATGCTTTACATGCTTGGCTTTTTAACAATGTGTATACATATCCTGTTGGAATGCTAGAGGCTCCGCCAACCAAACATGTGAACAAAACACTAAACCATATGTGTGTAATGGAGTCTGTGCTTTTTTGAAATATGGTTTGGTACTTTGTTTGGTTTTGTTTTTTTCATAATTAGTTTCGTGGCATGCCTGGATCTGCGCGCAAAAGTAATTCCGTTGTTGGAGCCTGCTGTCTGAGGGCCAGAGATTGTAACCCAATATTGCCCCAAGGCGACCCCACCTACCGAATGGACGGTCACCGCTTGGGACCTAACTCGGACGTGCTCCGGGGAGCGACAGCTCTGGAATCTAGCTCGTTGGCACACACAGCGCACAATGAGAAGCACGTGAAATGTCTGACGGTAGAACTGGGCAAGAATGCGAAAATGGAACCCCGTTGCGTCGGTACGTCGGTACAGGCTCGAGTTGAACTCGGAGGAATTCTCCCCAGAGATCGTAATTCTCTGGCGACGTGAGATGCGGCAACGTGGCTGTGAGGAAGTCCCAGGCGAAATCTGAACGGTCGTCCACAAGCACGGTTGTGAGGAAATCTCTAACGACACCATGTTTCTCCGGCGGCTGCATGGGGACCAGGGAGTTTTCTGTCAGGAAGTCCTAGGCGGAACCGATTTGGGGACCCCATCTGGGAAACCATCCGGGAAACCTACAGAGGCGTCGGCATCTTTGCCTCCTCTGCACGGCCACAGCGGCGGCGACGGGGGGCGGCGACGGCAGCCCACGGAGCCCCCCCGCCGCCCCATGGCCTCGCCGATGCCCGCGAGGGCGTTGCCGGGGGGTTGGCGCCGGGGGCCCTCCGGCGCCGGTGCGGGGGGCACCTGTGCAGGGGCAGGGCCTGGCGCCCCCCCCCCCATGTCGGATGCTTGGCACTGGGCACCAGCACCAATCCAGAGGGTTGCCTCCACAGGGGGGAGGATGATCCTGGATTCTGGTATGGTGGGCAGAGAGGAGGTCTGCACGAGCGACGGAAGGAAGCGGGTCTCACGCGAGGAGGCATACGGTTGGGAGCTTCTGCTGAGCGCGTCGCGGCGGCGGCCCCGTCGACACGCTATGTCTTGGGAGCAGATACCGTGTCGCTCCGTTCCGCGGGGCCTGACGCCGGGCAAAGCTCGGGACGTTGACGCTCGGGGACTGGGACGTTGATAGCGTGCCGCGCCGCAGCGTGGCGGGCCAGAACCGGCGGCGCGACACGCTAAGCCAAAGCTCCCGACCGCAGCGACCTTACGCGGTTGCTTTCGCGGGCCGCCAGCGCGACACGCCACACTGGGCCCGAGGGCGCCTACGCTAGAAGAAGAAAAACGCTATAAACATAAACTTCTGGCGCCCCGAAGGGAGTTCTTGGATCTGCGTTGGACCCCCCTCCCCAGCGCGCGGATCGCGCCAGGGGCGGTGACAGAGGCGTCGAGAGGGGGGGCCCAGAGCGGATGCAAGAAACTTGCGCGGAGCACCAAAAGTGTATACTTATACTGTTTTGTCTCTTCTGCGATGCGCGCGACCTTGCGCGAGGAGCTTCCGCGCAGAGTGCCCCCGCAGACCGCCCTGGCTGCTTCCGCCGCGCACCGCGAGCACACAAAATGGCAAGAAGACTGCGGGGATCGCTCGGCTCCATGCAGTGCGCGCGCACCGCAGCCTGCGGGGGCGGCGCCGGAGACGCCGCCACGACGGGGGGGCCAATGGCACAGCTCCATCGGGGGCCCGCGCGGGGCCCTATCGGAGGGCTCGATGTGGAGCCAAGGGTCTCACTATTAGTGGGGCCAC
This sequence comes from Prorocentrum cordatum, assembly GCA_963575745.1. Taxonomy (NCBI): domain Eukaryota; class Dinophyceae; order Prorocentrales; family Prorocentraceae; genus Prorocentrum; species Prorocentrum cordatum. The sequence goes on from CAUYUJ010014424.1 coordinate 236,281, forward strand.
GACGGGGGCCCATTCGAGTAAGAAAAACCGTCATAAACATAAACTTCCTCCGGCGCCGCCCCTGGCGCGCTCCGCGCGCCAGGGAGGGCAGTCCAGCGCGGATCCCAGAAGTCCGCGCGGACCGTCGAAAGTTTATGACGTTTTTTCTTCTTCGAGCCACGGGGCAGATCCGTCGGGGGTCCGCGCGGGGCCCTATCGCAGGGCTTGATGTGGAGCCAAGGGCCTCGCGCTAGAGAAGCTGGGAGAGACCACCGCCGACGAGGACCCACGTCGGGGCGGGGCGGCCGACCCCACTGGGCGGCGGTCGACGCCGAAGCGTCACCCAGCAGAGAACGCCCTCCGATGACCCCCGGGGTCGTGACTTTTTTCGCGACGTCGCCACCCCAAGGTTTAGACCCCTTCCCCGGGACCAGCTCTTCATCCCGAACACCGTTTTTTTGCAGGCCCGGAGGCCCGGCAAGGGCCCCTGGAGGCCGAGAGTACGGAAATCTCCCCCGTCGTGTTCTTGTGGTGTCCCGGCCCCCCCCCCTCCCCACGATGGAGAGGGAAAACAAGGGAACAGAAGAAGGCTATCCGAGCTCCCCCGCCCTCCCCACGAGGTCCTCTGAGTTCTCAGTCATGGAGAAAGAAAGGAAAAACACAAAAAAAAAAAAAACGATGGATTCTCGCAGGGCGGGCGGTCGGCGCCCGCCGCCACAGGGGGGGCCCCGCGCAGAGCCGAGGAGAGTCCGCGCGGGGGCCCCCATCGGAGGAGGGCGCTTGAAAAGCGGGGCCGAGGAGCGGCGCCGGCGCGACCCCTCTCGCTCTTCTCGGGCGGGACGAAAGGGGGGGATAGGGAAAGGGGGGGTTACGAAATTTGCTGCATGCAGCTGGTTTCGGCTTCACCGAGGGCGCCATTCCTCGATACATGGCCGCCTCCGGCGCCGGGAGGCGCCGGGAAAATCAGCTACGCGAGCTGATTCTCAAACCCCCCCTTTGCTATCCCCCCCTTTCGCCCGACCCGATCTTCTGCACGGGATAAGGGGGCCACATGCGAACCCTACCCCCACCCCCCACGATGTTTGAGGGGGAGGGTGGGGTTCACTTCGTTCGAGAGCTCCCGAGCGAAGTAAACCCCACCCATCCCCCTCAAACATCGTGGGGGGGTAGGGGTAGGGTTCGCAGGTGGCCCCCTACAGGAGCGGTCCCCTGGGGCCTCTATAGGGTTGGGTCCTCCTACAGGCGTGCTCACAAAAATATCCGAGCAGATTCAAACATGGCCAAGCATGGTCAAAGAATCGTCCCCAGACTACTGCTGAACTGTTTTGGAAGGAGTGCTCCTCCGATCGAGGGACATGCCCGACTCAACTGCTGGGCGAGAGCGACGCCATGATGCGCTTGGCTCAGGATCTGCCCAAAAACTTGTGCGTCGCGCGTCGCGGCGGCGGCCCCGGCGACACGCCATGCCCTGCGAGCGGTGCGCGTGCCGCTCAGCTCCGCGGGTCGGGAGGCTGGGCAAAGCTCGGGGCGTTGACGCCGTGGGGGCAGGACGTAGATAGCGTGTCGCGAATCGCGCCGAAGCGTAAGGGACCAAAACTGAGCTCCAAGAGCTCCCGACCGCACTTTCTGGGAGCTGCGGAGTTTCCAGCGGCCCTCGTCCAGTCGTCCCTGGCCGCTCGGGACAGCGTAAAAACATGGGAATCCTGAAGTGCATCACTAGCGGACTCTCAAAGATGGCCCGAGTAGATTAAGTCGGAGGGTCGCGCCGCATTCATTGATTGTACATCGGCGATACATCACGCAGATGCATCGGCGATAGATCGGCGACGTGGGCGATGCACTGGCAATTCGGGGACATTTGCCGCTCGGGGACCGTGCCGAAGCGTGGAGTGCATCTTTTTTATTTGCGGCCATGACGGGAGTATGGGGGGGGAGACGGGAGGGGCATCACGTAGCGCCCCCCGCCAGACTAATCATGGTGCTGGACGCACTGCGGCAGTGGGGGGGGACGGGGGGGAGGGGAGGGGGCATAACGCGTGTTATGGCCCAAAGGGTAAAAACAAACACACACACACACACACACACACACACACACACACACACACACACGCACGCACGCACGCACGCACGCACGCACGCACGCACGCACGCACGCACGCACGCACGCACGCACGCACGCAACGCACGCACGCACGCACGCACGCACGCACGCACGCACGCACGCACGCACACACACAGACCCGCACACACACACACACAAACACACACACACACACACACTCCCTTGGTGGGCCAAAAACCGGCGGCGCGACACGCGACGACGAAACTCCCGACCAAGACCCATGGGGGCGTCCCTGAAGGGGCTCTCGTCGCCGCGGCCGGGCGCGGCGCGAGCAACCAATTGGGGAACCGAACGGTACCGATACCGCTACTCACCGGACCTCTCCCGGGGTGCTGCCCAAACTTCCGGAGCGGATCCAGCGGTGGCGACGAGGGCCTCCGAGGAGGCCCAAGCAGGGAGAAACGGGGCGATGCTGGCGGTATGGGTGCCTTGCCCTCCGGTGAAACACTGGCCATGTGGTGCACATGGGCCCTCCGGGGAGGCGCCGGGGGGAACTGGGCCAAAAGCCAGCGCATGGGGGCCTTCCGTCGGCTTGGGCCTCCCCGGGCCCGCCAGAAGTCAGAATTCCTTGCGCGTGCGCAGGCCCGGCCAGGAAGGGGCCCCGCGGGGGAGGGGTCCGGGGACAAGTTCCGAGAGGCTCCGCCCCGCTCCTCCTCCTCGGGCAGTAAGGAAACCATCACGGGGAATAGTCTCCGTAGGCTCAGCCTGTGGAGGCCCCTGCCGGTCCTCGGGGCCGTCAAAGAACGACTCAGGAAAAAACGCCGGTCCGTGGGAATGGGCCGAGACCTCCGAGGGTCGGCGTCATGAAAAAATCATGACGTCGGGGGTCTGGGTCAAGAGGGCGGGCGGGGATCGAGGCCCCCGGGGTGTGGTGTTCTCTCCCAGTCTGGGCCGCTGCATGGGAGGCTCCTCGTCGCTGGACGGGCTGGCGGAATCTGGTCAATTTGCCTCGGCTCCTCCCCGCACATCTTCCATTCCTTCCCCTGATCAGTAGCTCCTCCCTGTCGCGCCCCGAGGCCGCTCGGAGCGGCGGGCCGGGCCTTCCGCCTGAGACTTCACTGCAACTTATGATCCTGAAACTTCGAAGTCGGCGACAGTTCCACGCATGGCGCGCTGGTCGCTTCCAAAACGAAGCTCTCGCCTTAACGCCGCACGCTCGTTTCGCAAAGTTGCTTGAATCTCACGGTTTGAAGGCGGGTCCTTTTTCAAAATGTGGATCTCGCCTTGGCGCCGCAGACACTCGTTTGAAACATATGTTTCTTCGAGCGATCCCCACCGAAACCTTCGGCGATTGATCCCGACGGTGCTCGCGCTGATTGGAACGATGTGCGCATGGCACGGTGGTGTCGGCCAGCGCGGCGGTCTGACCACGTCGCAAGTTGCCTTTCTCCAGAAATCTAGCCCCTGAGAGAAGAAACCGAAACAAACTCGCGAGCGAAACACTGACCTCTAAAACACGTGATGCAACCCTCCAGAACATGTCCTGGAAGATCCAGTAGGTGAAGAAGAGCAATAACAGTGTTAGTACTACTATCAGTAAACCTAACAGCTGCAATGGTACTATTAGTAGTAGTAGTAGTAGTAGTAGTAGTAGTAGTAGAAGTAGTAGTAGTAGTAGTAGTAGTAGTAGTAGTAGTAGTAATAGTACTCGTCGTCGTAGAAGTAATAATAATAGTAGTACTCGAAGTAATAGTAGTAGTAGTAGTAGTAGTAGTAGTAGTAGTAGTAGTAGTAGTAGTGGTAGTAGTGGTAGTAGTGGTAGTAGTAGTAGTAGTAGTAGTACTAGTACTAGTACTAGTACTAGTAGTAGTAGTAGTAGTAGTAGTAGTAGTAGTAGTAGAAATTGTCGTACTAGTAGTCGTCGTAGTAATACTAATGGTAGTAGTGATAGTAGTAGTAGTAGTAGTAGTAGTAGTAGTAGTAGTAGTAGTCGTAGTCGTAGTTGTAGTCGTAGTCGTAGTCGTAGTCGTAGTAGTAGTAGTAGTAGTAGTAGTAGTAGTAGTCGTAGTAGTCGTAGTAGTAGTAGTTAGTAGTAGTAGTAGTAGTAGCAGAGTAGTAGTAGTAGTAGTAGTAGTCGTCGCCGTCGTCGTAGTAATGGAAGCAGCGGTAGTACTCGTAATAGAAATAGTAGGAGTAGTAGTAGTAGTAGTAGTAGTAGTAGTAGAAGTAGTAGTAGTAGTAGTAGTAGTAGTAGTAGTAGTAGTAGTAGTAGTAGTAGTAGTAGTAGTAGTAGTAGTAGTAGTAGTAGTAGTAGTTGTTGTTGTAGTAGTAGTAGTAGTAGTAGCAGCAGCAGCAGTAGTAGGAGCGGTATAAGTAGTACATAGTTCAAGGTAGGTCTAGAAACATCTGGGGAAGATCTGGGAGAAGATCTGGAGGACAATCTGGGGAAGATCTAGGAAGATCTGGGGAAGATCTGAAGGGAGATCTGGGAAAGATCTGGAGGAAATTCTGGAGGAAGATCCAGGGAAGATCTAGGAAGATCTGGGGAAGATCTGGAGGAAGATCGGGGGGGATACCTATGGGGGAGATCACGAGGAAGATCCCGAGGAACATCTGGGAGAACATCCAGAAGATCTGGAGGAAGATCAGGAAGAAGATGCCAGCGTTAAGAAATTGGGCCACCTTTTGGAATTTCGCCACCGGAGTCTAAGACATGTTGAGACTCAGCTTGGCGGGAGGGAGTTCCTTGACATAATATATTCGTGTAGCTTATAGTGTTGTGCTGTACTACGTTTTGCTAGTTGATACGACCGCTGTGCCATGTCATGATTTGTCGGCGCAAGGCGGGAGTCTCGAGGACACTCGTGGGACCTGGGCATCTGGCGGCTGCGCTGTGCTGAGTGGAGCGAAGCGGGGCTCTCGGGGACACTCGGGGGGCCTGGGGCTCTGGCCGTCGCGGTATGCAGAGCGGCGCGAGGCGGGACTCTCGGGGACACTCTTGGGACCTAGGAATCTGGCGGCCACGGTATGCAGGGTGGACGGGTCGGGAGGTCTCTCCTTAAGATCTGACGGCCCCAACCTGTAGAGTGGGGGGACACATGCAAGAGCTTCACGGATGGAGGGCGGGCCGTTTTCAAAATGTTACTCTCGCCAGAACTCCGCGCACATTCTCTTCTTTTCATTTTTTTGAAATGCTACAGTTTCACTGATGGAGGGCCGAAGGGCGCGCCGACATCGCAGGGGCGCGTTCGCCATGCCTGAGGTTAACTCTGACGAGGGCAGTAGAAATAGTGATGTGAAACGATGTAGGGCTGCCAGGGAACAACATTTTCGAACATGCGCGGTGCCGCAGTCCAAGGAATGGTGTTCGGTCGCGATTCGGGGTCGAAATCACGCAACCGAAAGGTTGACCCGCGGCGTTGAAGTCCAAAGAATGGTGTTCTGGCACGGTTAAGGATTTTCAACCGGTTGCCTCCCAACGCTCTTCCCTGAGTGAAAATGAACTTTTCTCGGGGCCGATAAAGAGGGAGCTTGTACAGAGGGTTTACTGCAACATCGTTGATGGATCTTGTGTTTACGCTGGTCCTCCTCTTGCTCCTCATCCTCCTCCTCCACCTCCTCTTCAATCTGCCCGGGACTCCCCTGCGTAGGAACAGCAAACCTCACGACGGAGCGCTGACAACCGATTTTCTGCATCGGGGGGAGGGGGACTACCAAGCCCCAAGGCCGTAAAGAACTGCAGGAAAAAAACGAGGGACTTCGTCTTTGCTTCACTCCGCCCCCTGAAAAAAAACAGAAATGGGGATGTGTATCCTGGAGCAACGAGGGCCGCAAATCATGTACGTGTCTCGCGCTTCTGGTTTTCCTACAGGCTCCGGGTCGCCACAGCCAGGCGCCCCTTGAGATTTTGGGATCGACGGACGGTGTATCCTCCTCCTTGACCTCTCCTCCTCCCCCCCCCTCCTTCTCATCCTCTTCTTCCTCCTCCTCATCGACCTCCACCTCTGAGAGCCTCATCCGCGGCTGGGTCTCACTCGCCCTCCGTCCTCGCTCGCTCCGTCCACGGGGTTTCCTTGCTCGCTTGCTCGATGACTTGCTCCACTCACGGGACTCACTGCTGCCTGCAAGTGCTTCACCAGGCGTCGCAGAGCATGCCTCCCGGAAAATTGTGCAATCACAGCTTGCGAGGTCTTTGGTACCCTCGTGTCGGAAGACACGTCCCAGAGCCAGCCGGAAAAATTGCGCAGTCACAGCTTGAGAGCTGTTTGGCATCATCGTGCCTCCCTCCCCGCCCCCACCAGGGTCCGACGGCGCACGGAAGAGCACCTGGGCAGACCGAGTGAGACGGGCCAACGGACAGACGGGCCATGCACCAGGCGGTGCGCGGGCACGAGCCCAAACGGAAAGAATGCGTTCTCTTACCCGGACCAACAGGACAGGCCGGCAAAAAAACACGGGCCAGGAAAAGAGCTGAGCCTGGGCATGAACACGAACAGGAATAATGCGTTCGTTTAACTCAGACTACAGGACGGGCCGACAACGAAACAAGGGCCAGGCACGGAACAGAGCGAGGCGGGAAAGCCAGGATCTCGAAATCCCGAGCATGTCCCCAAGGCCAACTTTTCACAAGCAATTGCTTGACGGCCCCGGGGCCCGGCGATGTCCCCATGAGGCCGAAAACGGGGATAAAAGGCACTGTTAGTTCGGTGCGCACTTTGCAAGTCTAGGCCCCTCCTCCTTCTGCCAGGCACTCCCTGGCTCGCCTCCTCCCCCTCCCCCTCCTGAGACTCCTGGCGACATGCTTTTTCCACAGGGCTGGTCCCCCAGATGTCTGGGCCCCCTGCCCAGGACCGGTGCTCCATCCCAAGTGGTTGCTGATGGTCCCACATCCCCCCTCGAAATCAAACGCAAATGTTTCCCAAAAGGCGCCATGAAATCTTGGGGGGTATCATGGCCCCCACCATGCTATCCCACCGCCCCTGGTCATCTCCCCCCTCTTGGCCGCCCCTTTGCCCCCGCCCCTGCCCGCGCGCGTCGCCTCTGCCGGGGCACTCTGCTGCGCCGCGGGGGGGGCCCTCGGCTGCGGAAGGGGCTCCACGGGGGTGCTGGCCTCCGCAGCGGTCGGAGGGGGGGTTCGCCGCCCCCGCTCCGCCGCGGGGCTGCACGCGCCAGACCTTCTGGAACGTCGAGGCTGCTCTGCTGCCCGGGTGGGTGGACTGCACCAGCCTCGAGATCAGACCGAATAACCGTCAGCGTGCTTCCAGACATGATCTCAAGGCGAGCTACTGCCCTATTCTTGCTTCACCTTCCCAACTGTTCCAATGCGTTGGGAGCAACGGGGGTGCCCCCCCATGCAGGGCCTCCTCATCCTCCTCATCCTCCTCCTCCACCTCCTCCTCCTCCTCCTCCTCCTCCTCCCCTGCTCCTCCTCCTCCTCCTCCTCCTCCTCCTCCTCCTCCTCCTCCTCCTCCTCCTCCTCCTCCTCCTCATGGCTCATGCTGAGACGAAGGAAGGGCGACGATATATTGGGATGGGGGTAGATCCTGGGATCTGGGCGTCGCACTTTTTCCCACGCCAAGCATTACCGGCCGGTCTCGGACGCGGGACGTCGTCTCTCCAAAGCGAGGACTCAGCACCACAAGATGGTTGGGACAAGAAACATATCCTGTCCGTGGTCCACACGGATGTCCAGGATCGGCGCTGGACGGAGGGGCGAAGTGCCATGCGAGTAACCTTGGCAGATTCTGAATGCCAAACAACGCTGCCTCCTCCCGAGGCGCGAACATCCCGGCGCCGCTGGCCCGGAGATAAGTAGCTCCCCAGCGCGTCGGCGCGGATGTCTTGGAACGGCGCTGGACGGGGGGGCGAAGTGCCACACAAGTAACTTTGGCAGGATCTGAATATAAAAACGCTCCTCCCTCCCGAGGCGCGAAGATCCCGGCGCCGCCGGCCCGGCGCAAAAAAGGCCGCGAGACGCGGAGCGCGGCTGCCTTCGCGTCCCAGCGCGTGACCTGCCCCCCCGTTGTCCTAGTCATCGTTCTCCCTCTCCGCTCCAGTATCACTCAGCGCCTCCCCCATAACCACCACCACAACCACCACCACCACCACCACCATCATCATCAGCATCATCATCATCACCATCATCATCATCATCATAATCATCATCATCATCACCATCATCATCAGCATCATCATCATCGTCAGCATCATCATCATCATCATCATCATCATCATTATCAGCATCGTCCTTATCATTATCAGCAACATCAGCATCATCGTCATAATGGTCATCATCATCGTCACCATGACCATACAGAACATCATCAGAATCAGCATCAGCATCATAATCGTTATCATCGTCATCACCACCATTATCAATACAGTCACCATCAGCCTCAGAATCATGAACCTCATCCTTGTCAACAGCATCATCAACAGCATCATCAACACCAGCATTCTCATTATCATCATCATCGTCATCATCAGCATAAGCATCATCATCAGCAGTATCAGCATCGCAATCATCATCATCAGCATCATCATCGTCGTCATCAGTCACACCATCAGCATCATCATCATCAGCACCCTTACCATCATCAGCATCAGCATCATCAACATCATTAGTACCATCTGCATACCAATCATTATCCTGCTCAAGTTCCTCCTCCTCATCATCATCATCATTATCATCATCATCGGCATCGCCATTGTCGGCATCATCCCGCTTCATCTCCTCACGATCTATCAAAGGAACCCTAATATGATTCTCCTCCTCTGTCCTCATCACCATCCTTCGTGTCCACCTCATTATCATGTTATTCCTCCTCCTCATCACACTCCTTCTCCTCATAATATTCATCATCATCGTCATCATCATCATCACCATCATCATCATCATCATCGTCATCATCAGCACAGTTCTTATCATCACCATAAGCTGCATTATCATCGTCGTCATCATCATCAGCATCATCATCGTCGTCATCATCATCAGCATCACCACCGTCCCACAATCATCCTCATCGTAATCATCGTCGTCATCATCTTCATCATCATCCTCATCATAATCAGCGGCATCATTAGCATCATCATCAGCATCATCAGCATCATCATCAACGACAGCATCATCATCATCATCATCATCATCATCATCATCATCATCATCATCATCATCAGCGTCAATGTCATCATTATCATCATCACCGTTGTCATCGTCATCGTCATCGTCATCGTCATCGTCATCGTCATCGTCGTCGTCATCATCACCACCACCATCATCATCACCATCCTGCTCCTCCTGCTCCTCCCTCCTCCTGCTCCTCCTCCTCCTCCTCCTCCTCCTCCTCCTCCTCCTCCTCCTCTCTCCTCCTCTCCTCCTCCTCCTCCTCCTCCTCCTCCTCCTCCTCCTCCCCCTCCTCCTCCTCCTCCTCCTCATCCCCACCATTAATACCCTCCGTCGCCCCCCTCAGTCTCTTGACATAGTCCTCCTCCGCCTCCGCCACCTCGTCCGCCTCCTCCCCCGCCTCCGCCTCCCTCGCCCCATCGCCCCCCACTCGCACTCGTCCTCGCACGGCGCGGGCCCCCTCCCACCCAACTCCGCGCCCCCCGCTTGCGCGCGCGCGCCCGCGCCTCCGCCCGCGCCTCCGCCCGCGCCTCCGCCGCCTCGGGCTCCGGCGGCTTCTGTCCGCGGGAGGGGCCGGGGGGCAGGGGGCGCGGGAGGGGCGGGCGGGCGGGGGGCGGGGAGGGCGCCGCGGCTCCACCCGCAAGCTGACGAGACCGGGGCCGAGTCCGCGCACCCCTGCGGCACACGCCACCCGTGCTGTCCAGCAGGCGTCGGCGGCGGTGGCGGAGCATCACCAAGCGGCGGGCTGGCGCGCTGCATCGCGGCACACCGCACGAGGTGGCGCAGGCGTCGCGGCTGCAGGACGCCTCGGCCTTGGAAACCTTCTGTGTTTCTCTGCCACATTGGGTCTCCTCATACAGTCTGGAACTTCTGGATAGCGCGTCGCCGCGGCGGCCCTGGCGACACGCGATGCCTTGCAGGCGGATTGCGTGTCGCACCGCTCCGCGGGGCGGGAGGCTGGGAAGGGTTCGGCACTTGTCGCTTTGGGACCGGGACGTGGATAGAGAGTGTCGCACCAAAGTGTGGTGGTCCAGAACTGGCGGAGCGATACGCTATCCAAGTGCTCCCAACAGCAGTCCTAGGAGACGAGTGTTCTCGCGCACGCGGACTCCATCGCCCTCGCGCACAGGGCAACTAGCGCCGATGCCTGCGAAGGACTTCGCTTCAGTGTGGCGATTCTTGCAGCAAGATTCTATAAACACCGAAAAGATAGATCAACCACTCGCAGGATGCTCGGACAACGCGTGTGAACCAAACATTGGCGGAGGAGAACGCCGTGTGCTTGAGGAGAAATGAGAGGAGAGCAGAAGAGGAGCGGAGGTGGGATGACGGAGGAGGGATAGGGAGACAGGAGGAAGAGGAAGTGGGCAAGGAGGAGATGAGAAAAATAAGGATGGTGATAAGACGGAGGGGAAGGGTTCATGCATTTGGCATGTGTGTGGGTTGTCCCGAGAGCAACTCAGGGCACACACACACACGACGAAGCGCAACCAGCCCGCAGAAGGCACCGCGGGGGGGACGGGGGAGGAAGGAGGGGGGAGGGGGGAAGAGTAGAAGAGGGAAAGGAGGAGGAGGAGGAGGAGAAGCAGGAGGAGGAGGAGGAGGAAAAGCAGAAGCAGGAGGAGGAGGAGGAGGGAAGAGGGGGGGAGGAGGGAAGAGCAGCAGCAGGAGGGTCAGACCGAAGCCTGCGAGTCTCGGGCCGGGGCCGGGCAGGCGGAGCGAGCGGGGGGGTGGGCTCCAACGAGTGCCCTTCCCCCTCAACGGCATCGCAGGCGGCTTCTCCACCCCCTTCTCCTCCTCCTCCTCCTCCTCCTCCTCCTCCTCCTCCTCCTCCTCCTCCTCTTCCTCCTCCCATCCCCGAGGTCGCCACCCAAAAAACCAGGCCGCCGGGAGACAACGCAGAATTCGGGTGTGCGCGTCCCCAGAGGGGGGCTGCTGGGGTGAAGGCCTGCTCGAGGAGGGGCGCTCCCCCGCAGTTTCTGCTGCGTCCTGCCCGGAAGCCCGCAGACGCCGGGGATCGGTCGGCTACACGCAAGAGTGACCCTGGGTGAAGAGTGACCGTTGGTGCGCGGCTTTGGGGGGGCCGCGGTGGGACCAAGCCCGAGCGCGCAAGACGCTATAGCATCGCAATCGCGCTCGGCGGCCGGGGGACCCCAATGGGCCCGCACCAAAGGTCACTCCGGCGAAGGGTCACTCTTACGGGCAGTCAAAGCGGGGGGTCTCCAGGCCCTCCCTCTCCAGTACCGGCCCGGTGCAGACCGATCCCGGGCCCACTGCCAGGAGAGCGCACAGACCGGTCGACCGGACCGCGCCCGACATCGGCCTGGGCCTCAGAAGCGGGATCGGTGTTGGACTGCGTAGTTTTAGCTTGGGCATGTCCTCCTACAGGCGGATTTCGGAAGCGAATTTCCAATAGTCAAACAATGTTCAAAAATAGTCTAGAAAGTACAGAAGATCGTCCCCTGACCAACTTTTTACTATTCTTGTATCCTCCTCCTGTAAGAGGACACGCTCGACTTCAGCGTAGTTTGCGTCTTCCCTCTCACGAGCGGCGAGCATACCCGCATCCGCGGTCCTCGCCCTCTCGGTTTGGGCTCCTGGGCGCGATCCCGCGGATACGCGGTCGCACGGCTACGTTCCGCGCCCTTTCTCCGTGGAAGAGCGCCCCGTATCCGCGGGGTCGCGGCCCCGGGACGCCCGGCACGCGAGGCCGCGGACGCGGAGATGTGCTTCGCACACGGCCCTCCCCTCCCCTCCCTCCCCAAACCTCCGAAGCCGTGTCTTCTCGAGGCCCGGCGGCTTCCGTGGGACTTCCGCCTTCGGTAGCCCGCTGTGGGCCAACGGGGACATCCCATGGAAGATCCGGACAGACCAACCGATCCACGGGAGGGGCCGAGAGGTCTGGAGGGCACGCCCTGAGAAGAAAGAATGCATCGGAGAACGGGATCCTCGTTTCATCCCCCTCCTCATTCCTGCCTCCTCTGCCTCCCCTTCCTCTTCTTCCTATTCCCCTTCTCCTGCCCCCGGGGATCCCTATCGTCCTCCCCTCCTGGTCCTCATACCTTCTCCCCCCCCCTCTTCTTCTCCCCCTTGCCCCGCCTCCTCCTCCTCCTCCTTCACCCACTCCTGCCCCTTCCCCTGCTTGTGGACCCCTTTCTTCTCCTCCGACTCGTTCTCCCAACACGAAGGTGGAGAGGAAGGAGAAGTGAGGAGGGACCAGGGAGACGAAATGAGGCGGCAGGAGGTGGAAGAAGAGGACAGTGACAACGGAGGCCTCCCAAATACAATCTCGGTAGATGGGGTCGGATGATCGCGTCGCATCGACGATGCATCGTCGGTGCATCGGCGGCGTCAGCGATGCATCGGTGCCGCCGGCATTGAGAACATCGGGCTCCACATCGAGCCGCTTCGCCAATGCATCGGCGATGCGGCGTGATCCTTGGCCCCATCCACCCGGACCCATTTGGGAGGCCTGGAGATAAGGAGGAATGAGATGAGATATGGGAAGTAGGAGGGGAGAAGGGACGCAGAGAAAAATAGGATGAGCAGGAGAAGCATAGGAAGACGGCGACGGCAATGACAGTGGCGACGGTGGCGACGACGACGACGATCAGGACCAAGACGACAACGACGACAACGACCACCACCACGACAACGACCACGACGACCACCACGACCACCATGACGACGCCCGCCCCCCGCTGAGAGCGGAATCCTCGTCTACTCCTCGTCTACTCCTCCTCCTCCTCCTCCTCCTCCTCCCCCTCCTCCCCCTCCTCCTCCGCATCTCCTCCTCCCTCCTCCTGCGCATCTCCTCCTCCCTCCTCCCTCCTCCTACACCCCCTGCCAACGACCACCACGGCCGACGACCGACGACCAACGATCACGACGACAACCCACGACCACGACAACCCCCTGGAGGCGGCGACGATCGGCGGCCATCGGCAGCCTTCGGCGGCCATCGGGGGCACATCTACCGCACATCGGCTGTCTGCGGCCGTCATCGTCGGCACAACGGCGGCCTCCGGGGTCCTTCGGCGGCCGCCGCGACGTTGGCGACGGCGGCGGCTGCCGCAGCGGCCATCGAAACAGTCTGCGGCACTCGGCGGCACATCGGCGGCACATCGGACATCGGCGGCCTTCGTCGGCACATCGGCGGCCTTCGGCGGCACACAGGCGGCACATCGGCGGCCACCGGCGGCACATCGGCGGCAAAGGCGACGGCCATCGGCGGCGGCCACGGCGGCGGCGGCAATTCCGCGCCTCGGGCTGGGCCTGCGCGGGCGGCGGGACCGCGGCCTGCGCTCGGCGGGGCGGCGACAGCGAGGTCGGCGGCCACGACGGCGACGACCACGGCCACGACGACCACGCTGGCGCCAGCGACGGGCAACGGACGACGACAACGACCACGACCACGACGACGACGACGACGGCAACGACCACGACGACGACGACGACGACGACGGCAGGGACACAAATGACGACGACGAAGACGACGGCGAACAACGGACGACGACGGACGACGACGAGCACGACGATGACGACCACGACGACGGACGACGACGAGGACAACGACGACAACGACGGTTAAGACGACTGCAACGACGACGACGACGACGGCGGCGACGACGACGACGAACGACAAACGAGGACGATCCTCCTCGTCATTATTATCATCCCTGCTCCCCGCTCGAACAAAGGAGCAGGAGGGACGGAAGAACGGAGGAATGGGCATGGAGGCGGGGCAGACACGGAGAGAGGGAGGAGCGCAAACGTAGGGAAGGATGGAGCTGCTGGAGGAGGCGGAGCAAGTACGGAGGAGTGTTAGACGGAGGATGGGGGGAAGAGAGCAGGAAAAAGAGCGAGGAAGGATAGTAGCGGGGAGGGGGCAGAATGAACGTGTGCAAGGAGACGGAAGAGGGAGCAGGGACGAGGAGCAAGTGTGGAAGAACAGTTGCAATGCGAGTCGACAACGAACTACGAACGCCTGCGAGCGATCTTCTCGACCCTGCTTACAGCCCTCAGCCATCGGTCGGAATAGATCCGACTTAACTATTCGCTCCGATGGAGGAGGGAGATGGAGGAGGCATGGGCATTGAGTGGCTGGCGGCTCCTCCTCCTCCAGACTCTTCCTCCCCACGCTCCTCCTTCCCACCCGTTTTCCTCCCTCTCATGCTCGAACACCCCCCTCCTATGTAGCTCCCCCCTCCCCCTGAGACGAAGCCAGGACAAAAACAACATCGGATCGGGACAAATCGGGGATCTCTGAGATCCGCCGGTCCTGCAGGATGTATCGGGCGACGCGACGCGGCCTTCTCAGAGCGGCCCAGAATGCGCTGACAGCGCTCCCCAACGCTCTGGAACGGTTCATCCCTGCCCTAGCCCCAACGGCCTCCTCCCCCCATCCACTCCCCACGCCCTCCTGCACAAAGACCACTGTCGATCTTGCCCTGTCTGGCGACAGCCGCTGCTGACCGATTCCCTCCTGCTGCCCCCCCTCGAGGGGCCTCACAAACACACCGTGCAAAACAGCGCGCAGGGAACCCAGAACATCGCGGAGACCCATCCAGAGCAGCCTCCTTCTTCGTCGTCGTCGCCGTCCCCCTACTCGGGCCGGTGCGGAACTCGCCCCTCCGTGCCGCCTGATCTTCGCCTACGCCGTGTCCCACGTCGTCGTCGTCGCCGTCGTCGTCGTCGTCGTCGTCGTCGTCGTCGTCGCCCTACTTTTCCTGTAGGCTGGAACATCATCATCCTGGGGCGGCACACCGAGGGCCGCCTTTCAGCCCACCCGACGGCTGGCCGAAGGCCGCCCAGATGCCGCCCTGCAGGCCGCCCGACGGCTGGCCGAGGGCCACCACCGGAGGTCGCCCTTCACGCCGCCGCCTGGGGTTTTCCCAGGGAGAGCACGGCCTCCGACCCGCCACGCACATCTCACACCTCAGCTGGCCCTACCAGTAAAACCGCGCTGCCGTGAGAATCGTGAGACTGGGCGGGGCCGAGGAAGAGCGAGATCGAGGATGAGGACGAGGAAAGTGGGCGCTGGAGCGGAGCCGCCTCTGATCGTTGCTTCTGCTCGCCCCTCTGCTTCCGGCTCGCCGGGACCGTGGCCGGCGGCTCGGGCACGGTGGACAGCTGCGCGGCCGTCAGCTGCGCGGCCGGGGGGGGCACGTGCGTCGTCGTGAGTCGTCGTCCGTCGTTCCCCTGGTCGTCGCTGCGGCCGCCGTCGTGAGTGTGGTCGTCGTCGTCGTCGTCGTCGTCGTCGTCGTCGTCGTGGTCGTCGTCGTCGTCGTCGTCGTCGTCGTCGTCGTCGTCGTCGTCGTCGTTGTCGTCGTCGTCGTCGTTGTGGCCGTGGCCACGGCAATCGTCGGCGGAGGAGGACGCAGGTCTGAGGAGGCGTCGAGAGGTCTGAGGAGGGATGATGATGCGGATGATGGTGATGATGATGACGATGGTGATGATAATGGTGAGGATGATGATGATGACGAAGAGGAGAGGAGGAGGAGGAGGAGGAGGAGGAGGAGGAGGAGGAGGAGGAGGAGGAGAAAGAGGAGAAGGAGAGAGGAGAGGAGGAGGAGGAGGAGGAGGAGGAGGAGGAGGAGGAGGATTGCACGGAGCTTTGGGCGCCACGCTTCTGTCTTGTACCTCTAGAGAGCGTGCAGCTGCTGAGAGCAGTTAGGTATGTAATGGGCGCTCCACGAATGCGCACACGAAGTTCGTGGTAGAGTGCGAAAGCGAGGGCCATCAGCCAGAGCACGCGCTCCATAAAGGAGAACGTAGTGGGGCATGGCGCCGAGGTGCAGGCGGGTCCGGAGAGGCATTGGGCGATGGCATCAGGGCCGCCCTAGCATCCAAAAACGCAGCCCCGTTGGTCGAGGATGCGCATCCTGCGGGCGGTGATTCATACACCCGCAATCGTCCCCATCACCGACCAGCTGATGGCGGGGTGAGATTTCGACAAAACCTCCTTCAGAAACTTCCAGCGGGGGGCGCGGGGAGGGACCTGGAGCTCTGGATACTAGGCGCGCATTCGCTTCTGCAGCGTTAGGTAAATCGTGTCTGGGAAAGCGGATCACAGTGGACGGGCGCATGCTCACTGAAGCCGCGGTTTCTTCTGGAGCTCGGAGGCAGGCGTGGCTGTGCGCAGGGCCTCTGCAGCAGCGGCCCACTGCGGGGCCACGACAACCTTCGGGGGTGCGGTCGCACAGGAACTGTGCGATGCCCTGCAGGTCGCGCCAGCGCGGCGGGGACAAGATGTCCTGAGGGTGGCGGACAAGGGTGTTGTGGCGCCGCGAGCACTGAGCTCCGCGCGCCAGGAAGAATGATGGGGGACAATGCGTTGCGCCGTGCGCCAGCTCGTCGCCGCCGTGTAAACAGCAATGGATGATGGGGTGTGGCCTGGTGAAACGAACAAATGTCGTGGCCAGTGAACGATTCGGCGGTAGTTTGAGCAGCTTATGAATATTCGATGTTCGTTTTGTTGAACGAGCAACTGCGGCGCGGACAGAAGTGGGCGGCATAGCCCGATGTAAGGGGAATCGCGAATCCGCACAGACGGAAGGAAGAGCCTGGGGGGGAGTCAGAGGAGAAGGTCTTCAGGATTCTCTCCCACAATTTCTGCGAGCGGGCCCCCAGCTGGAGGGCATCCGTGGCCGCCGAGCCGACGTTCACGCCTGGGTACTTCGTCTCGCCCGCGATGATAAAGTTCTGCCACTGCGGGAGAACCTGGGGCGGGACCGCGCGGGCGTCTGCGATTGCTGCGTCTGCGCATCTGGTCCAAGAGGGGACAGCGACGCACTGGCGAGGGCGGGGGCGGAGAGAGGCGAGGCTCCGGGCGGAGGCGAAAGAAGGGGCCGCGCGAGGCGCGTGAGGTTCGCCGGGGGCGCGCCTATGTCATCGGCGCAACCAGCCGTGGAAACTCTTCGCGGGTCAGTCGGAAGCGCCCGCTGCACGGGGCGAATGACGGGGCCCACTCCGAAGGCCCTCAGGCTGGCGCCGAGGGGGCATGAGTGCAGAACCCCCGACTTGATGAGGAGCAATGGGGCTATCTCCTCGCCAGCGCGCGCGTAGACAGGAACGAAGGACTAAAAGCTTTCGACGGCAGCGATGCGCCCTGGCGGCGGCCCCACCCGCCCTGGCGCCGCGAACAGCCACGCGCGACTCATGCTGAGGAAGGGCGACTTTGATGCCGAAAGCAACAAACAAGGCCATCCTGCAGTCAGCGTCTTCGTGTATGCCCGCAGCCCTCGCGCGAGCATCGAGCGCCGCTAGGCTCGGGCATGAATTCCTTCCGCGCATGAGGCCGTGCTGGGTGTCGTGCGCACGCTCCGCCGCTAACTTTGCTAGAGGGAAGTGAATCGCTGCGGCGAGTGCATCGCTGCGGCGAATGCACTGGCGTCGCAACTATTCAGCGACAGCGGGCCCGCCTCACATGCATCTCGCGGGCTGTCGATGGCATCGCGTATCTGGTCGCCCTTCGGAGGGGAAATGAAAATGGCGCGCGGGCGTGGGCGGCAAGGGAGCTGCGCTGAACGGCGTGAGGAAACGCTGACAGAGGCCGACCATGGTCTCAGGCACCGCCAGCCAAAGCCTGGTGCGAGAGACGGTCGGGCTCCGGGGCAGAGTTCCCGCCGCCTCAAGAGCCCTGCGCAAAGTACCGAGGGAGGGGGTTGGGGAAATCAGAAACCAGGAGAGCGAGGGCAGGTGGAGTCGAGGAAAAGCATAATCTGCTTGCGCGAGACGGCCTTGTCTGAAGCGATGGAGGCCCAGTGGCAGCGAAGAGCCGCGGCAATGTCCTCCGGGGATCGCGCTATTCGTCGGGGGGGGGGGGGGCGGCCCTCCACCGTGCCCGGCGCCTGGGTGGTCTGAGAATGCGCGACGCCGCGAAAGATTACTCGCCTTGGAATGGGCGTCCAGAGCACCGAGCGCCTCTGGCGCGTCCGCTGGACACGGCGCCGCGCTCCCACCGATGGCTGGTCAGAGGCGCGGACTGCGCGAGCCGCCGACTGTCGCGTGGCACGCTCAAGCCATGCTTGGCCGCTGTGAAGGACATCTCTTTGAAACTCAGCTGCGTGGGGGGGGGGGGGGGGGGGGGGGGGGCAGCTGGGGCCCGATGCAGCTGAATAGAGGCGGCCGAGCTCTGCGGCGGCGGCAAGCAGACGCGCGGCGCGGGGGTCAGACCGCCAGGCGGCGCGGGCAATGGCTCGGAGCGCGAGGCGCCAACTCTCGAGCAAGTTGACGCCGCCCGTGCCGAGCGGAAGCTGCCGCAGCCCTTGCGGGTGAGCTCCGCAGCCATGGTATGGTCATGGTCTCCATCGCGGCGTCGCCACGTCGCAGATCGCTCATAGCGCCAAACCCGGCACCACCAGTCATCTTCTTGAGGGGGCATGTGCGCTGCTTGGGGCGGAAGACGAAGTCGTGCATGGGGCGTCTGTCCTCGTCGGAAACCTCTGTGGTTCGATGGTGAACTCGACGGCGGCGCGGTCGCTGCGGCGCGCGTCAGAGAGGGGCGCAGTTTCCCGGGCGCCGTTGAGCTGACAACTCAACAATTCAGGCACGGAGCGAAGGCAGGCGGCAAGGCGATGAAAGACCTGTCGGCGGCGGTGCCAACCGGGTGGCACTTCGGGAAGTGCACTGGGTCGGGATGTCGGTGGCGACCTAAGTGGCGTCGTTGCGCGTAAACTGGCGCCAGAATACCTGCTTCTGGTGGCGGCGGCAGCCCTCCTGCGCCTGCCTTCGAATCTCAGGCTGCGGGAAGAGGTGGGACTGCGGAGTGTTGTCGGTGCAATCGGAGTCGCCAGTGCTGGTGTGGGTTCGCCAGGGCCCACTGATCAGGGGATTGCCACTCCCTCTACGCGGGGCTCCGTCTCCGAGCTTGGGTTCAAGATGCGAGTGGGCGCGATCCTGCCAGGGGCCAGAATGTCGCCTTTGATGGCGAGCTGCCGAAAGAAAAATGGACAACCAGCAGCGTGATCTTGTTCAAGGAATTCGCGTTCGGCCGTGCGAGACCAGGCACAAGCGCTGCGACGTAGCCTGCGCCTCGTGTAAGGCAGCCCAAGTAGATGGCGACGTAGGAGCACGGGCTGCAGGAGAGCATGTCCTCCAGCTCCGCGAGCGAGAGACGTGGCGCTCATGGATCAGGACAATGGCCCTCGAGCGGAACGCGATCTCGAGGCAGCGGAACGCGAGGCGACATCGGCGCGGATTGCGGAATAATCGTCCCCTTGCGCTCAAAGAGACAATTTGTAGCGGCGCGCCTGATTGGCGGGCTCCCAGAAGGCCCAATTCGTTCTAATGGACCAAGCCGATGTGCCAATCGAGATGTAGGCCGACTCGCATTTCAATGTGATGAGGTCCCTGTTGACGCCCACCCTCGCGACTGCAGCTGGGTTCCAGTTAAGCTTGGACTGTTCGCAAAGGCCCTGCGGCTGTACTTCCACGATCGGCATCGCCGCCTGCTGCCCGATGCCCGATGGACGGGGGGCCTTGGAACTCCATGCCAAGGCAAGACTCCTCCCGTGATGACGGGGCGCCGCTTTGCTTGGAGTTCCGTCCTGGCTTGCTTTGGCGACTTGCCCGTGGAGACGAAAGCGGGGCCCCGGCCCCGTGGAAGTTCTGCACGCTGTCCGCCGACCCGCTTGAGGGCACGCGCGAGCGAAGGGGCTCGAGGCAGCGCAGCCTCTGGGCATCCTTGGGCATGTAGATGGAAACGACGGGCGCTGGCACGTCATCGAATATTTTGTCATGACCTGGTTGAAAATACGCATATTGTATCCGTTGAGCTGTGGCTCGACGGACTTCTGCGGGGTGAACGCTGCTGGGCGCACCAAAGCTGAAAATGGTCGGGTTGAGCTCGCGGTCGTCGTCGGCAAGGCCAGCGAGGTCGATTGCAGCTAGTCAAGCTTCAGCGGGAGAAGTGGCAGCTTCGAGACGTTGTACAGACTGTTGCAGCTTAGACTGCTCTTCTGCTTGTGTTTCCTGTCGCCAGCGTGTGCTGCTGAGGTCCCGTTCAACGCTTTCGAGGCTGGCCTGCTGCGACGCGTAGCAGACCTCGATGGTGGAGCGGAACCCGGCCTGGACGATGGAGCAAGTGTGGTCGAAGAGGTTGCTGATCTGCTGGGTGGCAGGCGTAAGCTGGTTGTTGACAGCGCCGCGAGTGGCAGCGGCAAGATCCCAAGGAACTGTTCCGTCAGGTGGCTGCAGAAATCGAGGTGGTGGTTCCCGAGGTCCAGGCGGTGCAGCATCCCTGGTGATGATGTTTCTGACAAGGATGATGATGACCATGATGATGGTGGTCGTGGTGAAGGTGGATGATGGTGATGGCGATGGTGATACTGAAGTGGAAGATGCGGATGTGAATTGCTTTTGGTTGGGGCTCAATCGAACGGCGAGCGGCTCGGCCCACATCGCATGGCCGGCGAACCTGCGTGCGGCGGCCCCGGAGCGAGGCCGCCCGCCGGGAGGACCCCCAGTGGGTCCCCCGCCCCTCCTCCTCGGCGCACCCCCTGACGGGCACGATGAGGGCATTGGGACAAGGAACCATTGGAGAATGAATCTGGAGTCTGGAAGCCTGGTGGAGCACGGATGGTAGATCGGCCATGGATGCCGCCACCGCCGCCCTCAGCAATTGAGGAACTCCCAGGGTCTGAAGCCTCCTGGGCACATCCCTTCACGAACGCCCCGCCGTACTACTTGGGGGGTCCAACACGGTGCGGTGACAGACCACGCGGTGACCTCGGAACACTAAAAGACCTCACCGCACTGTCCGTCACCGCACCGCACGGTTTTGGATCCTTTGGGCCCCTGTCGCCCGAGACATCCTCGGAAAATTACCCAAACCCTAAAACCCACTGACTCACCGCACGGTGTGGGCACCGCACAGCTCAGGGCTCCCGATATCAACTAACCAGTACTTTGGCCAGCGCCCCGCCGAACCCAGCCTTCCAAAAAACGAGCAACGCTACGATTAGGACCCTAAATGGGCAACTACTGGCGGGTTTCCTGAGGCACCCGTTAGTGAGTAGACATCAGGGTGCCGCTGAAATCAATCCCGCCGCGCGCGCCGGGGGGAAAAGCATCACCCCTCGCCACCATCATAATAATCCGGCGTCGTGAAAAGACACTCAGGAATGAATACCATATGTGTATCGATACCGCTAGCCGTCTCCTCGTCGCCACGGCTGGATTCGCCTCGAAACCCTGGTCCGAGAAGTAACGGTAACATAATCGGGTTGCTCTCCAGAAGCGGCGTCGTGAAGCCACCTACCCCCACCCACCCTGCCCCCAGCAGTAGACACTGGAGGCAGAAGGCTCGAACCAGCATCATCAACATCCACGGTGGCCATGATACTGGACTGTACGCACGAGAGAAGCTGCGGGAGACCATGTGGGATGCGAGGCACCCTGCGGGAACGCATACGGGAGACATTGCGGGAGGCCATATGTACGGGGTAGCGCACGGTGGACCGGGACCATGCTGGAGAACACGCAGGAGACCACACGGGAGACCTTGCGGGAGGCAGTACGGGAGACGGGCCCACCGGTCCCGGATATGGGTGAGCTCCCACTCGGCCTCAGAACCGCTGAGTAGGATCCTTGCAGACAAGCCGGCCAGGGAAGGCAGTAAACATCCGCCCATAGCAGGCCCCCAGACCCCCTCCCAAGGGTCCACCCTGACCAGCTGCCTGGGCCGCAGCCAGCTGTGGCGGGGGGGGGGGCTCTCCAGAGGACAGCACGCGAGCGGGGGTGAGGAGGAGCAGGAGGGACCCACACCACCGACGCCGCGACTCACCACGCAGATCCCCGAAGGGCTCGAGCAGGGGCCGTTCAAGAGGGGGGGGTCCTCGAATCATGGCCCGAGGCATGCGCGCGGACTTGGGGGGCGGGCGGGCAGGGCACGTGTGGAAAGAACAAGAGCGGTCAGCGAATTGCTTGAAGACTCGATGGCCCCATCCACGATGTCCCCCCCACCCCCGCTGGACATCATCACCCCCTCCTTAGACGCCCCCGATCTGCCCCTTCCAGGCCTCCAGGGGGGCTGGCTGCTCACCCAAGGCCCAGGGGCCCCCAGAGGCCGAAATCGGCAGCAGCACAACAGCGCAGCGGTTGGCCCACGCCGCGGGGAGGATCTGGGCCCCTTCCCGCGACGGGGAGGAGGGGCCTGCTCGCGGGCAGGGCGAGAGCAGGGAGGGACAGGGAGGAGCAGGGAGGAGCGGGGAGGAGCAGGGAGGAGGAAGGAGGGAGAAGGAAGATGTGGGAGGTAGAAGGAGGAGAATGAGGAGGAGTGAGGAAGGAAGAGGAAGGAGAAAGGAGGGAGGAGGGAGGGAGAAGGGAGGAGGGAGGAGGGAGGAGGAGGGAGGAGGAAGGAGGAGGAGGAAGGAGGATGAGGAGGAGGAGGAGGAGGAAGACGGAGACTGACAAGGATGGAGGGTGTGGAGCAGGATGGATGGTGGTGGGAAGAAGGGGCGCTTTGCGGCCGAGGAGGGCGAAGGCACCGGAGCTGCCCGCGCGACCCACGCGTCTGCCGCAAGGGGCGCGCCAACCGCGCGGAGGCTGCGCCGTGGCCGCGAGGCGTCATCGTGAGGCCTCGCGGCCACGCCCGCCTCTTCTGCCCTCGGGGCCGCGCCGCGAGGAGCCCCGTGAGGAAGGACAAGAAGACAGATAAAGAGGAGGAGGAGGAGGAGGAGGAGGAGGAGGAGGAGGAGGGAGAAGGAGGAGGAGGGAAGGGGGCGTAGAAGGGAGAGGGGGGTGGAGTGGAAGGGAGAGGATGAGGCGGAGAGAGGAGAGAGGAAGGAGGAGGCGGAGAAAGGAGAGGCGGCGATAGGAGAAACGACGGAGGCAGAGGCGGAGAGAGGAAAGAGGAGGCGGAGAAAGGGGAAGACGAGAGAAGAGGAGGAAGAGGAGGAGGAGGACGAAGAGGAGCAGCAGCTGGGCTGGGGAGGGAGTGGCCAAACAACCACGGACATGTGGTATATTCCATGTGAATTCTGAATTAGAGGCGGACACGCGCCAAGCATACACCTGCACCCTGCACCTCTCCCCGCTCTCCCCTCCCACTCACTTTTCCGTCCAAATCCTCCTTCCCTCCCCTCCGCACCCTCCACCGCAAGCTCATCCCCTCTCCACTCCTCGCACTCCTCCACTTTTCGACACTCCATGATCTGCGTCCCTCTCCAACCTCCTCCCTCCCCATCCCCCTTCCATCTCCTCGTCTGTCCTCCCCATAAGCCTCCCCTTCCCCTTCTTCCTCCCACCCTTCCTCCTCCTCCTCCTCCTCCTCCTCCTCCTCCTCCGCCTCCTCCTCCTCCTTCTCCTCCTCCTCCTCCTCCTGCATCCGCCTCCCTCATCCTCCTCCCAAATCCTCCCCATTGTCCCTCTCCCCGCTACTCCGTATCCTCCTGATCTTCCTCCTCCTCCTCCTCCTCCTCCTCCTGCGGCGGCCGCGTGTCTGCCGCGCGCCGGGAGCACATTGATCGGGGGCCGGCGCAACCCCCCAACCCCAGGACAAGCACGCCGCTCAGCGGCGAGCAAGCCCCGGAGCCGAGGGGGCGCGCCGACCGGGGCCTCTACCTCGCATACACGGGAGCACGGCGGCGACGCCCAGCAAGGCGTAGCCGAGCGCGAGCGCCGGTCGCCCGCCCCCGGCGCCGCCCGCAGCTCCGCGCGCGCCAGCCGCCGTCGGGCCCCAGTGGCCCGGCGCCCCGGGCCCCGCGGCCGCGGCCCACCCAGTTCCCCGGCGGGGCAGCAGCGGCAGCAGCGCTGCGCCTGCCAGCGCCCCTCCGAGCCGCACGGGCGGCGCTGCGCTGCGCCGTGCCAGGCCGCCCAGCGCCGGCGCCGCCGGCGCCGCCGCCGCGCCGCAGTTGCCCAGCCGCCTCGGCGCGCGCCCAGCGCCCGCGGAGCAGCGCCCGAGCCCCAGCTGCAGCGGCGCGCCCGCCAGCCGCTCGGCGCGCGCCCCCAGCGCCAGCCGCTCAGCTCAGCTGGGGCCGCTCCCCCGCGCTCAGCTCGCGCGCGCGCGGCGGGCCGCCGGCTCGGCGCCGCCTGCCCCGCGGCGCGTCACCCCGCGCGCGGCCAGGCAGGCGGAGCGGAAGGCCTCCGCGTTCCCGCGCTGCAGCGTCGCCGCGAGGCTCTGGCGAGCCGCCGCCAGCACGGCGGCGTCGCCGCGCGCCCAAGTGCGGAGGAGCGCCTGCGCCTCCGCCCCAGCGCGCCCCAGCGCCTCCAGCGCGAAGGCCGTGAGGGCCGGGCCCGGGTAGCGCCTGTGTTTGCGCTCCTCCGCGGCTGCCGCGGCCGCGCCGTCCCGGACGGCTCGGCCCCGGCCCGCCGGCGTGTCTGCGCCCAGGGCGGCGTCCGTGACCACCACGTCGACGCAGGACACGCCGGCAGCGGGGTCGGTGAAGACCACGTCGAGGCGGGCTGCCTCGACAGAGCCGTCCGCCCGAGCCCGGTCCCAGGCGGGCACGAACTGCTCCGTGCCCACGCCCGTTGCGCCCCGGGCCTGCAGCCAGCCGGCGAGCCAGTCCCTGACGCCGTCGCGGCGGTGGCTCGTGCCGCCGCCGACGTGGCAGCCCAGGCAGTGCCCCGGCGTCGCGGCCAGGTCGGCCCCGCAGAGAGCGCCGTCCTCCCGGCGCCGGAGGCAGGTGGCGCTGGCGCCCGCGGGCGCAGGCAGCTGTAGTCGCAGCGCCAGGGCCGGGAGGAAGTGCGCGTCCGCCATGACGTGGTCCTCCTCCGTTGGCGGCAGGAGCCAGCTTCCCGCGCCCTTCCCGCTGGCCGAGCGGAGCTGCGCTGCGCGGCTCGGCGGCAGGGCGCCCAGGAGCCGCTGCCGGCGCGCGCGTTGCTCCGGCGCCGCAAGGGCCCGCTGCGCCTTGGCCCTCGGCTCCGCGGCGGCGCAAAGCCAGTCCGCGCCGCGCGCCTGGAGCGCGCGGCCCGCGCCCTCGGCCTCCCTCCACGTCGTCGGGCAAACCTGCTGGAAGGCCTCGAGGCTGGGCAGGCCGAGCTCCCTGCAGACGCCGGCCAGACACGCCTGCCAAGCCCCCACAAAGGCCGGGAGCCTCCTGTGCGCGAGGCCCTGGAGGCCGAGCCCGCCAGCGGCGAGGGGCAGGAGGGCCAGGTCGCTCGCGAGGGCGGGGAGCTCCTGGTGCCCGGTGAGCGGCTTCAGAATCTCGTGCACGTGGCCGAGAACCACTGCGTCGTAACCTTGGCACCACGCCTCGTCGAGCAGGTGCGCCCTCGCGTGGTGCAGGGCCGCGCCGTTGGCGAAGGTGCGAAGCAGCGAGAGCTCGTCTTGGGCGCGCAGCCCGTGCTCTCGGAGCTGGCGGAGGGCCGCGAGGTAGGCGTCGAGGTGGTCCCGGGCCGCCTGCGGGGCGGCAGCCGGCGAGAAGCTCGTCCTTGCAGGGTCGGCGCCCGGGGCTGCTCCCGCTGCGTGGCGCACGTAGGGGAGAGTGCTTCCCACGCACGTGAGCTCGGGCACCTCCGCCCTGGCCAGCGGCCCAGGGAGCTGCAGGGCGCGCGGGTTCCACACCTTCGTCTTCCGCGGGTTCACGCGGAGGCCCCGTGCCGAGAAGAGCCCGGGCGCGGCGAGGAGCGCCGCTGCCAGTGCGCGCGGGCTGCCCACGACGTACACGTCGTCGAGGTACGCCACCACCTTGGCCTCGGGGTCCACGCGGCGCGCCGCCGTCTCCAGGCACTCGTAGAGCGCCCCCGTCGCCACTGCGAAGAACGCAGGGGACAGGGGGCAACCCTGGTCCACCCCGCGCTGCGCTGTGACCGGCGCCGCTCTGGCCCCGGGAAGGCGGGCCCCGTGCGTGGTGGCGCCGCCGTGCCACGCCGCCGCGAGCCGCGCCAGCTGCGGCAGGCGGCCGGAGACCTCCCGCAGCAGCGTGTCCCGGCAGAGCTCGTTGAACGCGTTGGCCACGTCCAGGGAGAGCACGGCGGCGCCAGGGTCCCTCTCCAGCGCGGTCGCCACGACGCGGTGCATCAGCTCGATCCCGTTCTTGCGGCCAACGCCAAACTGGTGGCGCCCCACTGCCGTGGCGATGGCTTCTTTGTGAGCCGCCGTGGCCGCCTTGGCCGCCATCCTGCGCAGCGTCTCGCCGCAGGCAAGCGGCCGCGCACCGCCCCCGGGCTTCAGCAGCGGCAGCAGCCGCCCGGCGAGGAGAGCCTGCTTCGCCTGCGCCGGCGCCCGGCCCTCGAGGATGAGGACGAGGACCTGCGCGAGCGCCTGGGCCCCCTCCTCGTGCCCGCGCAGGGCCGCCCAGTGCTCGAAGCGGGCGCCAGACAGGCCCGGGCCCAAGTGGCGAGGGTACTTCCCGAGGCTGCCTGCCACCGCCTCGGCGGCCTCAGCCTCCCAGGGCGGCGGGGGGCGCGCCGGGGGCGGCGGCGGCGCGCGGGCCCCGGCGGTCGCCTCCGGGAAAAGGGCGGCCAGGTCGCGGGCCACCTCGGGCCCGCGCGCCAGCGTGCCAGGCCCGGCGGCCGCCGCGGCCGCGCGGCCCACCTCCCCGAGCACGATGAGCTCGTGCACCCGTCGAGCCACCTCCTCCGGCTTACGATGCCCTGGGCGGTCTTCTTCTGGTTCTCCGGGTCGTGCGGTCGCGGCCCACAGCGCCGCCCAGCCCCCCGCCCAAGCCTGGCGCAAGCGGCGCGGCAGCACCTTCGAGGCCGACGGCCGCTCGTCACTGCCGCTGGCCGGGGGCACCGCGAACAGAAGCCTCGGGAGCAGGAGCAGCTGGGCCCACGCTGCCTCGCACATGGGGCGCGCCGCGACGGCTCGCAGCGCCGCGGCGAGCACGTCCGCGACCGCCGCGACCAGGGTCGGGGGCGTCGCCGTCCACGTGGGCACGGGCTCCCGCAAGGCACCGTTCAAGTCGAAGCCAGCCCACCACTCCAGCCTCGGGAGCTCGCCCGCTTCCGCCGCCAGCACGTGCCGCGGGTGGACGTCGTTGGCGGGCGCGTCGTCCTCCTCGCGCGGGACCGCCCCCGGCAGAGGCGCAGTGCAAGCGAAGATCTCCACGCGAGCCTCCTCTGGCAGCGCCGCCAAGCCCTCCACCGAGCCCAGGGGCACGCCGCCCGCGATGCAGGCTGGGTGGCGGAAGTGCCGGTCTGGGTTCGCCCTGCTCGCAAGGCGCACTGCCCCTGGCTCGAAACCCGAGCAACACACGCAGCATGCCGCCACGTGCTTCCGAGGGGCCTGGCGGCTGGCCACCCAGGCGCGCACCCTGGGCGGGCGCCCTGCAGCAGCGGCGGGCGGCGCAGCAGCGGCGGCAGCAGGCGCGGCACCGGCAGCGCTCCCCGGGGCAGCAGCGGCGCCAAGTGCACCGCCAAATTGGGCTGCCCCGAGAAGCGCGGCCGCGGCCGCGGCGTCCTCGTTCTGATCCCCGCCCCGCCCAGCAGCATCCAGCATCTCCACGTCCTCCTCCATGGCCCGGGGGTTGGGGAAGGAAGGCGAAGGGGGTGAGAGGTGAAGAGCGGGTGAGATGAAGTATGTCAGGGCCGCTCACGCCCTCTCGCCTGACAATACTTGAGCCATCCTCCTTGAGCCTCCTCCTCCTCCTCCTCCTCCTCCTCCTCCTCCTCATCATCATCATCATCATCATCATCATCATCATCATGATCATCATCATCATCATCAGCATCATCATCATCATCATCATCAGCATCAGCATCAGCATCAGCATCAACATCAGCATCATCATCATCATCATCATCATCATCATCATCATCATCATCATCATCATCATCATCATCATCATCATCATCATCATCATCATCATCATCCATGTGCTCCTCCTTCTCCTCGACCGGCATCAGCTCGGCTCGGGCCCTCCGCTCGTTCGGCCGAGGCCGCGCCACGGGGACCCTCGCTCCGCTTCCGCCCCCTCCCCTTCCCCAGCGAGCCGTGATGTTGTCGTCTGCGGCCGCGGCGCCGCGCCGGCGCCCAAACCGCACAGCAACTGGGCGGCGCTCCCAAGACCCGCGGGCGGACGCCCAGGCTGCCTCGCGCCTCCTCGGCGCTGTCGCGGAAGTCGCCAGCCATCGTGGCTCGGCCATCTCCCGCTGCGGACCGGCCGTGGCGTCGGCGAGGTTCCGCGCCAGCCCGCGCCAGGCGGCGGCGGGGCAGGCGGCCGCGGCGGCGCGCCGCCGCAGCGAATCCTCAACGCCCGCGGCGGAGGCCGCAGCAGCTGCCGAGGAGGGGGCGCCCGAGATGACGGGGGTGGCCGAGCTCGGCGACGCGGCTTGGCGGACCAACTGGCCCGCCCAAGCCGAACGCCTCGTCGCGGACCTTCGTGCTGCTCGTGGAGCTGACGGCGGTCCCGAGCTTCTGCCCCATCTGACTACCTACCAGACCTCCCCCGACCCAACCCGAGACCACCGCTGGGACCTGCCAGGCCACCTCAGCCCGAGATGTGGGAGGGTCTCGGACCTTCGGGTTGGGTTGGGGTGGTTTGGTGAGTGGTGAGTCCCGCCTGCCTGTGGGGAATGCTCTTGTCTGGAGGGCGGGAATGGCACCGCTGCCGTGCCGCTGGACGGGCCAGCTGCTTGCGCCGGGGGCGCGGGCCCAGGGCCCCTTCGGGGGATGACTGCCCCACCGCTGGCCGCCCGCGTGGGCTGGGAGGGCAGCGCGGCACGCGAGCAGCTCCTCGGCGACATGGGGGCGCTGCGGGGAGCGCCGCAGGGGCCGCGAATCGACTGGGCTGCCACCACGCCTGCCATGCCTCCCGCGGGCGCGGAGTGCCCACACCAGTGAGGCCGCGTCGTGTGGTTCCTGTGGCTCGTCGTGCTAGTCGGCAATCGGTGCTCAACTGTGTCACGTTTTTCGTCGCGCGCTATGCTCGCCGTTCGGGAGCGTGGAGTTTTCGAGCTGGCAGTTTGCTCGTCCCCGACTACCTGTATACAACATCGGCTTTGCCATAGTTGGTTGTGCAGTTGGTGGTCATATATGTGTACGTATGTGTTGTCTGTCACTCTGCTATCGGCCCCTTCTCGGCTGGAGAATCATGAGCGTTGCCGTAGGCTTCACAGGCGTGGTATATCTCACCGTCCTTGGAGTTCTGGTTGCGCAAAACTGTGAACAGTCATATTGTCATAGTGTGTCGCAGTGGAGTGCTCCTGAGTGCTTCGTCGTGGCGCTCGGGCTCAACGTCGTGGTGTCCGTGGCGCTCAGGGGAAAGGCGTGTTTGCTATGACGTCGTCAGTGTGTCCACTCCACTCCACTCCTCCTCTCCTCCTCCCCCTCCTCCTCGTCCTCCTCCTCTTCTACCTCCTCCTCCTCCTCCTCCTCCTCCTTCTCCTACTTCTCGACCTCCTCCTCAAACTCCTCCTTCCGCACTCCCTTCCCCCTGTCCCGCTCCCCGCTCACCATCCTGGCAGCCTCCTTGTCGTCTTCGACGTGCGTCCCCCCCTCCTTTCTTCATTCTCTCCCTTCCCATCCTCCTCATCCATCCTCCTCACCCTCATTGCCATCCCTCCTTTCTCGTTCGCCTCCTCCTCCTCCTCCTCCTCCTTCTCCTCCTCCTCCTCCTCCTCCTCCTCCTCCTCCTCCTTCTCTCCTCCGTCACCTCCTGACCTCAGCCATCCATCCATGACCTGTCCTTCACCTGATCCACGTTTCCGTCCATCGCCTCATCTCCTCTGCCGCATACTCCTCATCCTACTCGTGCTCCTGCTCCTACTCCACCCCCTCCACCTCATGCCAGCACTTCTCCTCGTGCATCGCATTATCCTTATCCTGCGCCGCTAGCGGCTACACACATTCCTGATGCTACTCCCCCCTCTCCTCCTGTTCCTCCTTCTGCGTCGTCTCCTGCTCCTGCTCCTGGTCCTCCTCCTCCTCCTCCTCCTCCTCCTCCTCCTCCTCCTCATCCTTCTCAGTATCATCATCAGCATCACCGTCATTATCATCATCATAATCATCATCATCATCATCACCATCATCATCATCATCATCATCATCATCATCATCACCATCACCATCACCATCACCATCACCATCATCATCATCATCATCATCATCATCATCATCATCATCATCATCAGCATCAACATCATCAGCGCCATGATCATCCTCACCATCATAATCATCATCATCATCATCATCATCATCATCATCATCATCATCATCACAATCGTCATCACCCTACCTCTCATCCTCATCATTGTCCTCATCCTGGGTCACAGCCTTCGAACTCCCAAGGCTGAAGAGCCCCCAGCCACTCAGGAGCTGCACTTGGTCTATGTTTGTCTGACTGTCTCCATGCTTTCGGGCTGAATTACACTGAAGCCCGTGCGCTCGGGTAGCCGACCCTTCCAAGGGCCGATCATGAAGAGGATGACGATCCTTCCTCCCAGGGGGGCCCCGTCGCTGGCCCCCGGTTGGTAGTTCCGGCCCCTCGCGGTGACGATAAGGTCCTCTCTGTCTCTCTCCTCCCTCTCTCGGTCCCTCTCTGTCTCTCTCTCCTCTCTCCTCTCTGTCTCTCCTCTCCCTCCTCTCTCTCTCTCTCTGTCTCCCTCTCTCCGTCTCCATGACGTGCAATCCTCCTGATGATGCTCCTCACGCCATCCCCCCGTGGGCGCGGTCTGGCGCCCTGGCGTATACCTGGCACCGCCTGGCGCTGGCCCTCGGGGCGTCTAGTGGGCCATCGGCTCCGCCGAGAGCCCCGTGACCATCTGCTCCGGGTTGGCCACCACCTGAGAGGCAACTCCCGCTCTCGTCCTCCTCCATCTTCCTTCTCCTCTTCCTCCTCCTCCTCCTCCTCCTCCTCCTCCCTGCTCCCCCTCCCCCCCACACCCTGTTCCTCCTCATCCACACTCCCCCATCGTACTCCCCTCCCTCCTCCTCCTCCTCCTCGTCACCTCTCCTCGCTCCTCCTCTTCCTCCTCCTCCTCCTGCTCTCCTTCTCTTCCTCCTCCTCCGCCTCCTCCTCCTCCTCTTCCTTCTCCTCCTCCTCCTCTTCCTCCTCTTCCTTCCTCCTCCTCCTCCTCCTCCTCCTCCTCCTCCTCCTCCTCCCCCTCCTCCTGCCTCCTTCTCTCTCCTCCCTCGCTCCTCCCCTCTCCTCCCTCTCTCATCCTCTCTCAGATTCCCTCCTCTCTTCCTTTCCCTCCTCCCCCTCCTCCTCCTCCTCCACCTCCTCCTCCTCCTCTTCCTTCTCCTCCTCCTCCTCCTCCTCCCCTCCTCCTGCTCCCCGTCCCCCCTCTTCCTCCTTTTCCTCCTGTTCTCCTCCTCTTCTTCCTCCTCCTCCTCCTCCTCCTCCTCCTCCTCCTCCTCCTCCTCCTCCTCCTCCTCCGTAACCATTTTGGCTGAGGCCTCTCCGTAGGCCCCCCGCTCATGAACCCTGCCCCTCGGCGTACCCTGCGACCCCAGTCCCGTGGGGCAACGCGGCGGGCGTGAGCGACGGGGGGGGGCTTTGGGCTCTCGCGAATGGCGATGGGCGGCGGCCCGAGTGTGGCTGCCCAGCGCCCTGTGCGTGGGCGAGGCGATCGCCCTCGCGCCTTCGGGTGCGAGGCGGACGGCACGCGTCGGGGGCCCGCGCGCTTGCGAGGCCGAGCTCTCTGGGGACCTTCTCGGAGACGGCGGCCCTGGCGGGTGGCGCGACCGAGAGCAGGCTGCGAGCCCAGCCTTGCAGCTCCGCGCTGTCGGTCTCCGTGTGCCAGGTCGCGCTCGCCGCCGCGGGAACGCGGCGTGGCATCTGGCTGCCGCGCTCCGGCGCTGGGCTTCGCTCGCGCCAGCGACGGCGCCCTCGCGCAGGCTGCAGCGGGCCCCCGGCTCGAGGACGTGGCTCGTGGCGATCCACGTGTTCCTCTTCGCGTTCTCGGCAGCGCTGGTGGAGTCTCGGGCAAGGCTTGTTGTGATCCCACCCTCGTGCTGCAGGAGTCCGCAGCTGTCTACACCCCCAGGCTCTGGGCCCACAGGGGATCGACCTGCTGCTCCAGGAGAGGAGCGTGGACCAGCCGTGGGCCTCAGAGCCTCTCACTGATGGAGGCTGGCCCGCAACGGCCCAGGAGTGTGAGGACGCCACCGCATCAGCGCTGTGGTCTGCCCACCGTTCAACGTCGTGCCGCGTCTGGCACCTGTCACCGTGCCCTGCTGGCCCGACGAGAGGCCCGACGCGATGCCAACGCACAGCCCGACGCCCAGCCCGCCGTTCGGTCCGACGCCGAGCCCAACTCGCCGTCCGACGTCGAGGACAACTTGCCGTTCGGCATTGCTGGGACCATGGCCGCAGACTATGGGCGGGAGCCTTCTGGCGGAGACGCCGGCCCGCGCGGCTTGGGTGGGCCGTCCAGCCTGCCCAACAGCACAGCGTTGCGGCTCTCCCGTGACTATCGTGACCGTCATCGCCGCGTTCCTGCTGCAGCTGGCCCCATCGCGGGCATCGGCGCTCCTCAGCATCACGATCCTGGCTGTCGGCAGTAGTGAGCTTCACCATCAAAGCCTGGCTGGAGGACTTCACGGACGTGTCCTTCACGCTCCTTTCGTACTCCCCACCGTGTCGTTCGGCGTCGCCTTCTTATACGCGCTCCACGACCTCGTGAACGGCAGCGGTTCGGGGAGAGAGCGGCGCAGTGGCAAAAAATCCTCTGGCTCGTCCTCCTCCTTCTCCTCCTCCTCCTCATCATCATCATCATCATCATCATCCTCCTCCTCCTCTTCCACCTCCTCTTCCTCCTCATCCTCCTCCGCCTCCTCCTCCTCCTCGTTCTACCTCCTCCTCCCCCCATTGCACCTACCACTCATCCCCTCCCACACCCCTCTGCCTCGTCCTCCCCCCAAGGGCCAGATCGAAAGTGGGACGCAACACATCGAGGTCGGTCAGTCTTCCCGCAAGCGGGGGGGGAGGGAAGAGGACGCCGCCTGCAGCGCAGTCAGGGCAGGGCCCAGGAGGATGAGGAGAGAAGGGGGAGACGAGGGAGAGAGGAGCGTTGGCGTTGGGTTCCCCTGGGGGCCCCAGGGAGTTGGGAAGGGGGGGGCCGCCTGGCGCCCCAGGGCGGGGGGGGGCGGGCACGCCACGCCACAGCGAGGGCCTCGCCCAGGCGCTCCCGCGCCGCCCCCGGGCGCGCCACGGCGTGGGGTGCGGGTGCGGGGCGGCGCCTGGCCCTCTCTGGGGCCAGGGCGCCGCGCGCACAGAGGCCAGGACGGGCGCTCGTGGCCCCACCTCGGGCCCGCCCGAGGAGCCGCGCGCAGACACTGGCCGAGATCCCCAGTGGTGATTCGCCACGGGCGTCGCGGTCCTCACACGATGGCGGTATCGGATCTCGGGCCCGCGACACTCATCCCGTCCCCGAACTACTGTGCGAGCCCAGCCGCATCCCGCACGCGACCAAAGCGCCACCCGCCTCGCCGCCCATCCACAAGCCGCCCAGCGACCCACCCGCGACCCACCCCGCGACCCACCGGCGACCCGCCGACCACCAGCCCGCGCTTCACCTACATCAATTCGACGAGCGGCGGGCCAGTCGCGATTGCTTTTTGGGGGTGCCATCGCGTGCCCCCGCCCACGCGGCCCTCCGAC
The DNA here is from genome assembly GCA_963575745.1 of Prorocentrum cordatum. Classification (NCBI taxonomy): domain Eukaryota; class Dinophyceae; order Prorocentrales; family Prorocentraceae; genus Prorocentrum; species Prorocentrum cordatum. The sequence goes on from CAUYUJ010014424.1 coordinate 269,939, forward strand.
GACCCGCTCCGCGACCCACCCACACGGCGGGCTGTGTTTTGCGTTGGTTTTGGACACGACGCCGCTGTGCCCCCACCTGCGCAACCCGCGAACGACCCACGCCGCGGCCCACCCACACTGCTTTGAGACAGCCCCCCCCCGACAAAAAATGCCCAGTGGCTCTGGATAACACAAGTGTGCAGGTCGCAGCCGAAGCCGCCACCGCCGCAACCGACCATGGCGACGAGAGCGGAGCGGGAAGAGGAAGGAGAACGAAGGAGGCGTTGGGAGGACAACGGGGGGGGGAGGCCCAGGGGAGGAGTACGAGGAGAAGGCGGGAGGAGCAGGAGGATGTTTTTCTCCTGGAGCCCTCAGGAGGCCAAACCGTTTGTTCCACAACAAAGAACGATCGTGCTCGATTGGCCGGCCAGGTTAATGTCACCGCATTCTCGGCGATCGGCACGTCTACGTATTGGTAACCCCCGCTCCTGAATTCGAAGGGCGAGAGTCTGCACACCAGGGGTCTGGATCAAACCCCTTGGTCCTGAAATCGTGCTCACCTCGTCTGGAGGTGGCAGGGCAGAGGCATAGGCTAAATTCGAAACCCCTCGAGGACTGGAGGAACTAACACGAGCGCCCTCCTCTCTGTAGTGGGGGTACAAACCTTGGAAGGCCCTACGCAGGGTAGTGGGCGCACCCGAGAGCTTATGCTGGGGACATTCTCTACCCAAAAGGTGGCGCCGGCTAGACGTATAAGCGCCACGCACCAAACAGAATTATAGCCGGAGTGCAGTATCCCCAAACAGAATGTTTAAACCCACTGCGGCTTCCAAGGTCGATCGCGTACCCGCCCAATGCGGGCTGGCATGGCATGTTCGAGCATGATAACGTGATGCTTACACATGAGATGTTTACACGAAAACTTGTGTGACGCATGCCTATCAGGAGGCTAGCGCTAGAAGGTGTCGTACTCTCTTACACCTGATCGACGAGTAAGCTGTCGGGTCGGTACTGTGAGAGGCCCCACCGCCATGCTGTGAACTCGGAAGCAACTGTAAGAGGAAGCGGGGGAGGGCGCGGAAGTGGGGGGGCATGTCGTGATGGTTTCCCCGGGGATGATATCGAGAGGTACGCGGCGCACGTCTCAAAAGAAACATCGCGATGTCGGATGTCTGGGGAGGGCGGAAGGCAGGGCGCGCACGACGGATGCTGAGGCGGCAAAAACGACGACGGCGGGGACGATGAGGCGGAGACAGAGGCGCAGCAGCGGGAGGCGGGAGGCGGGAGGAGGGAAGAGGAGCCAGGCGGGAAGCGGGAAGAGGAAGGCGGGAGAAGGAATGAGAGAGGTTGTGATTGGAGCCCCTGTGCTACGAAACGTCTCAGGCAGAACGGGCCAGACCATCTCGCGCGCAACATCTTCGAGCTTCGCATTGTGAGGATGGCTCAAGCGAAACGGGCGGGACCACTCGCGAGCGACATCTTGGAACTCAGTATTGAAAGGATGTCTCAAACGAAACGGGCCGGACAACCTCTCGCACACGTTCTGACAAGTCCACGTCACACTCGCTTCCCGGTAGGTCCTCTCCTGCACCTCCCTTCCTTCTCCCTCCTCCTCCTCATCATCATTCCCCTCCTCCTGCCTGCTCCCTCATCCACATCATCCTCCTCCTTTTCCCTTCCATCTCCTTCTCCTTTTCCTCCTCTTCCTCCTCCTCCTCCTCCTCCTCCTCCTCCTCCTCCACCTTCATCCCGAACGGCATCTCGGAGCCTAGAGTTGCGAGGATGTCTCCAGCGTAACGGACTGGATCACCTCGCGCGCGGCATCTCGGACCCCAGAGTTGCGACGATGTCTCGGGCGAAACGTGCTGCGAGGAAGTCTCAGGCGAAACGGGCCGGACCACCTCGAGCGCGGCATCTCAGAGCTCCAAGTTGCGGGAGCCTCCTGGGGCCTCCTGGGGACCTCCTAGGGCTTCCTCCCGGGCCTCCTGTGGCCTCCTGGACTCCACCTGGGGCTTCCTGAAGCCTCCTGGGGCTCCCAGGAGGGGATATCTAACATGTGGCCGCTTGGGCACCTCAAAATGGGGGGGCCACACGAGCAGGAAAAATCAACGAATCGACTCTGGATGCGTATTAACTTGACACGTTCTGATAGGGGGCCTCCTGGGGTCTCCTGGGAGCCTCCTGGGAATCTCCTGGGGACCCTTGGGGCCTGTCCTGGGCGTCCTGTAGCTCCTGGAGCTCTCTGGGGCCTCCTGGGGCTCCCAGGGAGGATATGTAGCATGTGGTCTCCTGGGCCCCCAGGCAGGACCACCTCTTGCGCGGCATCTGGGAGCTCAGAGTTGCAAAAATGTCTTGTGTGAAACAAGCCAGACCACCTCGCGCACGGCATATCAGGGCTCAGAGTTTGGAGGATGTCTCAGGCGAAACGGGCCGGACCACCTCTTGCGCGGCATCTCGGAGCCCAGAGTTTCGAGGATGTCTCAGGCGAAATGGGCCAGACCACGTCTTGCGCGGCATCTCAGAATTCAGAGCTGCGAGAGTGTCTCAGGCGAAACGCGCCTGACCACCTCGCGCATTGCATCTCAGAGCTCAGGTTTCGAGGATGTCTCAGGCGAAATGGGCCAGACCACCTCGCGCGCGGCATCTCAGAGCTCAGAGTTTGGAGGACGTCTCAGACGAAACGGGCCGGACCACCTCTCGCGCGGTATCTCGGAATGCAAAAGTGCGAGGGTGTCTCAAGTGAAACGGGCCGGACCACCTCTTGCGCGGCATCTCAGAGCTCAGAGCTTGGAGGATGTCTCAAGCAAAATATGCCGGACCACCTCTCGCGCGGCATCAGAGAGCGCAGAGTTGCGAGGATGTCTCAAGCAAAACGGGCCGGACCACCTCGCGCACGGCATATCAGGGCTCAGAGTTTGGAGGATGTCTCAAGCGAAACGGGCCGGACCACCTCTTGCGCGGCATCTCGGAGCCCAGAGTTTCGAGGATGTCTCAGGCGAAATGGGCCAGACCACGTCTTGCGCGGCATCTCAGAATTCAGAATTGCGAGAGTGTCTCAGGCGAAACGCGCCGGACCACCTCGCGCGTGGCATCTCAGAGCTCAGAGTTTGCAAGATGTCTCAAGCAAAACGGGCCGGACCACCTCTCGCGCGGCATCCGGGAGCTCAGAGTTTGCTGGATGTCTCAGGCGAAACGGGCCGGACCACCTCTCGCGCGGCATCTGGGAGCTCAGAGTTTGGAGGATGTCTCAGGCGAAACGGGCCGGACCACCTCTTTCGCGGCATCTGGGAATTCAGAGTTTGGAGGATATCTCACGCGAAACGCCCAATCCCGGACAACTCAGAAACGAGAGTTGCGAGGATGTCTCAGGCGAAACGGCCCGGACCACCAAATTGTTTTGAGGACGTCTCTGCTTTGATTTCCCTCGGCCGGAGTTAGCTTCTATCACAACAGCACCCCGTTCAGCAGGATGTTTGGGAACAAATAAACGAGCTCCTTTTCCCATTTAGTCACTCTAAAATGAATGAGGGTGCGTCCCAAAGAAAGGCCCAGGGTTTTGCGGAGAGTGGCCGACATTCCTTCACAGCCGACCATGGGGCGTGAGTGGGGATCACTCGAGAAGGCCAGGCAACGGACACATCGGGCGCGACCCTCTTGTAGGTCTTGCCACGCATGCCAACCACCTGGCCCCGAGGACTTCCCTCCGCGCAACTTTCAAGCTTCTCCTGCGGAGCGACCGCCAAAATTTTCCCGAGGACACCGGGCACAACCTGGAGCTTAGCTGATTGCGCATCCACCTCCTGAACTTCGAGCGGGGAAGGCTGGGGGTGGTCGAGGAGCGCTTTCTTGGCCCGGGCAGCCGCATGCCAGTTACCTGGACCGATTCGTTGATCAGCGGCGGGGAGGGTATCAACTACAGCAAGCTCTCGGCGCGCCGGCGCGTAGTGGACGGGAGGCTCGTGGCCCCTACTCTCGCGCAGCAGCGCGCCACGACGAAGGCCTGCATAGCGGTGTTTTCGGGAAGCCTGGTGGACTCTTGAGCTCTGGCATGAGTTGGTCACGGTCATCGACTCCCCGTACCGAGCCCCTCCGACCTTCTGAAACATCGGGGGGAGCACCATACCGAGATTTTCCCCAGCTTGAGACGTCTGGGGGAGGGCATCGAGGACCGTGCCGCGGGCAGTGGCAAGAGTTTCACCGGGACGATCGCCCAAGAAAGCCCACCAGTAAGGAGCCCTCGAGAGCTCGCGAATGGGGTGGCGCCATCGCCGACCCATCGACACAAACATCGGCGTGACTCAAGTCAAGACTGTCCCAAGCGATCTTTTGGCCGCTGGGATCGTAGAGGTGGGGGTTGGGGTCGTGGCAAGACATTGGCCAACTACTTTCAGGGTGTTCCCACGTAAATTGATCATTGAACGTCCTATAATTATTATCGAAAGCATCAGCATGCCAAGGAACTGGCTCTTGTCCCAGCGCCTCGGACCGTGCCTGCACAGCGTAAGGGTGCATACATTGCCACGCTCGGTGGCGAACACTGTCGGCCTGGCCGCATAAAGGACAGCAGCCATCAGAACGATACCCAAGGGCTCTGGCCCGCGACCGAACCCAGATGCCGTTGCAAAAACCGGCGAGCGCCATAGATTTTTCACGAACAGACATTCAACCCCGCGGCCCGAAGAGTTTCTGCAGCGGCTCAACGCAAACACGGTCCCCGTGGAAACCAGGAGTCAAACAAGCGAGATTGCGCGCATGGCTTCTCTGAATGGCCTTGTCCAGAAGGCGGGAGAGGAGGGAGGGGGAGGTATAGTTCTTGTGATGTTCTCTCCCATAATCGTGAACGAAAGACAAAGCCGAGGTGGTAACCCAACCGATCCTGTGAAGGCTCAGATGCATCCTCTGACAAGGGGCCCTCTGGAATGACGCCACGTGGCCGTGTCATTGAACGGAACGGCCTTCCACATATTACAGAGGTCCTTCATACTGTAGTAGGACGTGTCAGGGCTGGCTAAAGCGATCCAGATCACCGTCGCCCAATGCACAATGGGGGCAACAGCAGATCTCCACATGAGGTCGCCGCAAAAAAGCGAGCTCAGCGTGCAGGGAGATTCAATTGTGCCGAGGGGGATTGAAAGAAAGCAAAACACGTCTGGCATGATGGAGCTCAGAAGCGCTCATCCCCAGGACAGCGGACCCACAAACCGCGGAAGGGAGAACTCCAGCCATATATGCTTTACCAATGCGTCCTGTCTGCCTTGGGAGCCCCTGCTTGACACGCTGAAGCACGCGATGGCGGCGCTTCATGTCGTTGAAGCGCTTCTTGCGTTTCCGCGTGGCCCGCGCGCTCGCGCGGCGTTGCCCGGGCGCCAGATCCGCCCCCAGCGACGCGAAGCTGTTCGACATCTGCACCGCCGTCTTCCCCAAGAGATTCGCGATCTCCTTGGCCAAAGCAGAGCTGCTGGCAAAGGTGCAAAACTTATCGGGATGGACGGCCACCTTGAGCTCGCCACGAAAGAGGATGCACAACGAAGCGGCTGCACGGGAGATGCTGGACAGCACCTGCTGCTCGCTGCCGTGGGGCGCGGCGCTATCGTCGTCCACGTGGGAGGAGAGCGACGCGTCGGCGTGCTCCGCCTTGAACCTATCGAACGCTCCTATCCTATAGACCCGAACGATGACGCCATCAAAGATGTTTCCCGCCGGCAAACCAGAACTGGCGCAAACGGGAAGGGCCCCGTACTGGACCCCCAAACGATGGAGCCCAGGCCTTCGCCAGTAGTTGAAAACGGCGTTGACAATGACGGGGTCAGTGCCGTGCTCGAGGGCACGCTGTCGGACGAATTCGAAATCGAACGGCTCATATTATTTGGTGCGTCCCAAATAATGCCCCGTGACTTGGTTCTCGTGGTGATCAACCTCCGACTGAACAGCTTGGTGCCACGCAGCGTCCTCAGCGCTGCGGCCAGGGCCGAATGCCAAGCACTTCGAGGAAACTTATCATTGAACTCGAGCATGGTCGGGCGCCTCATGCGTTCCCGGACACGAACAGTCCCCGCGCACAACAGGATGGGCCGTGACCCCCCTTTAGATTGTTCGAGGAAGGGGAAGAGAAACAACAAAAAACTGTTTCGGGAACGACCCCAGGCTCTCCGAAGCCTGGATCATCGCCGCAAAAGTTTCAAGGGCCGCGTCCGACACCGGGCTCAATCGACGAGGATGGATTCCGCCAAGAGACTGGGACGTGAGGCGCGAGAAGGAGCGCGAGGCACTGCGGATTTGCTGAGCAGACGGGCGCAGCAAGTGGTGCCAATCGGGAACGCAAGCCTCAGGGGGCCCGTGCGAGGCGCGCCAAAAACGAGCGAGCTCATCACCAGTGCCCCTCAACAGCGCCTGGGGATCACTAGTTAAAATGACAGGGTAAGTCTGCAGACAGTGGGATTCCACTTCTGCTCCAGCTTATTTGATCGATGCATCGCCCTCGCTCCTCCTTCCAAAAGCCTTTTCCTGCCACTCATCCCAGCTATCCCGCTGGGCCTGGCGGATGTCCTTCTCGGCCTCTTGGAGGTCGCCCCCCAGGCCACGAGCAACTCCTGGCATTCCTGTCGCCAAGATGAACTATCGCCAGTCGGGCATCGGCGCGGCAAGGAACGGGCCTGCGCCACGGCGGCACCGAGGCGATACGAATGCCCTCTCCAGGGCACGGCGTAGAAAGAAGCTGGGACATCTGCAATTGCATATCTTGTGCAAGTCGGTCGACAGCCGCATGGTCGACTAAATCCTGATTGCACAGGTGGTGAAGCCTTCTGGAGGCCCCTATCGTTTCGGCAACATGCTGGGCCAACCAAATCCATCCTCGCTGTCCCTTCCGGGCATCAAACGATCGCGGTTTCGCAAAAATCGGGGCCCATCGAGGTTTCAAAAGCGCCCCCTTGAAACCCTTGTGCTTGATTTCGGCCCCCGTGGAGGCCTCGAGCTCGCGCTCGAAGGTGTCGGCGAAGTTTTGATGCGCAACAGTCAGTAGCTCCCAGGCCTCGCCGACTGGCGCTGTGAGGGCCGAGGCAGCCGACGACTCAGCAATAGCACGAGGTGCGCGCCAGTCCTGCGGTTGGGGTGGAGGTCCTATAGGACTAGTAGATAACTTCTGATGGGGTCGATAAGTGAGCTGCTTACAGGACACGGCATTCACTCGCATAATGATCGTGACAAGTCTGCGTGGACAGTGGGCCCGCGCAGTGCCACCCTGAATGTTTCTACAGGCTCGAGCAAAACTGGTGCTGACCAAGAAGTAATGAATCGCGGTTAATCTAAAAGGCGACAGACACGTCTTCTCAGGGGGAGCCATCCAAGAGCCCTCAGCGCGTCGCACAACCCCCGAGGCCTCGACAAGATGAGGCCCCAGATTCCAACCGCAGCCAGCAACAAATAAGTTGATTCCAACAAGTCGTCCCCCCAGAAGCCGAAGGAGATGAACGTTAAGAGGGCAGGGACCAGTTCCGCTCTTGGGGTATCCACATATAACGTGAAGAGGGGGCCAGGCATGGATATCCACGATGGCGTGGACCAGGCGACCAGGAGCCAATACCCCCTGCCATCCGCTGGCCATCGGAGGCCAAGGTGCGCGCGAACAAAGATGGCACCGCCAGCCCTGGGACGCCCCGAGACGCCCAAAAGAGAGGGGGAGAGAAGCATCTTCCATCCCAGCCCCCCCAGCCGAACGACGCCGTTCACCCTCGCGCTCCTAGGGGCAGCAGGTCTCCTGCGCCAGGATAGTGCTCGCGCCGGAAAGCCGCAGCCGCTCGTGCAGGGTGTTCCAACTGCTACCATTATATGTATCGGTAGTGACCGCTTCCCCCATTCCAAGATGGCGCTCTGAGGATCGAGCGGGCGAGCAAGGAGGGGGAGGCGGAGGTGGAGCGGGAACTCCTAATCCAGAAAGCTTCAAACCACAGCACAAAGGCGGGTAGCGGCTCATGCTCACGTTACCCCTGTCGGGGTTTGACACGGCGAATTCCAGCACCAAATTTATTCATGAACGTCTTCTTATCAAGGGATTATGGCGGTTTCGAAAAGTTCGGTCAAGCATATCAATAGCACCGCTGCCAGCAGGCTTAGCCTCGCCCTCGGCTGCTGCACGCGGGAATCCGCTGCCACTGCCGACGAAAAGGTTGGGCACCTGCTGGGGCTCGGGCATGGCCTTGACCTTGAGGCTCTCGCTGAGCACCGCCGTGAAGTCTTTGAACGACGGAGACTCCATGAACTGACGAATCGTTGCGCCATGAGGATGGTTACCGAGGAAGTCCGCATCGATATCGAACGAAACCGTGGGCTGGGCGGGCACCGTGTCCACAAGCTCCTTCTTGAGGGTGACGATCTCCTCATCGATGGCCACGATCTAGGCTCGCATGGCATCGACCTTCTCCTGCGCGGCTCGCATGAACTCAGTCTGTTCGTCGATGGAGTCCT
>CAUYUJ010014424.1:278480-295980 GCA_963575745.1 Prorocentrum cordatum
CGCCTCCTCGGCGCTGTCGCGGAAGTCGCCAGCCATCGTGGCTCGGCCATCTCCCGCTGCGGACCGGCCGTGGCGTCGGCGAGGTTCCGCGCCAGCCCGCGCCAGGCGGCGGCGGGGCAGGCGGCCGCGGCGGCGCGCCGCCGCAGCGAATCCTCAACGCCCGCGGCGGAGGCCGCAGCAGCTGCCGAGGAGGGGGCGCCCGAGATGACGGGGGTGGCCGAGCTCGGCGACGCGGCTTGGCGGACCAACTGGCCCGCCCAAGCCGAACGCCTCGTCGCGGACCTTCGTGCTGCTCGTGGAGCTGACGGCGGTCCCGAGCTTCTGCCCCATCTGACTACCTACCAGACCTCCCCCGACCCAACCCGAGACCACCGCTGGGACCTGCCAGGCCACCTCAGCCCGAGATGTGGGAGGGTCTCGGACCTTCGGGTTGGGTTGGGGTGGTTTGGTGAGTGGTGAGTCCCGCCTGCCTGTGGGGAATGCTCTTGTCTGGAGGGCGGGAATGGCACCGCTGCCGTGCCGCTGGACGGGCCAGCTGCTTGCGCCGGGGGCGCGGGCCCAGGGCCCCTTCGGGGGATGACTGCCCCACCGCTGGCCGCCCGCGTGGGCTGGGAGGGCAGCGCGGCACGCGAGCAGCTCCTCGGCGACATGGGGGCGCTGCGGGGAGCGCCGCAGGGGCCGCGAATCGACTGGGCTGCCACCACGCCTGCCATGCCTCCCGCGGGCGCGGAGTGCCCACACCAGTGAGGCCGCGTCGTGTGGTTCCTGTGGCTCGTCGTGCTAGTCGGCAATCGGTGCTCAACTGTGTCACGTTTTTCGTCGCGCGCTATGCTCGCCGTTCGGGAGCGTGGAGTTTTCGAGCTGGCAGTTTGCTCGTCCCCGACTACCTGTATACAACATCGGCTTTGCCATAGTTGGTTGTGCAGTTGGTGGTCATATATGTGTACGTATGTGTTGTCTGTCACTCTGCTATCGGCCCCTTCTCGGCTGGAGAATCATGAGCGTTGCCGTAGGCTTCACAGGCGTGGTATATCTCACCGTCCTTGGAGTTCTGGTTGCGCAAAACTGTGAACAGTCATATTGTCATAGTGTGTCGCAGTGGAGTGCTCCTGAGTGCTTCGTCGTGGCGCTCGGGCTCAACGTCGTGGTGTCCGTGGCGCTCAGGGGAAAGGCGTGTTTGCTATGACGTCGTCAGTGTGTCCACTCCACTCCACTCCTCCTCTCCTCCTCCCCCTCCTCCTCGTCCTCCTCCTCTTCTACCTCCTCCTCCTCCTCCTCCTCCTCCTTCTCCTACTTCTCGACCTCCTCCTCAAACTCCTCCTTCCGCACTCCCTTCCCCCTGTCCCGCTCCCCGCTCACCATCCTGGCAGCCTCCTTGTCGTCTTCGACGTGCGTCCCCCCCTCCTTTCTTCATTCTCTCCCTTCCCATCCTCCTCATCCATCCTCCTCACCCTCATTGCCATCCCTCCTTTCTCGTTCGCCTCCTCCTCCTCCTCCTCCTCCTTCTCCTCCTCCTCCTCCTCCTCCTCCTCCTCCTCCTCCTTCTCTCCTCCGTCACCTCCTGACCTCAGCCATCCATCCATGACCTGTCCTTCACCTGATCCACGTTTCCGTCCATCGCCTCATCTCCTCTGCCGCATACTCCTCATCCTACTCGTGCTCCTGCTCCTACTCCACCCCCTCCACCTCATGCCAGCACTTCTCCTCGTGCATCGCATTATCCTTATCCTGCGCCGCTAGCGGCTACACACATTCCTGATGCTACTCCCCCCTCTCCTCCTGTTCCTCCTTCTGCGTCGTCTCCTGCTCCTGCTCCTGGTCCTCCTCCTCCTCCTCCTCCTCCTCCTCCTCCTCCTCCTCATCCTTCTCAGTATCATCATCAGCATCACCGTCATTATCATCATCATAATCATCATCATCATCATCACCATCATCATCATCATCATCATCATCATCATCATCACCATCACCATCACCATCACCATCACCATCATCATCATCATCATCATCATCATCATCATCATCATCATCATCAGCATCAACATCATCAGCGCCATGATCATCCTCACCATCATAATCATCATCATCATCATCATCATCATCATCATCATCATCATCATCACAATCGTCATCACCCTACCTCTCATCCTCATCATTGTCCTCATCCTGGGTCACAGCCTTCGAACTCCCAAGGCTGAAGAGCCCCCAGCCACTCAGGAGCTGCACTTGGTCTATGTTTGTCTGACTGTCTCCATGCTTTCGGGCTGAATTACACTGAAGCCCGTGCGCTCGGGTAGCCGACCCTTCCAAGGGCCGATCATGAAGAGGATGACGATCCTTCCTCCCAGGGGGGCCCCGTCGCTGGCCCCCGGTTGGTAGTTCCGGCCCCTCGCGGTGACGATAAGGTCCTCTCTGTCTCTCTCCTCCCTCTCTCGGTCCCTCTCTGTCTCTCTCTCCTCTCTCCTCTCTGTCTCTCCTCTCCCTCCTCTCTCTCTCTCTCTGTCTCCCTCTCTCCGTCTCCATGACGTGCAATCCTCCTGATGATGCTCCTCACGCCATCCCCCCGTGGGCGCGGTCTGGCGCCCTGGCGTATACCTGGCACCGCCTGGCGCTGGCCCTCGGGGCGTCTAGTGGGCCATCGGCTCCGCCGAGAGCCCCGTGACCATCTGCTCCGGGTTGGCCACCACCTGAGAGGCAACTCCCGCTCTCGTCCTCCTCCATCTTCCTTCTCCTCTTCCTCCTCCTCCTCCTCCTCCTCCTCCTCCCTGCTCCCCCTCCCCCCCACACCCTGTTCCTCCTCATCCACACTCCCCCATCGTACTCCCCTCCCTCCTCCTCCTCCTCCTCGTCACCTCTCCTCGCTCCTCCTCTTCCTCCTCCTCCTCCTGCCTCCCTTCTCTTCCTCCTCCTCCTCCTCCTCTCTCTCTCTTCCCTTCTCCTCCTCCTCCTCATTCCTCCTCTTCCTCCTCCTCCTCCTCCTCCTCTCCTCCTCCTCCTCCTCCTCCTCCCCCTCCTCCTCCTCCTTCTCCTCCTCCTCCTCCGCCCCTCTCCTCCTCTCTCATCCTCTCTCAGATTCCCTCTCTCTTCCTTTCCCTCCTCCCCCTCCTCCTCCTCCTCCCACCTCCTCCTCCTCCTCTTCCTTCTCCTCCCTCCTCCTCCTCCTCCTCCTCCTCCTGCTCCCCGTCCCCCCGTTCTCCTCCTCTTCTTCCTCCTCCTCCTCCTCCTCCTCCTCCTCCTCCTCCTCCTCCTCCTCCTCCTCCTCCGTAACCATTTTGGCTGAGGCCTCTCCGTAGGCCCCCCGCTCATGAACCCTGCCCCTCGGCGTACCCTGCGACCCCAGTCCCGTGGGGCAACGCGGCGGGCGTGAGCGACGGGGGGGGGCTTTGGGCTCTCGCGAATGGCGATGGGCGGCGGCCCGAGTGTGGCTGCCCAGCGCCCTGTGCGTGGGCGAGGCGATCGCCCTCGCGCCTTCGGGTGCGAGGCGGACGGCACGCGTCGGGGGCCCGCGCGCTTGCGAGGCCGAGCTCTCTGGGGACCTTCTCGGAGACGGCGGCCCTGGCGGGTGGCGCGACCGAGAACCATTTTGGCTGAGGCCTCTCCGTAGGCCCCCCGCTCATGAACCCTGCCCCTCGGCGTACCCTGCGACCCCAGTCCCGTGGGGCAACGCGGCGGGCGTGAGCGACGGGGGGGGGCTTTGGGCTCTCGCGAATGGCGATGGGCGGCGGCCCGAGTGTGGCTGCCCAGCGCCCTGTGCGTGGGCGAGGCGATCGCCCTCGCGCCTTCGGGTGCGAGGCGGACGGCACGCGTCGGGGGCCCGCGCGCTTGCGAGGCCGAGCTCTCTGGGGACCTTCTCGGAGACGGCGGCCCTGGCGGGTGGCGCGACCGAGAGCAGGCTGCGAGCCCAGCCTTGCAGCTCCGCGCTGTCGGTCTCCGTGTGCCAGGTCGCGCTCGCCGCCGCGGGAACGCGGCGTGGCATCTGGCTGCCGCGCTCCGGCGCTGGGCTTCGCTCGCGCCAGCGACGGCGCCCTCGCGCAGGCTGCAGCGGGCCCCCGGCTCGAGGACGTGGCTCGTGGCGATCCACGTGTTCCTCTTCGCGTTCTCGGCAGCGCTGGTGGAGTCTCGGGCAAGGCTTGTTGTGATCCCACCCTCGTGCTGCAGGAGTCCGCAGCTGTCTACACCCCCAGGCTCTGGGCCCACAGGGGATCGACCTGCTGCTCCAGGAGAGGAGCGTGGACCAGCCGTGGGCCTCAGAGCCTCTCACTGATGGAGGCTGGCCCGCAACGGCCCAGGAGTGTGAGGACGCCACCGCATCAGCGCTGTGGTCTGCCCACCGTTCAACGTCGTGCCGCGTCTGGCACCTGTCACCGTGCCCTGCTGGCCCGACGAGAGGCCCGACGCGATGCCAACGCACAGCCCGACGCCCAGCCCGCCGTTCGGTCCGACGCCGAGCCCAACTCGCCGTCCGACGTCGAGGACAACTTGCCGTTCGGCATTGCTGGGACCATGGCCGCAGACTATGGGCGGGAGCCTTCTGGCGGAGACGCCGGCCCGCGCGGCTTGGGTGGGCCGTCCAGCCTGCCCAACAGCACAGCGTTGCGGCTCTCCCGTGACTATCGTGACCGTCATCGCCGCGTTCCTGCTGCAGCTGGCCCCATCGCGGGCATCGGCGCTCCTCAGCATCACGATCCTGGCTGTCGGCAGTAGTGAGCTTCACCATCAAAGCCTGGCTGGAGGACTTCACGGACGTGTCCTTCACGCTCCTTTCGTACTCCCCACCGTGTCGTTCGGCGTCGCCTTCTTATACGCGCTCCACGACCTCGTGAACGGCAGCGGTTCGGGGAGAGAGCGGCGCAGTGGCAAAAAATCCTCTGGCTCGTCCTCCTCCTTCTCCTCCTCCTCCTCATCATCATCATCATCATCATCATCCTCCTCCTCCTCTTCCACCTCCTCTTCCTCCTCATCCTCCTCCGCCTCCTCCTCCTCCTCGTTCTACCTCCTCCTCCCCCCATTGCACCTACCACTCATCCCCTCCCACACCCCTCTGCCTCGTCCTCCCCCCAAGGGCCAGATCGAAAGTGGGACGCAACACATCGAGGTCGGTCAGTCTTCCCGCAAGCGGGGGGGGAGGGAAGAGGACGCCGCCTGCAGCGCAGTCAGGGCAGGGCCCAGGAGGATGAGGAGAGAAGGGGGAGACGAGGGAGAGAGGAGCGTTGGCGTTGGGTTCCCCTGGGGGCCCCAGGGAGTTGGGAAGGGGGGGGCCGCCTGGCGCCCCAGGGCGGGGGGGGGCGGGCACGCCACGCCACAGCGAGGGCCTCGCCCAGGCGCTCCCGCGCCGCCCCCGGGCGCGCCACGGCGTGGGGTGCGGGTGCGGGGCGGCGCCTGGCCCTCTCTGGGGCCAGGGCGCCGCGCGCACAGAGGCCAGGACGGGCGCTCGTGGCCCCACCTCGGGCCCGCCCGAGGAGCCGCGCGCAGACACTGGCCGAGATCCCCAGTGGTGATTCGCCACGGGCGTCGCGGTCCTCACACGATGGCGGTATCGGATCTCGGGCCCGCGACACTCATCCCGTCCCCGAACTACTGTGCGAGCCCAGCCGCATCCCGCACGCGACCAAAGCGCCACCCGCCTCGCCGCCCATCCACAAGCCGCCCAGCGACCCACCCGCGACCCACCCCGCGACCCACCGGCGACCCGCCGACCACCAGCCCGCGCTTCACCTACATCAATTCGACGAGCGGCGGGCCAGTCGCGATTGCTTTTTGGGGGTGCCATCGCGTGCCCCCGCCCACGCGGCCCTCCGACGACCCGCTCCGCGACCCACCCACACGGCGGGCTGTGTTTTGCGTTGGTTTTGGACACGACGCCGCTGTGCCCCCACCTGCGCAACCCGCGAACGACCCACGCCGCGGCCCACCCACACTGCTTTGAGACAGCCCCCCCCCGACAAAAAATGCCCAGTGGCTCTGGATAACACAAGTGTGCAGGTCGCAGCCGAAGCCGCCACCGCCGCAACCGACCATGGCGACGAGAGCGGAGCGGGAAGAGGAAGGAGAACGAAGGAGGCGTTGGGAGGACAACGGGGGGGGGAGGCCCAGGGGAGGAGTACGAGGAGAAGGCGGGAGGAGCAGGAGGATGTTTTTCTCCTGGAGCCCTCAGGAGGCCAAACCGTTTGTTCCACAACAAAGAACGATCGTGCTCGATTGGCCGGCCAGGTTAATGTCACCGCATTCTCGGCGATCGGCACGTCTACGTATTGGTAACCCCCGCTCCTGAATTCGAAGGGCGAGAGTCTGCACACCAGGGGTCTGGATCAAACCCCTTGGTCCTGAAATCGTGCTCACCTCGTCTGGAGGTGGCAGGGCAGAGGCATAGGCTAAATTCGAAACCCCTCGAGGACTGGAGGAACTAACACGAGCGCCCTCCTCTCTGTAGTGGGGGTACAAACCTTGGAAGGCCCTACGCAGGGTAGTGGGCGCACCCGAGAGCTTATGCTGGGGACATTCTCTACCCAAAAGGTGGCGCCGGCTAGACGTATAAGCGCCACGCACCAAACAGAATTATAGCCGGAGTGCAGTATCCCCAAACAGAATGTTTAAACCCACTGCGGCTTCCAAGGTCGATCGCGTACCCGCCCAATGCGGGCTGGCATGGCATGTTCGAGCATGATAACGTGATGCTTACACATGAGATGTTTACACGAAAACTTGTGTGACGCATGCCTATCAGGAGGCTAGCGCTAGAAGGTGTCGTACTCTCTTACACCTGATCGACGAGTAAGCTGTCGGGTCGGTACTGTGAGAGGCCCCACCGCCATGCTGTGAACTCGGAAGCAACTGTAAGAGGAAGCGGGGGAGGGCGCGGAAGTGGGGGGGCATGTCGTGATGGTTTCCCCGGGGATGATATCGAGAGGTACGCGGCGCACGTCTCAAAAGAAACATCGCGATGTCGGATGTCTGGGGAGGGCGGAAGGCAGGGCGCGCACGACGGATGCTGAGGCGGCAAAAACGACGACGGCGGGGACGATGAGGCGGAGACAGAGGCGCAGCAGCGGGAGGCGGGAGGCGGGAGGAGGGAAGAGGAGCCAGGCGGGAAGCGGGAAGAGGAAGGCGGGAGAAGGAATGAGAGAGGTTGTGATTGGAGCCCCTGTGCTACGAAACGTCTCAGGCAGAACGGGCCAGACCATCTCGCGCGCAACATCTTCGAGCTTCGCATTGTGAGGATGGCTCAAGCGAAACGGGCGGGACCACTCGCGAGCGACATCTTGGAACTCAGTATTGAAAGGATGTCTCAAACGAAACGGGCCGGACAACCTCTCGCACACGTTCTGACAAGTCCACGTCACACTCGCTTCCCGGTAGGTCCTCTCCTGCACCTCCCTTCCTTCTCCCTCCTCCTCCTCATCATCATTCCCCTCCTCCTGCCTGCTCCCTCATCCACATCATCCTCCTCCTTTTCCCTTCCATCTCCTTCTCCTTTTCCTCCTCTTCCTCCTCCTCCTCCTCCTCCTCCTCCTCCTCCTCCACCTTCATCCCGAACGGCATCTCGGAGCCTAGAGTTGCGAGGATGTCTCCAGCGTAACGGACTGGATCACCTCGCGCGCGGCATCTCGGACCCCAGAGTTGCGACGATGTCTCGGGCGAAACGTGCTGCGAGGAAGTCTCAGGCGAAACGGGCCGGACCACCTCGAGCGCGGCATCTCAGAGCTCCAAGTTGCGGGAGCCTCCTGGGGCCTCCTGGGGACCTCCTAGGGCTTCCTCCCGGGCCTCCTGTGGCCTCCTGGACTCCACCTGGGGCTTCCTGAAGCCTCCTGGGGCTCCCAGGAGGGGATATCTAACATGTGGCCGCTTGGGCACCTCAAAATGGGGGGGCCACACGAGCAGGAAAAATCAACGAATCGACTCTGGATGCGTATTAACTTGACACGTTCTGATAGGGGGCCTCCTGGGGTCTCCTGGGAGCCTCCTGGGAATCTCCTGGGGACCCTTGGGGCCTGTCCTGGGCGTCCTGTAGCTCCTGGAGCTCTCTGGGGCCTCCTGGGGCTCCCAGGGAGGATATGTAGCATGTGGTCTCCTGGGCCCCCAGGCAGGACCACCTCTTGCGCGGCATCTGGGAGCTCAGAGTTGCAAAAATGTCTTGTGTGAAACAAGCCAGACCACCTCGCGCACGGCATATCAGGGCTCAGAGTTTGGAGGATGTCTCAGGCGAAACGGGCCGGACCACCTCTTGCGCGGCATCTCGGAGCCCAGAGTTTCGAGGATGTCTCAGGCGAAATGGGCCAGACCACGTCTTGCGCGGCATCTCAGAATTCAGAGCTGCGAGAGTGTCTCAGGCGAAACGCGCCTGACCACCTCGCGCATTGCATCTCAGAGCTCAGGTTTCGAGGATGTCTCAGGCGAAATGGGCCAGACCACCTCGCGCGCGGCATCTCAGAGCTCAGAGTTTGGAGGACGTCTCAGACGAAACGGGCCGGACCACCTCTCGCGCGGTATCTCGGAATGCAAAAGTGCGAGGGTGTCTCAAGTGAAACGGGCCGGACCACCTCTTGCGCGGCATCTCAGAGCTCAGAGCTTGGAGGATGTCTCAAGCAAAATATGCCGGACCACCTCTCGCGCGGCATCAGAGAGCGCAGAGTTGCGAGGATGTCTCAAGCAAAACGGGCCGGACCACCTCGCGCACGGCATATCAGGGCTCAGAGTTTGGAGGATGTCTCAAGCGAAACGGGCCGGACCACCTCTTGCGCGGCATCTCGGAGCCCAGAGTTTCGAGGATGTCTCAGGCGAAATGGGCCAGACCACGTCTTGCGCGGCATCTCAGAATTCAGAATTGCGAGAGTGTCTCAGGCGAAACGCGCCGGACCACCTCGCGCGTGGCATCTCAGAGCTCAGAGTTTGCAAGATGTCTCAAGCAAAACGGGCCGGACCACCTCTCGCGCGGCATCCGGGAGCTCAGAGTTTGCTGGATGTCTCAGGCGAAACGGGCCGGACCACCTCTCGCGCGGCATCTGGGAGCTCAGAGTTTGGAGGATGTCTCAGGCGAAACGGGCCGGACCACCTCTTTCGCGGCATCTGGGAATTCAGAGTTTGGAGGATATCTCACGCGAAACGCCCAATCCCGGACAACTCAGAAACGAGAGTTGCGAGGATGTCTCAGGCGAAACGGCCCGGACCACCAAATTGTTTTGAGGACGTCTCTGCTTTGATTTCCCTCGGCCGGAGTTAGCTTCTATCACAACAGCACCCCGTTCAGCAGGATGTTTGGGAACAAATAAACGAGCTCCTTTTCCCATTTAGTCACTCTAAAATGAATGAGGGTGCGTCCCAAAGAAAGGCCCAGGGTTTTGCGGAGAGTGGCCGACATTCCTTCACAGCCGACCATGGGGCGTGAGTGGGGATCACTCGAGAAGGCCAGGCAACGGACACATCGGGCGCGACCCTCTTGTAGGTCTTGCCACGCATGCCAACCACCTGGCCCCGAGGACTTCCCTCCGCGCAACTTTCAAGCTTCTCCTGCGGAGCGACCGCCAAAATTTTCCCGAGGACACCGGGCACAACCTGGAGCTTAGCTGATTGCGCATCCACCTCCTGAACTTCGAGCGGGGAAGGCTGGGGGTGGTCGAGGAGCGCTTTCTTGGCCCGGGCAGCCGCATGCCAGTTACCTGGACCGATTCGTTGATCAGCGGCGGGGAGGGTATCAACTACAGCAAGCTCTCGGCGCGCCGGCGCGTAGTGGACGGGAGGCTCGTGGCCCCTACTCTCGCGCAGCAGCGCGCCACGACGAAGGCCTGCATAGCGGTGTTTTCGGGAAGCCTGGTGGACTCTTGAGCTCTGGCATGAGTTGGTCACGGTCATCGACTCCCCGTACCGAGCCCCTCCGACCTTCTGAAACATCGGGGGGAGCACCATACCGAGATTTTCCCCAGCTTGAGACGTCTGGGGGAGGGCATCGAGGACCGTGCCGCGGGCAGTGGCAAGAGTTTCACCGGGACGATCGCCCAAGAAAGCCCACCAGTAAGGAGCCCTCGAGAGCTCGCGAATGGGGTGGCGCCATCGCCGACCCATCGACACAAACATCGGCGTGACTCAAGTCAAGACTGTCCCAAGCGATCTTTTGGCCGCTGGGATCGTAGAGGTGGGGGTTGGGGTCGTGGCAAGACATTGGCCAACTACTTTCAGGGTGTTCCCACGTAAATTGATCATTGAACGTCCTATAATTATTATCGAAAGCATCAGCATGCCAAGGAACTGGCTCTTGTCCCAGCGCCTCGGACCGTGCCTGCACAGCGTAAGGGTGCATACATTGCCACGCTCGGTGGCGAACACTGTCGGCCTGGCCGCATAAAGGACAGCAGCCATCAGAACGATACCCAAGGGCTCTGGCCCGCGACCGAACCCAGATGCCGTTGCAAAAACCGGCGAGCGCCATAGATTTTTCACGAACAGACATTCAACCCCGCGGCCCGAAGAGTTTCTGCAGCGGCTCAACGCAAACACGGTCCCCGTGGAAACCAGGAGTCAAACAAGCGAGATTGCGCGCATGGCTTCTCTGAATGGCCTTGTCCAGAAGGCGGGAGAGGAGGGAGGGGGAGGTATAGTTCTTGTGATGTTCTCTCCCATAATCGTGAACGAAAGACAAAGCCGAGGTGGTAACCCAACCGATCCTGTGAAGGCTCAGATGCATCCTCTGACAAGGGGCCCTCTGGAATGACGCCACGTGGCCGTGTCATTGAACGGAACGGCCTTCCACATATTACAGAGGTCCTTCATACTGTAGTAGGACGTGTCAGGGCTGGCTAAAGCGATCCAGATCACCGTCGCCCAATGCACAATGGGGGCAACAGCAGATCTCCACATGAGGTCGCCGCAAAAAAGCGAGCTCAGCGTGCAGGGAGATTCAATTGTGCCGAGGGGGATTGAAAGAAAGCAAAACACGTCTGGCATGATGGAGCTCAGAAGCGCTCATCCCCAGGACAGCGGACCCACAAACCGCGGAAGGGAGAACTCCAGCCATATATGCTTTACCAATGCGTCCTGTCTGCCTTGGGAGCCCCTGCTTGACACGCTGAAGCACGCGATGGCGGCGCTTCATGTCGTTGAAGCGCTTCTTGCGTTTCCGCGTGGCCCGCGCGCTCGCGCGGCGTTGCCCGGGCGCCAGATCCGCCCCCAGCGACGCGAAGCTGTTCGACATCTGCACCGCCGTCTTCCCCAAGAGATTCGCGATCTCCTTGGCCAAAGCAGAGCTGCTGGCAAAGGTGCAAAACTTATCGGGATGGACGGCCACCTTGAGCTCGCCACGAAAGAGGATGCACAACGAAGCGGCTGCACGGGAGATGCTGGACAGCACCTGCTGCTCGCTGCCGTGGGGCGCGGCGCTATCGTCGTCCACGTGGGAGGAGAGCGACGCGTCGGCGTGCTCCGCCTTGAACCTATCGAACGCTCCTATCCTATAGACCCGAACGATGACGCCATCAAAGATGTTTCCCGCCGGCAAACCAGAACTGGCGCAAACGGGAAGGGCCCCGTACTGGACCCCCAAACGATGGAGCCCAGGCCTTCGCCAGTAGTTGAAAACGGCGTTGACAATGACGGGGTCAGTGCCGTGCTCGAGGGCACGCTGTCGGACGAATTCGAAATCGAACGGCTCATATTATTTGGTGCGTCCCAAATAATGCCCCGTGACTTGGTTCTCGTGGTGATCAACCTCCGACTGAACAGCTTGGTGCCACGCAGCGTCCTCAGCGCTGCGGCCAGGGCCGAATGCCAAGCACTTCGAGGAAACTTATCATTGAACTCGAGCATGGTCGGGCGCCTCATGCGTTCCCGGACACGAACAGTCCCCGCGCACAACAGGATGGGCCGTGACCCCCCTTTAGATTGTTCGAGGAAGGGGAAGAGAAACAACAAAAAACTGTTTCGGGAACGACCCCAGGCTCTCCGAAGCCTGGATCATCGCCGCAAAAGTTTCAAGGGCCGCGTCCGACACCGGGCTCAATCGACGAGGATGGATTCCGCCAAGAGACTGGGACGTGAGGCGCGAGAAGGAGCGCGAGGCACTGCGGATTTGCTGAGCAGACGGGCGCAGCAAGTGGTGCCAATCGGGAACGCAAGCCTCAGGGGGCCCGTGCGAGGCGCGCCAAAAACGAGCGAGCTCATCACCAGTGCCCCTCAACAGCGCCTGGGGATCACTAGTTAAAATGACAGGGTAAGTCTGCAGACAGTGGGATTCCACTTCTGCTCCAGCTTATTTGATCGATGCATCGCCCTCGCTCCTCCTTCCAAAAGCCTTTTCCTGCCACTCATCCCAGCTATCCCGCTGGGCCTGGCGGATGTCCTTCTCGGCCTCTTGGAGGTCGCCCCCCAGGCCACGAGCAACTCCTGGCATTCCTGTCGCCAAGATGAACTATCGCCAGTCGGGCATCGGCGCGGCAAGGAACGGGCCTGCGCCACGGCGGCACCGAGGCGATACGAATGCCCTCTCCAGGGCACGGCGTAGAAAGAAGCTGGGACATCTGCAATTGCATATCTTGTGCAAGTCGGTCGACAGCCGCATGGTCGACTAAATCCTGATTGCACAGGTGGTGAAGCCTTCTGGAGGCCCCTATCGTTTCGGCAACATGCTGGGCCAACCAAATCCATCCTCGCTGTCCCTTCCGGGCATCAAACGATCGCGGTTTCGCAAAAATCGGGGCCCATCGAGGTTTCAAAAGCGCCCCCTTGAAACCCTTGTGCTTGATTTCGGCCCCCGTGGAGGCCTCGAGCTCGCGCTCGAAGGTGTCGGCGAAGTTTTGATGCGCAACAGTCAGTAGCTCCCAGGCCTCGCCGACTGGCGCTGTGAGGGCCGAGGCAGCCGACGACTCAGCAATAGCACGAGGTGCGCGCCAGTCCTGCGGTTGGGGTGGAGGTCCTATAGGACTAGTAGATAACTTCTGATGGGGTCGATAAGTGAGCTGCTTACAGGACACGGCATTCACTCGCATAATGATCGTGACAAGTCTGCGTGGACAGTGGGCCCGCGCAGTGCCACCCTGAATGTTTCTACAGGCTCGAGCAAAACTGGTGCTGACCAAGAAGTAATGAATCGCGGTTAATCTAAAAGGCGACAGACACGTCTTCTCAGGGGGAGCCATCCAAGAGCCCTCAGCGCGTCGCACAACCCCCGAGGCCTCGACAAGATGAGGCCCCAGATTCCAACCGCAGCCAGCAACAAATAAGTTGATTCCAACAAGTCGTCCCCCCAGAAGCCGAAGGAGATGAACGTTAAGAGGGCAGGGACCAGTTCCGCTCTTGGGGTATCCACATATAACGTGAAGAGGGGGCCAGGCATGGATATCCACGATGGCGTGGACCAGGCGACCAGGAGCCAATACCCCCTGCCATCCGCTGGCCATCGGAGGCCAAGGTGCGCGCGAACAAAGATGGCACCGCCAGCCCTGGGACGCCCCGAGACGCCCAAAAGAGAGGGGGAGAGAAGCATCTTCCATCCCAGCCCCCCCAGCCGAACGACGCCGTTCACCCTCGCGCTCCTAGGGGCAGCAGGTCTCCTGCGCCAGGATAGTGCTCGCGCCGGAAAGCCGCAGCCGCTCGTGCAGGGTGTTCCAACTGCTACCATTATATGTATCGGTAGTGACCGCTTCCCCCATTCCAAGATGGCGCTCTGAGGATCGAGCGGGCGAGCAAGGAGGGGGAGGCGGAGGTGGAGCGGGAACTCCTAATCCAGAAAGCTTCAAACCACAGCACAAAGGCGGGTAGCGGCTCATGCTCACGTTACCCCTGTCGGGGTTTGACACGGCGAATTCCAGCACCAAATTTATTCATGAACGTCTTCTTATCAAGGGATTATGGCGGTTTCGAAAAGTTCGGTCAAGCATATCAATAGCACCGCTGCCAGCAGGCTTAGCCTCGCCCTCGGCTGCTGCACGCGGGAATCCGCTGCCACTGCCGACGAAAAGGTTGGGCACCTGCTGGGGCTCGGGCATGGCCTTGACCTTGAGGCTCTCGCTGAGCACCGCCGTGAAGTCTTTGAACGACGGAGACTCCATGAACTGACGAATCGTTGCGCCATGAGGATGGTTACCGAGGAAGTCCGCATCGATATCGAACGAAACCGTGGGCTGGGCGGGCACCGTGTCCACAAGCTCCTTCTTGAGGGTGACGATCTCCTCATCGATGGCCACGATCTAGGCTCGCATGGCATCGACCTTCTCCTGCGCGGCTCGCATGAACTCAGTCTGTTCGTCGATGGAGTCCTCGAGCTGTTTCTTGTTAGCAGTAGCACGACCCAACCAATGACCCACGTTGGTGTGCTGGGTGAGCTGGGGCTTGGTGTCGGCCAAAGCCTTTTCTGGCCAAGGCCAAATGCTCCAGGAGCGAATCATGGGCAGCCTTGCCCGTGTCGTTGGGCAACTTCTTGCACTCGGCGGCGGCTGCCTCCAGCTGCTTGATCCTGTCACGCAAGGTGTTCTGCTCCTTATCCTTGTCGTCATCGGCAGACGCGGAAATGCTGTGGATGGCGGCGGGTCGTGACTGCGACGCCTGCGCCTGAGCACCTGCTTTGGAACTAAGAATAGTAGACACCAACTTGTCATACTTCTTCTGCACATCATCGGTCTTCTGTTGGAGAGGGTCCCGTCCTGCGACCCGGCCACGACGAGGTAGAAGCTGAGGAGGGCCACGCACACCTGCAGTCGGGGCCGCAGAGCCGCATCGGCACACCGCCCTGGATGCCCAGTTGGTGTTCCGTCCGCATGTGGAGCATGCCCACGCAGGGAAGCGCGGTCCAGGGGGAACTTCGCCAGCACCGTCGCCTCCATGGGCCATCGGGGGCCCTATGAGCTCGTGAAAGGGGGGGGGAGAGAAAGCCCCCGAGCACATGCCAAAAAGGCTCGCGACAGCGACTGCCGCTCTGAATCCTGCTGTCGCAAGCCCAGGAAAGACCCGGGCCAGGGCGGCTGGAGGAGCAGGAGGAGGGAAGAGGAAGGAGGGGGGAGGAGGGAGGAGGAAAAAGAGGAGGGAGCAGGGGAGCGGGGCATCAAAAGCACGACGCCGCCGCCGCCGACGACGGAAGCCGACGACGTCTCCACCGCCGAGAGCGCCCGTTGCGTCCGGGCCGTCTCGTTCTCCACCAGGGTGCCCAGCGGCGACCTTATGGAGTAGCTGCCGCCCGACAGCGCGGACAGCCCCGACATCCCCGACATCACGCGGGCCCTCTCGGCGGGGCGGCCGGGGAGCGAAGCTGGCGGGGACGCCGTCGAGGGTCCGCGGCGCCAGGGTAGGCGTCGAGAGCGTGTCGTCGCCGTCGTCGCCGGCGGACCGAGGTCGGGGGGTCGCACTTCTCGGGATCGACGTTCCAGGTCTTCGGTAGCTTTCGCAGGCTCCTAAACAGGTGTTTCAGCCTTTGGGCAGGGACCGACCGTCCCAGCATTCCTATAGGTCTACCACGACATGTTCTCAGAACCCCAAAAATGTTCTAAGAACATAAACAATGTTCTTATAACAGAAGCCCCATGTATTAAAACAAGACAGTCCCAGCCAGACACGTTCTGAGAACATTTCGTGCAAACCACAAAAGGTTCTTAGAACATTGTTTGGTAGGCCTATAGGCACGCCAGGACGCTTCGCCACTGCTTGAAGCCTCCGCGTGTGTTCCAGCAGCTGCGCCTCGCCACGGACGCTCCTGGGGCGCCCGGATCATCAAGAGCGGCCGCAAAAAAACGAACTGCGACCCGAGCACCGGTCGGTGAGGATCACTCCGGAACAACGTCAGGGGGGGAATAGGCCAAGGGTGGGGATTAGGCCAGGGCATCCCCGAGGGGAACATATTCACAATTCTAAAGCGAATCTGGAAGGAGGAGGGATGGAGGATTTTTGGATACCACCGCGGTCGGAAAGTCGCAGGAGGGATGGAGAGAGGGAGGGTTGAGGGAGAGGCCAGGGGGGGGGGCCGAGGGCAGGGAGGAGGAGGAGGAGGAGGAGGACAAGGAGGACGAGGAGGAGGCTGTGTTGGGCTTTCAGAAGTGTCTGGGAATTGTTGGGGGGTTTGGGGGGTTGTCGGACAGTTGTCTGAAGTGTTTGGAGGTTACGAAGAAGGATGAACAGGAAGAAGACGAACAGGAGGAGGAGGAGGGAAAGGAAGAGGGAGGGACGGGACAGGGAAGAAAGGGAGGCGGAGGAGGAGGAGGAGGAGGAGGAAATGGGCGGAGGGAGAAGGGAGAGAGGAGGGAGTGTTGGGGGTGAGGGAGGGAGGGAGGGAGGGAGAGGAGGTGGCATTCGTCGGTACGCGGAGGTGTCCATATGTTTGAGCATATTCCGGATAAAAGGCTTGGAGGTTATTGGGGGAGGACATGCGTCGTGCACCTTATGCTCGCGGGGCCGCCTACAGAGCAGCGGATTCGCCGGCCAGCAACCGCCCCTTGGGCTCAGCCCGAGGCGTTGCTGATTCCGACTCGGCATCCACCGACCCAAAATCCAAGTGAGAGAGAGAGAGAGAAAGAGAGAGAGAGAGAGAACAGAAAAAGCAGAAGGGAGGGAGATCACTGTCTGCATCACGAAGCAAACCTAGACCACACGTTCACTGTCATAAGGGTACAGCTGTCTCCGCAGACAAAAATACAGAGTTAAATAGTTTGAAGGCCCCGAGGAGGATGGAGTGCCCGAGGGGGTGATATCCAGCACAGAGTCCTCCAGCGGCAGGTGGCCACACCAAAGCTCCCAAACCCGGAGGAGGGGTGGAAGCTGGTGATGCTGGTCAAATCTCAGTTAGATCTTCATGCCAAGCTCTCCAGGGCCCTGGAGAGAAACAGAGAGAGAGAGAGAAAACAAAAAAAGAGGGGGAGAGATGGATAGAGAGAGAGAGAGAGACAGAGAGAGAAACAGGGGGGGATGGAGGTAAGGACGGAGGAAGGAAGGAGGCACCCTGATGCTCAGTGGAGAAGGGGAGGAGAGAGACGAGGACGGAGAAGGGATGGGCAGCATCATCTCCCCCGCCCTCCCCTCCTGAAGCCTTGGCGCCCGCGGGCCTTGTCATCCCGCAGGCTCAGAGCCCGTCTCCCCCTCCTCCTATTCTTATTCCTCCTCCTCCTCCTCTACTTCCTTCTTCTCCTCCTCCATTCCATCACCATCCTCATCCTCATCCTCACCCTCACAATCATCATCAGCATCATCATCATATCAGCATCATCATCATCATCAGCATCAGCATCAGCATCATCATCATCAGCATTATCAGCAGTATGATCATCATCATCATCACCACCAGCATCATCATCATCGAGATCATCATCACGATCATCGTCATCATCATCACCATCATCGACATCGCCATCGTAATCGTCGTCGGCAGCATCACCAGGTTCATTTCTATCATCATCATCGTCATCATTATCGTCAACACCATCACCACCAGCATCAGCATCATCATCATCATCACCATCAGCATCATCTTCATCATCATCATCGTAGTCATCATGGTCATCATAGTAATCAACATCATCATCACACTCATCATCAT
>CAUYUJ010014424.1:298480-310980 GCA_963575745.1 Prorocentrum cordatum
AATTCGCTTCGCGAATTGATTCGGCTGCCTTCTGAGGAAGAAGGACTGCGCCCCGCGGCCTCTCACGCGACCTGACTGGGCAGAGGTGCTTGGCATCGGAGGGGGAAGGGCCTAAGTCCTGCCCACAACCCCGGCCACAACCCCGACAACCCTCCGCTGCACCATGCACTGGACGATAGGCAACGGAGCGTGCAGCAAAAAAAACGACTTCGTGGAAACGGAAATTACACAGACGCGGGCACCAATATTCAAAGCGAGCTCCTCAATCCACCAATTGAAATTATGAGGGCATCTTTTGGTGCCGAGCACACATCCAGTAGGTACCTGGTAGGTAGACATATCTCCTGGGGGGGGGCAACGAAGTGTTGGGGTGGGGGGGGCAACGCGACCCCCTCCGGTACTGGCATGCACCCAACGCGCCCGACGGACAACGGCACGTCCTGAGAGGCCGCAGCACGTTTCAAGCTTGCTACTGATCATACCCTTGCGCCTTATGAACCTCGACAGCTCCGCATGTCCGTCTATAGTTGCACCAATATGTTCCTGGCTAAACTGCGGCATAACGGCCATGATGTTCGATAGACACGCACGCGAGCCGTGCTTCAAGTGCTTCAGGAGACGCGGCCTGCTATGGAACGGTAAACAACAAACCTTGCACTGTGTGCCAAGTGCAAGTCCAAGTCCAAGCAGCAGCCTTGCAACTGTAAGCAGCAAGCCTTGCAACAAGCACGGCCCAGGCCGCCTTGGCGCCGCACTCATGGCGCGGCCAGCTGATGGGAAGGGGGAGGACCACTCAGCGCGGCAGGGGATGCCCAGAGAGGGCGCAAACATCACGCACCTCGTCACACAAAACACGAATGCGCACGTTGTCAATTTCAACCTGCATGCTAGCTCTCCCTGCTTCCTTGCGCAGCCGCGTCCAACATCTGACACCACGTTCCCTGGCTAGGGCTAGCCGCCAACACGGCGGTCCAGTCGGCCTGAGCTCCTTTGGCAGTCTGACGTGGTCAGCTAGCCAGTGAATGCCCTCAACCAGCATGCTGGTCCAGGAATCTCCTAAAGTAGGAACTTCATCTATAAGAACAAGACACCCGATGGGCAGCACTTTCAGAATTCCCGTCACCAGTCTGGGCCTACGCATCCTGATGACAAAGTGTACTGGCACCTGCCTGACACGCTCGGGCAACTTGTGTCTCGCAACATGTTGCTTAGCCGGCCCGCTGAACCGACGACCCGTGGCCTCGCGGACAGGTGCCAGTAAATGATTATCGAGCTGCGTCTCCGGATTGGCCCTTAGTCGTGGCCAATACGCACGGGCACACCAGAAGTGTTCCGTGCAAAACTTGTGCACATATGTGAGCTGCCTTGCGTCACTTAGCATGCGACTCTGAAAGACGATGCGCCTCAGACCACCCAGGGGCCTCTGGAGCTGGTGACACCTGTGGGATGTGGGGGGGGTCCTCGGGGCCCATGCACGAGGTCTGGTCGAGGTATCCTCCCAGGTACCAAGTATGGTGGCGAGTGCGAAGACGACCCCAACATTGCCGACCTGGAGCCCATTGGGGGGCACACATGCAGAGTCCACGTTGGCCTTCCTGGAGCCCTCACTGGTGAAGAGAGGGATGAGCTCAGACTTGCTCTTCTTGTAGGTAGCCACGACGCCCCCCGGCGTTAGCCTCCCTCCACATGCTCAACAGGGAGCGATGGTAGAAGCCACTTGGCGCCACTTGGCGGCCAGCCCGAGCTCCTCAAGGGTAACCAAGACGTCCACGCAGGAAGGGCCCCAACGAAACGCCTCGACCTCCGGGTCCATCTTGTCAAAAAACTTCCCAACCTTCGGGTTCCAGATGCTGGCCTCCCGGAAGAGACCCATGTCCTGTAGCCTCGGATCGATGACCTGCTAGCTTGGGGGAGAAGGCACTTTCGAAGAGGTAACAGGCTAGCGGCATGCCTGGCCCCGTACCTCCTCCAGGCTACACTATCTTCTTCGAGCCCTGCACTTGGAACCATGTCGCTTTCGTCGTACCAACTGTAGACAGCAGGAGATGCGTGTATTCGATATCACCCAAAGACCCAGGTTTGGTCATGAGCTTCCTACACAGGGGCTGGAGTGCATGGGGAATCTCGAGCGTGTCCAGCATGGAATCCAACACTTGATCGCGATGGGCCAATCATGAAACAAAACCTTCAACTACGTAATAGAAGGCTGGCCGTAGGTCCGCGGAAAGCATCAAAAGTATTATGGCCCTCTTTCTTGCTACTGCTGCTGCCGTGCCAATCATAAACGTCGCAAGGTCAGCCCCTCGCCGTGCAAGACCCCCATCTGGACGCCATTGATGAGAGAGCTGGTGCTTCAACGAGCCTCTGTCTCAGAAGCTGATGATGTATGCTTGCCCAGAAGACGCCAAGCATGATGACTCTGTAATTAGTGATGGGCCCATTCGGCCCCGATTTGAACAAGTCGACCTGCCAGCCACCTTTGAATCCAAGCGGTTCATGGGCGACCAGCATTGTCTTGGTGTACAGTGGCGGCAAGATGTTGGCACAATCCTGCGCAGCAACCCTAAGCAAGCCCATGGAGGCGCCATCAGGCCCACTGGCCTTGTTGGCAGCATTTGGCAGCAAACATCGTGATATAACACAAGAGCTCACGGGAAGCCACAAGCAGATAATTGTTACGCTGCCTCGCCTCGACATCAACCATCACACGTTCGTTGTACATGCCAACTACAAGCGCCCAATCCACGTCGTCTGCTTTCTCCAGTCCAGCAAAACATGTCTCAGCGCCGGCGCCATATGATTTCTATTCTCGATGGTGCTGCCGTCATGGTCGAAGCGCATCTGTAGTCCCTATGGGCCTGTGCTTGTTTCTTGTGCCATCCGAAAGTCTGGAGTTTGCGTAGTACCTCCCAACTCTAACTTGGTCAAGCCTGTCTGTATGGCAGAGTTCAGCTGACCAGCAAAATCCTCAAGCAACTGGACCTAAGATGCCTTAAGCAATATACGGTGGACAGTCCTAGTGTTGGCTATGAAATCCTGGCCGCCTGGATGACGCCTGGGATCGTCACTGCACCTATCCACCTTCTTTCCACGACCTCCAAGAACTCGGAAGCACGAAACTCCCACTGCGTTGTGTGTTGCGTGTTTCCGAGTTCAGTGCTTCAAAAAACTCTTAAGTAGGAGATTCGAGTTTCCGAGTTCCTCATCTTCCTCCTCTTCCCCCCCTCCTCCCTCCTCCCTCCTCCCTTCTCCCTCATCGCTCCTCCCTCCTCCCTCCTCCCTCCTCCTCCTCTTCCTCCTCCTCCTCCTCTTTCTTCTCCCTCCTCCTCCTCCTCCTCCTCTTCCTCCTCCCTCCTCCTCCTCCTCCTCCTCCTCCTCCTCCTCCTCCTCCTCCTCCTCCGCTCCCACTACCTGCACCACCTGTAGAATTTACGACGTGCTGAATTGTGAAGTGCGGCTGTGCAAGATGCACCGCGAAAGTGCCCTAAAGCGTATACACCACTACCGCCCTCTCTGAATCCCTTTCGAGCTGATGGTGCTGGCACTTCTCATCCTCCCTCCACCCTTCCTCACCCTCTCTGACGCCTCGTGCGCCCTCCCCCTCTCCTATTTCTCCTCTGGGCACCCCGCGCCCCTCATTCTCCTCCGGCTCCTCCTTCTCCTCCTCCTCTTCCACCTCCTGCTTCTCCTCCTCCTCCTCTTCCTCCTCCTCCTCCCTCCATCATCATCATCACCACCATCGTTCATCCCTCCCTCCCCCTCTTCTCCCCCCCGCGCTCATTCAACTCATTCCCCCTCCTGGCCCATCCTCCTGCTCGAGCCACTCCTCCTCACCCTGCTCCTCCTCCTCCTCCTCCTTCTGCTCCAGCTCCGCCCCCTCCTCCTTCTCCTCCTCGTCCCACTCCTCCTCCTACTCTCCTCCCCAGCTTCCCCTTATACTCTTTTGCCAGTCGCGCCAGTGTCCACGAGTCTCGTCGGCGTCCCCCCGAGCGAGTCCAAGAAGAGCGGCGATTCCGCCTTCTCGTACCTCGGGGAGGAGAATGGAAAGGAGACGAGAAGGAGGAGGGATGAAGAGGACAGATAGGGAGAAGAAGGAGAGATTAGAATGGAGGGGGAGAGAATGTGGGAGGAGGAGCTTGGCGAAAAGGCCATCCAAGGAGGAGAGGAAGAATCCTCCGCTTGCTGGGAGCGCATTGTCCCCCTCTTTCTCCGCCTTCTCCTCCTCCTCCTCCTCTTACTCCTTTTTCTCCTCCCTCTCTCATTATCCTCCTCCTCCTCCTTTCCTTCCTCCTCCCTCCCTCCTCTTCGCCGAAGCTGGTGCAGGTGATCACGGCTCGAATCATCAAATGAGCCTGGCGCGAGCCCAATTAGAGGAACGCTTCGTCAGCGGCATTGCTTGGAATTGCTTGGCACTGCATTGCTTTGCTTGACAACGCATTGATTGTCAGTGCTTGCCGTTGCTTGGCATTGCTCGGAATTGCTCAGCGTTGCTTGGCATTGCATGGCATGTCTTTGCATTGCTTGGCATTGCTCGGCATTGTTTGATCTTCCTTGGAATTGCTTGCCATTGCAAAACAAACAACGCCAAGCAACTCCGTGGAGCGCCACTGTGAAGAAACAACACCGGGGGACCCTGGGGAACGCCGTGTTGAAGAGACAAAGAAGACCAGGGAACCCCTGGGAACGCCACTGCAAAGAAGCAAGACCAGGGAACCCTGAGGAACACCGCCACAGAAAACAAAACCAGGGACCCCCCGAGGGAACCCCTTGTAAGGAAGCAAGACTGGAGGGGTCCCCAAGAACGCCGGGGCCAGCCGCACTTGGCACCCACCGGCTGTTCACAAACAGATAATATAGACAAAACCCCTTGGGGGGAATACCGCCCTCGGCAGCGAGCATTACACTCGCAGGAAGAGGTTTGTGACTCCTCCTCCTCCTCCTCCTTCGGGAGGCAAGAGTGGGGAAACGAGATAAGAGGAGATAGGAGGCGGGAGGAGGTAGGAAGAACGGGGTAGGAGGGGGAGGAGGAGGAGAAGCAGGATGAGAGCAGGACGAGGAGGAGCAGGAGGACGAGGACGCCATCATGGAGAGAGACAGGAAGGCGGAGGGAGGACGAGGTGGTCCAGAGCAGACCAGGCACACAAAGCCGATGCTGCTTCGACGGCGCTGACGACGACGGCAACAACGACAACGCTTGGCATGAAACAAACGAGTCCTGAGGGAAACTGGTCCTGGACCCCAGGGCTTTCCCACTGGAGCAGTTTGCCGTCCTGAGCCCCTTCCTTACCATCCTGGGGCCCGTGGAGTGCCCCCGGAGCCCTCAAAATCGGCCCCCATCTCCCAAGAAGCCCAAAGAGCCAGACATCCTTACCCGTTCATCCTTAGCAGCGCTTCGCTAGAGGACTTTTAGAAAAGCCCAGACAAACCACAGAAGGGCCCACGGGGGAGACGGGAGGCCAAAGGACGTCCTGTCCAGCAACCGTTTCAACCTGAGACATCCTCACAATTCATTCACGAGTCGCACTCTCGCACCAATACAGGATACAGTTTGGCGGCGCGCACAAGGGGGTAGGGGGAGGGGGGAAGGCTTCTTAGAAGGAGCCTGCTTCTTAGAAGGCGCCGGCCTTGCATGTACAGGGAAGGCCCGCACCTTCTAAGAAGCAGGGGTGTTTCAAAGAAGCCTTCCTCCCTCACCCTAATTACCCCCGTCTGCGCGTGGCCAAATATTTCTGGTCTGGACACCTCTGAACCCAAAAACAAGTTTCCGGAACAACTCAATCAGAGCGGATCCTGTTGCGGCGACGACAAAGCGCCCATGAGGCCCAGAGAGGCAGAACAGCACGCCAGGAAGCCCGGCCGCTGCCTCGGCGGGCCCTCCTCCGAGCGTCCTGCGGCGTCGGCGCTGGCGGTCGCAGGAGAGACGACGGCATGCACAAGCGCTGCGGAACTTTTAGACAGCGTGTCGCGGCGACGGCCTCAGAAACGCCGCGCCGCTTCTCCTCTACGCGTCCAAAGTGGACGACGCCGACACCACGGAAAACCCACGGCAAGCCCTGCGCCCGATGGGGCGTTCGCCCTGGTGGCCGCGGTGCCCTCCTCAAGGCGGAAGGCCGCGCGTCGGAACAAACAGCGCGCCGACCTATGCCTTGCAAGCGGATGGCGTGTCGCTCCGCTCGGCTGGGCGGGAGGCTCGAAAATGCTCGGGACATTGGCGCTTGGACCTGGGGACGTGGATAGCGCGTCGCGCCGAAGCGTGGTGGGCCAGAACAGGCGGAGCGATACGCTAGGCGAAAGTTTCCGACCGAAGACTTTGCAAGGTCCGCACAGATTTCTTGGATCTGGGCTGCACCCCCCCCCGCCGGTGGCGCCTCCAGCGCGGCCCCTGGCGCGCCAGGAAGGGGAGCGTGGCGGCGATCCAAGAAATCCGCGCGGACCTTCGAGGGTTTGTGTGTGTATGCCCTGTTCTCCGTCGAGACGCAGGAGAGGCCCTGCGCAGGGGGGACTTTTGGTGAGGCGCCGTTCGGGGGCCGCGAGAGGGGCCAGATCCAAGCGCGCAGGCCAGTACTGAGAGGACCCCCGTGGGCCCGCACAAAAAGTCACACCGGCGAAGGGACATTCTCACGTGCAGCCGACGACGACGACGACGACGACGACGACGACGACGACGACGACGACGACGAGGCACTCGTCGGTGGCCTCGCCAGCGCTCCGGATGCCAAAGCGGCACAGCGTCGGGCCGACCAGCTGGTTGAGCACTACGCACCCCGTGACGATCGCGGCAGCGCCGCGGGCCCACGGCCTCTTCCCACCCCGCCGTCGCCGCTCTGGAGCGAAGAAGAAGGGAGCAGGGGGAAGACGAGGAGGAGGAGGAGGAGGAGGAAGACGAGGAGGAGGAGGAGGAGGAGGAGGAGGAGCCGAGGACAAGGAGGAGGAGAAGGACAGGACGAGGAGGAGGACGACGACGGGGGAGAGGAGGAGGACGACGACGGGGGAGGAGGAGGAGAAGGAGGAGGAGGACGAGGAGGACGAGGACGAGGACGACGGGGGATTGAGGACGAGGACGAGCACGAACAGGAGGAGAGGAGAAGGAGAGGGATGAGGACGAGGAGGAGGAGAGGACGGAGGCAGATTAATGGTCGAACAACGGCATGAGCATTCTCAGCCGCCTTATTGAGAAGAGCGTCTCCAGTGGCGGAAAGAATATATGGCATACCGATCTTCGCCTGCTAAAGGAAGGAGGAGGGAGGAGCACGAGGAGGAAATGGAGGAGGGGGGAGGAGGGTGGAGGATGGGGAGGAGGAGTCGTTTCCCCTCTCCTCCCTCCCCTCGCTTCGCCTCCCTCCCCTTCCTCCCCTTTCCCCCTGTCCCCGCCCCTGAATGGACCTACGTAGCTGGTGAGCCGTCAACCTTCCCGTTTTGCAGTTGCGCGTCGGCGGTTCATCGAATGCCGAGGCGCGCCTCAGATCACCGAGGAGGATTTTGCTGGATTCTGATGGCCTGACCTCCGAAGCCGCGAGACGCGCGGAGCGGCGGCGAAACGGGCGCACCCCGGCCCCCGGGCCCGTCCTCGGCGACCAGGCTGGACCTTCGGAGGCGCAGCGGACGACGCGCGGCCTCCTCCTCCTCCTCCTCCTCCTCCTCCTCCTCCTCCTCCTCCTCCTCCTCCTCCTCCCCCTCCTCCTCCTCCTCCTCCTCCTCCTCCTCCTCCTCCTCCTCCTCCTCCTCCTCCTCCTCCTCCTCCTCCTCCTCCTCCTCCTCCTCCCCTGCCCCGTGCCGCTTCTCGTCGCGTGGCGACGACAGGGCCGAGCCGCGGCGACCCCCCCCGGGGGGGTGGTCTTGGCCCACCCGTGGAGCCGCGTCCCTCGGCAGCACAGCCCTCTGCGGCGGGCGGCCCGCGGAGCGCCCTGGCGCACTCCGCCGCCTGCCATCCCCGAGGAGGAGGAGGAGGACGAGGAGGAGGAGGAGGAGGAGGAGGAGGAGGAGGGGGAGGAGGAGGAGGAGGAGGAGGAGGAGGAGGAGGAGGAGGAGGAGTAGGAGGAGGAGGAGGAGGAGGAGGAGGAGACAAGGGGGAGGACGAGGAGAGGAAAAGGAGGAGGAGGAGGAGGAAGAGGAGGAGGACGAGGAGGAGGAAAAGGAGGAGAGGAGGAGGAGGAGGAGGAGGAGGAGGAGGAGGAGGAGGGGGGGGGAGGGATTCAGGGAGGGAGGGAGGGGGAGGTGGAAGCGAGGAGGAGGGGCGCGGGAGCACATAAGGACCAGGAGGAGGGAGGAGAAAGAAAGGATGAGGAGAACAAGGAAAAGGAGGAGGGGGAAAGAGAAGGAGGAGGGAAATGGTGGCAGCCCAACTGGCCGACTCGGAAAACCCTGGATCCCGAAACGTTGACGTCTTGCTCTCACTTCCGCTGGACCTGCTGCTCGCCTCCCGCCGAGGGCGCGGATGCGCCGAAGGCGAAGCCCTGTATGGAGCGCCTCAAATGGAACCCGAGCAGGTGAGCCCGAAGGACCGCAGCAAATTGCAAATGCATCGGCGACACACCATCGACGTCAGGATCGACCAAATCGGGCTCCGGATCACGCATCATCGTCGACGCATCGGCGATGCGGCGCCACCTCCCCCTTCCCTGCCCCCATCCCCTCCGTTGGCCGACCAGCCCGATTTGCATCTGCGCCACGAGCCCGAGGGTCACCCCAGACTGGCTCTGCAGCGTCATCCAGACGTGCCGCTTCACCCGGTCGTCCTGCCGCGTGAAGGCCGACGCCGAGAAGCTCCCCAGGGCCAGCGCGGCGAAACGCAGCAGGAAGAGCAGCGGCACGGCCGCCGCGTGCTCCATGATGGCCCCGAGCTCCAGGGAGGCCCCGGCCACAGTGAAGAAGGGCGGCATGACTACGGGCGCGAGCCCGCTCAGCACCTCGCGCAGTTGCTGCCGCCGGTCCGTCCTGGTGGGCTTGTTTTCCACCACCACCACCACCATAAGTGGGAGGGGGAGGGGGTCTTCCTGCCCTTCCTCCTCCTCTTCCATTTCCTCCTCCTCCTCTTCGTCCTCCTCCTCCTCCTCCTCCTCCTCCTCCTCCTCATTCTCCACCGCCTTCCCCCCTCCAACTTGTGGTGGTGGTGGTGGTGGGAAACAGGCCCACGATCCTGTGGATCAAGAAGCTGGCGCTGATCATGCAGACGAGCAGCGGGTCCACCCGCAGGAGCTGCAGGTCGGGAGACACCAAAGGAGCAGACAATAGCGCAAGCACACGGGCTTTCGGAGGTCCGCGCGGGCTCCTCCGGCATCGGCGCTGGACTCCCGGCCTCCCTGGCGCGCGGAGCGCGTCAGAGGCGGCGCCGGAGGTGCCGCCAAGGAGGCCAAGCGCCGATCCGAGAGATCCGTGCGGACCTCCGACAGTCAGTGGTTACGCGTTTCTTCTCCCTCGGGGATATCATTGGGATCACCGTGTTCAGCTTCAGCATGGCCTGGTAGGCTGCCCCAGCCGTCGCTACCACCAGCCCCGACCTGGCTGCGCTGGCCCAGCCTGTGGCTGCGGCTGCGCCAGCATACCACCCGGGCGAGGGGATCAGCAATATCAGCCATATCGCGCAGCCCAGCGCCACTCCTAGCAAGACCCAAAGGAATATGCTGCTGAACACCATGCCGACCGAGAAGACGATGTTCCAACTGGAGCCACCTATAGGCTTCGAATCGTCCTCCAGGGGGCAGGCAGCGACGACAACGTTCTGAGTGATGGCAAAAAACACCAGGACGACCATGTCCAGAAGCATGGTCGTCCCTATCATCAGCTGCGTCACGGGGCCAGGCGGGCGCCCCTCGAGCGCAGCCTGACCCTGCGTCTCGTAGTAGATGCCGAGGACCTCGATGACGGATCCCGCCCACTGTACAACTGCCACCATGAGAGCCGCAGACCTCTGAGGGGCAACGCCAGAGGGGGACCAGCTCAGGTCGGGGAAAGAGCGACCTGGAACCAGGAATACATCACAGACGGATCGGCGATAGGCTCCGGATAGCCAATCCGCACGGTCCTGGACGGGGTGGGCCATCGGGCCCCTGTCGGCGATCAGTGGGCGATCGGGGGGCGATGCGTACCACCCCCAAGCCAATCCCCCTCTAATGTTGCCCCTGAAGACCACTGGCACCAAATTCCCTGGTCCAAGAGGCTCGCTGGCATTACAGCGCTCATCGCGTAGATGGCGGGGGTGCCGACAAACACCATGAGCACGCCCATGAACACGATCTGGGAGAGGATCTGTCTCACGCGATCGTCGTCGAGCGCGAAGAAATCCAGCTCGGCACCTGCGCTCATGGCGATGAACGCGAGGGAGAGGTGGCTCACCACGGAGGCCACCGAGAAGTCTCCGTGGAGCGTCTCTGGGTAGAGCATGCCCGTAACGTAGTCGCTGCACACGAAGCCTACGGCCGTGGTCGCTCGGCCCGACTCGGCCACTACTTATGCGAGGTGAGGGCTTACCCATAAGCACAGCCTGGGCGATCGAACTCCGGAGGCCTCGGTTGGCGGCGGATGTGGATGTATCTGGCCCCCGCGGGGCACGAACGTAGCCATGTCCATTGCCAGCCGAGGCCTCGTAGGCTCGATCCCGGAGGCGGTGGCTGCACATAAATCCCTGCCTTGGGGCCACGGGGGGGGGGCAGGAACAGCGGAGCAGGCCCTTCCCGCCAAAGACCGAGCAAGTGGTCACAACGATGGTTTGTCTTCGCTTCGGGTGCTTCGCCGCCGCGGAGGGTGCCACGGTCGTTCCTGACCCCCCCCCCGCGGCCCAAGCCCCTGATGGGAGGCCGAGCGCCCGGCGGGCCTATGAACATGTAGCCGACCATCATGGGCAGCTGGACGACATTCGGGAACTGGGCCCCGATCTTCCAGCTTCCCGCCCAGGCGACCTGCGACGCCGCCGTTGCCAAGGGCGCACGCGAACGTGGACCACGAGTCCGTGGATCTGGCGCGTGGGCGTCAGACCCACGGATCGGAGCGAAACATCAAGCCGGCGCCGCCGGCTTTGGCGACGGAGCGCGCCGAGTCTGCATGGAGACGTGGCCCCTCGCTAACCCACGCGCCTCTATCCAAGTCTGCGCACTCCCCGAGCTGCACCCACAAATCGCCCCCCCTTGGCCTCCACCGCGGCTCCCTCGCCTCCATCGTCCTCGCCGCACGCATTGGGGCGATCATTTGGCGGTGCGCAAAAGGGGGTAGAGGGAGGGGGGAAGGCTTCTCAGAAGGAGGCTGCTTCTTAGAAGGCGCCAGCCCTTACATCTATAGATAAGGCCCGCGCCTTCTAAGAAGCAGGGGTGATTCTAAGAAGCCCTCCCCCCTCCCCCCACCCCCCTCTGCGCGTGGCTGAATCATGTCTCCGTCGCAGCACGGCAGAGGCAAAATGTGCACGGGTGCTCGCAGTGGCCGGGGACCACAGGACCATCACGCACTGCCCCCATGCAAGAGGAGGGGGGACGCGGCACGGCAGGGCGGCCGAGGCGGGAGCAGAAAGGGGGGGGTGGGGGGACGCGTGACAGACAGACAGACAGATCCCGCACGGCTACGAAGCCGGTCCTGCACAGGACACGGGAGGAAAAATATCTTGCAAAGCTCACATGTAACACGCCGAGACACAACGACCACACACAAGCACATACAAATACTGACAAACATGCACAGGGGACGCGTGAGCGCGCGAGTAATTAACAAGGACGGGGGCAGGGCCCCAGAGGTGCTGAGCAGGGACCGGCCGTCCCGGCATTCCTACAGGCCTACAGTCGGGGCGTTGACCTAAGCAACCCTAAATAAGGAACGAGGCCCCTTTTTTCCATAAGTTAGATTTCGATTTCCCATCGAAAACATAAGGAAAACCTGAGGCAAGCTGCGAAACACTCAAGGAGCGCGAAGCCCCTCCCCAACCAAAAGGGTTCCTTCTTCAGGGCCCCGGCTGTACCACGACATGTTCTTAGAACCCAACAATGTTCTAAGAACAAGAGCAATGCTCTGAGTAGAAGCCGAAGCGTTAAAACTAAGACAGTCTCGGCCTGACATGTTCTAATTAAGAGCATTTCGTGCGGATCACAAAAGGTTTTTAGAACATCCTTTGGTAGGCCTCAAGGCGAGCTAGGACGCTTCGCCACTGTTTGAAGGTGGGGAGGGGGGGGCATCGGAATCTGGGCCGAAGCCCTGGCCACCCGACCTTGCGAACCGCGCCGCGGCGCGAAACACCCGACCCGCTCACCCTCGCGCCCCCCCCGCTGGCCCCCCGCCTCCACCGGAGGAAATGTGCCCTCCCCCTCCCTCAAGACGAAGCCATGGCGCGAGGATGGGATCGGGTGGGGATGCGTCGGGATTCTCTGAGATCCGGCGGTTCTGGAGAGTGTCTCGGGCGCGTTCCAGAACGCTCTCAGAGCGTTCCAAAACGCTCTGTAACGCACTTCTCCTCGTTCTGGCCCCGCCGGAGCCCTACCAAATCCGCTCAGCAACGGTCCCCCGAATCCTGCCCGAGTCCGTCC
>CAUYUJ010014424.1:315980-343480 GCA_963575745.1 Prorocentrum cordatum
GTAGTCGTAGTAGTTATCATTAAAATGGCAATCGTTTCGGTAGGTGTAGTAGTGGGGGTGGTGGTAGTAGTACTAGTAGTACTAAGTAGTACTCGCAGCACCAGTAGTACTAGTGGTGGCAGTAGCTGTTGTTGTCGTAGTTGTAGTAGCAGCGATCATACTAGTAGCACTGGTAGTAGAAGTAGTAGTAGTAGTAGTAGTAGTAGTAGTAGTTGTAGTAGTAGTAGTAGTAGTAGTAGTAGTAGGGGCAGTAGTAGAAGCAGCAGTACAAGTAGTACTAGCAGTGGTAGTACGAGTAGTAGTACCAGTAGTAGTAGTAGTAGTAGTAGTAGTAGTAGTAGTAGTAGTAGTAGTAGTAGTAGTAGTAGTAGTAGTAGTAGTAGTAGTAGTAGTAGTAGTAGTAGTAGTGTAGTAGTAGTAGTAGTAGTAGTAGTAGTAGTAGTAGTAGTAGTAGTAGTAGTAGTAGTAGTAGTAGTAGTAGTAGTAGTAGTAGTAGTAATAGTAGTAGTAGTAGCAGCAGTAGTAGTAGTAGTAGTAGTAGTAGTAGTAGTATTAGTCATAGCAGTAGTAGTAGTGTAGTAGTAGTAGTAGTAGTAGTAGTAGTAGTCGTAGTAGTAGTACTAGTAGTAGTCGTAGTAGTAGTAGTAGTAGTAGTAGTCGTCGTCGTAGTAGTAGTAGTAGTAGTGGTAGTACGCATAACAGTAGTGGTAAGAAGAAAGGGAGTGAGGAAGAGGAGGAGGAGGAGGAGGAGGAGTAGTCGCCGTCGTAATGCCGATGACTGTAACCGAAGCAGTACTACAAGAATATGGAAAGCATGCAGCGTGCATACCACGAACATTTAACGAAGATGAGCCGTCAACTAACCGAAGGTGGTCATGTGTGAAACGTAGGTGGTGCGCATACGAAAACAACTTGCAACGTGAACGCCAACGAAACGCTTATGAAGCGTTATGAAGCTGATAGAAGACGCCGACTGTGCGTATGTGCAACGTATACGAAACGTATGTCTTCCATGAACGTCATCCGACCCGCGTTTGGAACGTATGGCACATGGGTGCGACACATGTGCGGTACGTGCACGAAACGTACACAACACGTATGTGAAACGTACACGCAACATACACTAAAGCATACGAGCGTCTACGGCACGTCCACAAAACAAACATGCGCAACGTGTGCAACGCATGGACGAAACTTCAAGAATGCGTGTGCGGAACGTACACAAAAAGTGAATTGGAAATACTCGACAAATATGCACATCGTATACCGAACGTATACGGGACGCATCAAGCACGAAAAAGTTGTTAACGAACCCCGTGAAATAACATACCTTTTTTATCCGACGCAGCGGCCGTCACCAGCCCGCCTCCCCCACGACGTCACGTTCCGCGCCAGCGGCGTCCCGAAAAATCCTACGGATGATGACAGAAGCCAAGTAGCAACAGCATGTCGGTGGCGATCTGCACCATAGCGCTCGCGTGCACCACAGCGTTCGCGTGCACCACAACGCCTGTGCACACCACAACGCCTGTGTACTCCGCAGGAACCGTGTGAGACGCAGCGCCTGCATACGCCACGCTGCTTGCTTGCATTGCAGCGTCTGCGTACGCCACAGCGAATGTGCACACCGCATCGCAGTGGCCGTCTGCAATACAGCGCCTGGGTTCGCCACAGTGTTTGCGTGCACCGCAGCGAGTGTGTACGCCGCAACGCCTGCGTACACCGCAGCATCCGCGTGCAAAGCAGTGCTGGTGCACATAACAATGCCTGCGTGCACAAAACAGGTAGACGGAACATGTCCGCGAGGACCTGCTGCGGACAGCTAAACACCACGCGAGAGCAGAGCTGATGGTAAAATGCGATGTTCTTCCCTCCTCGCTCCTCCTCATTTTCCTCCTCCTCCTTCTCCTCCTCCTTCCTCTTCCTCCTCCTCCTCCTCCTCCTCCTCCTCCTCCTCCTCCTCCTCCTCCCCCTCCTCCTCATCCTCCTCCTGCTACTCTTCCCTCACCCGTCTCCCCGTCGTGCGGGCCGGTGCTACACCGCACGTGCGCATCTCAGTGTGCACCGCAGAATGGGAACGAACGAGAAAAAGACACGCGTTCGTGCCATGAAGCGCCACAGTGCCATGCCACAGCGCCCCCACGGCCCACAGCGCCTCCCACTTCACTGCCAACAGTGTCCCACGCCTCGAGCGAACTCCTTCATGAGGACGCCGCCGCTGTCTCTATCCCGATCCCCAAGGCACGGCACCTCCTCCTCCTCCTCCTCCTCATCCTCCTCCTCCTCCTCCTCCTCCTCCTCCTCCTCCTCCTCCTCCCCCCGTCCTCCTCCCTCCTTTACCTCCTCCTCCTCCTCCTCCTCCTCCTCCTCCTCCTCGGGAGGACTCGTAGATTCCAGAGGCGCTCCTATTTACGAAACGAATCCTTACCAAACCATGCATAATTTACAAATCCCTGCGGCATCCATTGGCGCCCCATCTTGTCATAAGGATTCCTTCTATATATATATATATATATATATGCACTAATGGTGTTCTGTTGCGCACGATTGATGTGGTGCGCACGGGCGCCGTTGTGTACACAGGGGCGGTGGTGCACGGCACGTATGTGGTGTGCACTGGTGCTGTGTTGCACCCGGCTGGTCTGGTGTACGCATTCGCTGTGGTGTACACAAGCGCTGTGGTGCACGCAGGCACTGTGGTGCACTCTGGCGTTGT
The DNA here is from genome assembly GCA_963575745.1 of Prorocentrum cordatum. Classification (NCBI taxonomy): domain Eukaryota; class Dinophyceae; order Prorocentrales; family Prorocentraceae; genus Prorocentrum; species Prorocentrum cordatum. Next base: position 318,697 of record CAUYUJ010014424.1, read on the forward strand.
GTTGCACGCGGTTGCTGTGGTGTACACAGGCGCTGTGGTGTACACCTGCGCTGTTGTGCACGCAAGAACTGTGGTTCACACAGGCGCTGTGGTGCAGATCGCCACCTATATGCTGCTCCTACCCGTCCCCCGTCATTCAAACGCCGCCCGCACGAAACGTGACGTCACTGGCCCCCTGACCCCCCCCCCAGTGACGGCCGGCATCGGCCCGGAATGTAAAAAACATGTGCAAAGCGGCTAAGGAGCGCAATGAAGGCTGCAAGCGACTCCTTTAAAAGCTAGCAACTAGCGGCGCAGAAGCTCCTGAGCAGCGCCGTAAGATCTGCTAAGGAGAGCTTGGAAGGAGGTTATAAAACTTCGAAAGCTTCACGACCTTCAGAACCTACGCTGGGGGTGTGGACCAGTTTACCAGGGAATGAACCAGCTTACCAGGAAAAGGAATTTTCGTGAGGAAAACAGGGGAAGAGTGTGGAGAGGGGCGGGGTGAAAAAGGGGGGGGGGATCGGGAATGGGAGCCATCAAAACATCGGGCAGAGGAGCATGAGCATGACGGGGGGGGGGTAACTCTGGGGCCGGCAAAAGCAGCAGGGCGGGAAAGATGTATGAGGAACAATGATTACGGGCAGCTCCACCTCCGTATCCTTCCTCCTCATCCTCATCATCATCATCGGCATCATCCTTTTCATCACAGTTATCATCGGCAACATAAGCAGTATCATAATCAGCACCAGCAGCATCAGCAACACCATCATCAACATCACCATCATAAACATCATCAACCATATCATCAGCATCATCATCAGCATCAGCATCCTTCTCGTCATCAGCATAATCGTCACCACCATAATTCTCATCACCAGTATCACCGTCATCATCAGCAACATCTGCACGGGCAGCATCATCATTAATAGCATCGTCATCACCAGCATCGACATCATTACCGCCAGCAGCATCATCAGCATCATTGCCAGCATTGTCATGCTGATCGTCGTCGTCATCAGCATCGCCATCATCATAAGCATCGCAACCATCATCGCCATCATCATCAGACTAATCATCCTCAGCCGCATCATCAGCAGCATCATCATCATGGCCAACGTCGTCCTCGTCACCGTCCTCGTCATCGTCGTCATTACACTCATAGTCACCATCATCATACTCACCATCATCAGCAGCATCATCACCATCAATGCAACCATCAATACTAAACGAACCATCATCAAAAGTACAATCACCATCCCAATGGCCATCACAATCACCATCATCATCGTCAACCTCGTCACCATCATCATCATCATCAGCATCATCATCATCATCATCATCAACATCATGACCATCATCATCATTACCATCTTCATCCTCACCATCATCGACATGATCAGCATCATCATGATCAGCAACATCATCATTATCACCATCATGATCTCCGTCATCACCATCATCATCATCAGCGACAGCAGCAACATCATCGTCCTTATCACCAGCATCATCCCTTCCTGCTTCCCCTCCTCCCGCCCCCCCGCCTCCTCCTCCTCCTCCTCCTCTTCTTCCTCCTCCTCTTCATCCTCGTACAACACTCCATCCTCCTGATCCCCCTCTTCCTCCTCCTCCTCTCTGTCCTCCCCGCCCTTCTCCCCAGTCGTCCCCATTCCTGCCGCCCACCTCGTCCCTTCCTCGTCCTCCACTTCGTCCTCCTCCGCCTTGGCCTCCTCGTCCTCCTGGCCCTCCTCCTCTTCCTCCTCCTGCCCCTCTTCGTCCTCCTCGTCCTCCTGCGCCTTGGCATCCTCCTCCTCCTCCTCCTCCTCCTCCTCCCGCCGGCCGCGGCCGCCCCCCGGAGGCTTGCGGGGGCGCCGCGGCGGCCCGCCTTGACGCAGCTGGGCACAGCCCTCGCTGCCGCAACTCGCTCCGACTCGCTCGCCTCCGGGCGCCAGCTCGAGGTGCACGATCGCGGACCTCCTCCTCCTCCTCCTCCTCCTCCTCCTCCTCCTCCTCATCATGTAGTCATCATCATCATCATCATCATCATCATCATCATCATCATCATCATCATCATCATCATCAGCAGCAGCAGCAGCAGCAGCAGCATCAGCATCAGCAGCAGCATCAGCATCAGCATCATCATCCTCATCCTCATCCTCATCATCACGATCATCATCATTCTCCTCCTCCTCCTCCTCCTCCTCCTCCTCCTCCTCCTCCTCCTCCGCTGCATCACGCCGCCGCTCCCCCTCCCCCCAGACGAGCCGAGCCGGCAGGCTCCCGCCCCAGGCGCGGCGAGCGGCCGCGCACGGGGCGCGGCGGGCCCCCCTTGCGCCGAAGGCGGGCGCCCCCGCGCGCAGGTGCCCCCCTCCTCCTGCTCCTCCTCCTCCTCTCCTCCTCCTCCTCCTCCTCCTCCTCCTCCTCCTCCTCCTCCTCCTCCCCCTCCTCCCCCTCCTCTCCCTCCTCCCCCCTCCTCCCCCTCCTCTCCCTCCTCCCCCCTCCTCCCCCTCCTCCTCCTAACATTGTGTACACCTCTCATCGAGGCAGGAGCAGCCAGCATCGAATCGGGAAGCCGTATCGGATCGGAGCGTGCAGCGGATCGTGCCGCTTCGCCACGGGATCGGGGTCGGCTCGGATCGGCGCACCCAACCAGTGGAGAGGGCGTGTCCCCCATCAAAGAGGAGGTGAAAAGAGAAGGAGGAAGAGGAGCACGGTCAGTAGGTGGATCTCGAGCAGAACAAGGCACGAGATCGCATTTCACAGATATGCAAGCAATGCGCTGAATTCGGCGCCAGAAAAAATACAGGCACCAAGCAGGGAGGTCAGGGCACGCCAAAGAGGAGCACGCTAAGCTTGGCCGAACGGCGATGCCGATCTGAAACACGACACACATGCTCACATCGACGCCCTCTCGCTCGCGGATGGTACACCCAAGGCACCCCGACTGGCTCGCGAGAAGGGTAGCTACTCACACGATTCTGCAACGGATCAGGTCTGGGCGCCTTTCCACTGCCAATGCCAGCGCCAACCAATGCCGACAGGGCAGGCGCAGCTCGGCTTCGGGCTTGCCGCGCGCCCGTCCGTGCCGCTCCCCGCGCCAAGCACGCGCCACGCCTCCGCGCCCCCATCGCCCCCCCTGGCCCCCCCCTCTCGCGCAGCAGCCCGACCGGCTCGTGAAGCGAGCGCCGCAGCCCGGGAGAGGCCGAGGACGGCATGCCGGCTGCGAGCGCGAGAGAGAGAGAGAGAGAGAGAGCAGCCGTCGTGGAAGGCCGCCCCGGGCCACGGTACTCTCCCCTCGACGGACGGCGCTCCCCCCCCGCCACGCCGCCCCCCCCCCCAAAACCTCACTCGACGTCCCCTGTGGCGGAGGCAACTCGAAGAGGCCTCTGCCCGCGCGGTCGGGCGGGAGGAGCGCAGGGCCCAAAAACATTTCCAGGCTCGGCGGGGGCCGAACTCCATCGGATTCCAAGACGAGCAGGGTCCGCTCTGGAGGCCGCAGCCCAGGACCAGAAGGTGCGCGCCAGGGGCGCCGTAACCAGAAAGGGACATCCGCATGGCCATGATGCACGCGAGCATGATGAGGGCGGTCGAGTAGGGTGCCTTGCCGACTTTGAGAGTCGCCTTGGGAATGAGCAAGCCGCACAATATTTATCCGACAATGAAATCAAGGACGAGCAACGCTGGAACGTCCACATCTCCTTTTTGCAGCTCAAATGAACGGAGTCCGATCGCCGTGGAAGAGCCAGAGACGTGGCTGACGTAGGTTTCGAACTTCGCAAATGCCACAGCGTTGACCATTCCAGCACAAATCGTCAAGGTAAAACCGCTCACGTGCACACCGAGCTTCTCTCTGCTGTCCATGCTTACGGCATCCAGCACGGCAAGTCTTTCCCTGAGCGCGGCGCGGAAATGCCGGTTGCCGAACGCTTCGCCTATAGACCCCAACGCCTGGTCACTGATCATCATTGATTGAGAGCGGGCCATGGTGAAGCCGGCCATCCTTGCGCAAAGCAACTCACTGTCAGTCTGGCGAGCCATCTTACACTTTGGGCGAGTACGTGGCACTGCGACTCACTGGATTCGGCGAAAGCCTGAGCCAAAGCAGCCTGAGCCAAAATGGCTACGGAGGGGCATCGAATCGGATCGGCTGCGCCAGGATGCACAACAGCGCCGTGCAAGCATCGGCCCGAATCGGGTCGTCGGCACCTCGGACAAGGACTTGGACCGAGCCGGCCGGCATCGCTACCGAATCGGGGCGGTGGGATCGAGATGGACCCTCTCGAGGCCTCCGGCCCCGATCCCAGAGGATACTCCAGATTTCGTAATAAAGGGAGGGGGGTCTCATTTCGGGGGGGGGTCTCTTCCAGGCTATCTTGGAGGGCCTGGGGCGGTCTGGGGACGATGTTTTGGAGGGTTCTCCCACGAGGGAGGTCTGAAATGGCTTGTCTTGGAGGGTCCAGACCCCCTCCCTTTCATTACGAAATCTGGAGTACTCCCCGAAACAGTGCCTGCACTCAATGGGCTCGCCCCTGCCCTGCCGAGGGGCCGGGCGGCTCCGCCGAGGCTCCGCCGCGCCGCCGCCCGAGGGCGCCCCGCGGGCACCCCGCGGGCGCCGGGGTCACTCCTCCTCCTCCTCCTCCTCCTTCTCCTCCTCCTCCTCCTCCTCCTCCTTCACCTTCTCCTCCTCCCCTTCTCCCCTCCTCCTCCTCCCCTCCTCCTCCTCCTCCTCCTCCTCCTCCTCCTCCTCCTCGTCTCCTCCTCCTCGTCTCCTCCTCCTCCTCCTCCTCCTCCTCATCCTCCTCCTCGTCCTCCTCCTTCTCGTCCTCCTCCTCCTCCTCCTCCTCCTCCTCCTCCTCATCATCATCATCCTAGTCCTCCTCCGCGGGTCTCGCGAGGCTCCGCCACGCCGCCCTCCGTGGGCGCCCGCGCGTGAGCGCCCCGTGCGCGGGGTGGGCCTGGCGCGGTGTTGCCCCACGCGGCAGACCGTGGGCGCCTCGCGGGTGGGTGCGGCCAACCCGTGTGGTGAGGGTACTCCAGACTTCGTAGTAAAAGGGAGGGGACGAGAAGGAGGAGGACGAGAAGGAGGAGGACGAGGAGGAGGAGGAGGGGGAGGAGGAGGAGGAAGAGGAGGAGGAGGAGGAGGGGGAGGAGGGGAGAGAGAGAAGGAGGAGGAGGAGGAGGAGGAGTGACCCCGGCGCCCGCGGGGTGCCCGCGGGGCGCCCTCGGGCGGCGGCGCGGCGGAGCCTCGGCGGAGCCGCCCGGCCCCTCGGCAGGGCTTCCCATAGTTTTCCATATTTTCTGGGGAATCGACGATTAATTGTGTCTGTGTGTTTCTTCCCTCCTGAATCGTGGGGTGCCCTGCGTGCGCCGGGGGTGGGCCCGCCGAGGTCTCGCCGGCTGCGTCTTGCCGCCCGTGGACGCCTCGCGGACCATCGTGGGGTGGCCCCTGCGCCGGGTGGGTCCGCCGAGGTCTTGAACCGTGGAGGCCTCCACGATGGGGTCGGAGGCTCGCGCCGCATCGCCGATGTATCGGCGGTGCATCGGCGATGCACTGGCGATGCGCCAGTGATGTCGGCGGTGCATTGGCGCCGTCGGCGTGGCGAAAGTCGGCCTCCGCATCGGGCCGCATCGCCGAGGCATCGGCGATGCATCGGCGATACAGCGCATTCCTCCGATCCCATCTGCTCGGACCCCATCTGAGATGCCTAGATGGGCCCAGATCTTCGAGTGTGTGATTGTTGGAGTCCCGAGCGTTGTTCCTCGACTCCAGCCCTCGGGGGAAGCTCGCCCTGTGCCCCGATCTCCGAGGATAGACGAGCGCTTCAGACCTGGCGCGCCTTTCCTCGATCCCAGCCCCAGAGGGCCCCTTCTCGGGCCCCCGAGGCCATCCAACGCGGAGCCGTCACGCAGAGTGCCCCCGCGGAAGGCGTCGGGACGACTCCTGGGGCCGCCGAGGGCGAAAACCAGATGAGGCTGTCCAGGGTCGAGCATCGGGGGGGGGGGCGAGGGAGGGAGGGAGGGAGGGAGGAGGGAGGAGGGAGGAGGGAGGAGGGAGGAGGGAGGAGGGAGGAGGAGGGAGGGAGGGGAGCGAGGATCGAGGCTTTGGTCGTCGGGGCCCCGCCGAGCGGGGACCCGGCTGCGCCAGGGCGGTGGCGCACCCCCGGAGAGCGGCGGCCGCAGGCCGAGGGGCAACGACTCTGCTCTCCGCCCTCCCGCCAGATCTGGCATGAAGTCCCCAGAGATCCAACGTATTGAAAAAATCAAGACGGAGGTTTTTCTCAAATTTCGGCCCCTAAGGGCCCTCGCCGGGCCTCGGGGCCGTCAAAAAACGACTCAGAATGAAAAACCGGTCCTGGGGAATGGGTCGAGACTTCCGGGGACCCCGTATTGAAAAAATCACGACATCGGATCTCTGGGTCCTGGCCTGCAGTGCCCTGGCTGCCCGGGCCCCGAAGCCGTGCGGTTGGAGCAGGGACCGGCCGTCCCGGCGCTCCTGTAGGCCTACCTCGACATGCTCTTATAGAGCCCCCAAAATGTACCGAGGACAGAAACACTGTTCTTGGAACATAAGCCCGAGGGGTTGAAACACGACTGTCCCAGCCAGAAATGTTCTAAGAACATGTCGTGGGAGCCACAAAAGGTTCTTAGAGCATTGTTTGGTAGGCCTATGCGCACGCCAGGACGCTTCGCCACTGCTTGAGTGGTGACGGACCGTGCGGTGACCTCGGCATCGCCTAAGACCTCGCCGCGCGGTCCGTCACCGCACGGCTCTGGAGGCCCCGGTCGCTCGAGACATCCTCGGAGGACGACTCAACCCCCCAAACGCATGGTGACCTGGAATCCCCACTGACTCACCAGCCTGAAATCCACCGATGCGAAGAAACTGTAGCATCGCAGAAAATCACGACCGGAGCCCTGGACCCCATCTTTCTGAGTCGTGTTTCGAGCCAGATCGATCTACGAGGGCCCCGGGGCCAGACACCGGGCGGACAAGCCGGGCTGAAACAAAATGCAACGCCAGGATCTCAAGGCACGCGGTGTGGTCACCACACCGTTTCGGAGGACCCGACCTGCCTGAAGGCGTCCCGTGGATGGACATTTGGGGCCGCCGGGAGGAGCTCCTCGTGGCCACGGCGCGGAAGCAAGCAACCAACACGCGGCGAGCCGCACTGTAGGACGGAGATGGCGAAGGAGAAAAGAGGGTGGAGAGAAGAGCGAGGAGCGAGGAGGGGGAGGAGGAGGAGGAGGAGGAGGAGGAGGAGGAGGAGGAGGAGGAGGAGGAGGAGGAGCAGGAGGAGGAGGAGGAGGAGGAGGAGGAGGAGGAGGAGGAGGGAGGGGGGAGGAGGAGGAGGAGGAGGAGGAGGAGGAGGAGGAGGAGGTTTGGAGCGCGCCGCTGTACTCGTCATCGCGGTTTTTTGCCGCTGCGCTACTCTGCCTCGAGTCATCGCGGTCCTCCTGGCGGCCAGCCAGGCAGCCGTCGAGCCCGACACTTGAGACGCTGCCAGCGCAGGATTGTTCCGTGCACGCTGGCCGACCCGCAATAGCAGGCCACGCGACAGGGCCATGCCCCCGTGGCGAGGACACCAGGAGGCTCGCCCGTCGGGCGTCAATCAAATAACCGAACCACGCTGAGAGCATCCACGTCGAGCCAAATAGAGTCGCTCTTCGGGTGCTTGCCAGAGAGGAGACGGTTCCAGTAGGTGGCCGACGAGCGGGGACAGTGCGGCTTACCGTTGCAAGCTTTGTTGAGATAGCGCACATGCCCCCCCGTCGAGAAGGCCTTACACTTCAGGCAAATACACAACGCGCTGCCGTCGGAGCAAGACAAGGCAATACACTTGTGGCCAAGCTCTATGAGCTTGGTGTCATAGAACTTGTGGGTATGACGACAGATACTGTTGGGGGGCCAACAAGACCTGGTCACCCGCAAACATTGCTTGCACTGCCAGTAGCCGTCCCTATGCACCCAGGAGTGGCCAATCTTGGGAGCGGGCACGACAGGCTCCCGCTGCTCACGCGTGGCCTGCGACAGATCACACGCGGGCCAGAGCGGAAGCACCCTGGCAGCCAGCACACAAACTTTCTTGGCAATAGAGAGGGCTCGGTCGAGCCACTCGGACTGCTCGGGGCTCGGCTTCTCGTGAGCTAAAGCCCCAAGCTTGGCGTAATGATCGGCCAGGTCGTTCCCAGCCTTACAAAAGCGCAAATGGTCATCCCCCTGGGCCTGCTCTTCGGTCATGTGACCCTTGACCTTGAAAATCTGGCCCATTTTTGAATCAGCCGTCCAAACAAACATACCAGCGTGCACCCGTTTGAAAGACAACTGTCCAGAGCGGGGGAGGGACCAAACCTGTACAACATTCTGACAGTCACTATATCCACATGACGGTTCCAGGGCGTTCTGGCAGGCCGCCGTGCAAGCAGCGAACTCACCAGCCTGAGCCGTTTGCGGGATGGGGACGGGGAGGGGAGCGTACACATGACCCAACTCTTGCCCAGAATCGGAGACCGAAACGTACGACCACCCCGTCCGCGACAACTCCCGAATGACAGACCTGATGCACGAACCGTCCATAAATATATGACCTTTCACAAAGTAATCATCACGCAAGGGGTCGCTGGCATGATGTACAGTAGGTTCAGCAACGGTAGGGGCTGGAAAGAAATCACCAGGATGAGACATAATCCCCATGGTATACAGAACCTGGTCGTGCTTCGATAGGGATGACCATGCTGGTGGATGGTACTGAAAGTCATCACCTAAAAGCTCGCGGCGCATCTCGGCGCAGGACTCGTGCACGCACTTCCACAACCTGTGGAAAATCGTGTCCTGCTCCTTGCCGCGCAGAGGGCAGAGCAGGTCGGGCAAAATGTAGCCGTGCTCTGACGCTCTAACCTTGGCCCACGGAGCCTGACAGGCGAGCCCGCGGATACAACCTTTCTCCCAAGGCGTGAACTTAGACGAAGCCATAGCTCGGAGCGGCACGTCTAAGCAAGCACGTCGCTCGAGACCAAGGCTGTCACCGTAGGCACGCTCGTGATATCTCAAAACGGCAAGACGCAGCAGACGTTTGAGGAGGGCTGGCGAGACGAGCGTTAGCTGAACTTCCACCCCCAAATCGCCCACCAAGGTCGAGAAAGAGGGCATCTTCCACCCAAGACGCTCCACCGACAGCCCAAGGGCCCCAACAGGGCACCCAATCTGCCTCCAGGGGGGGGAAGGGCCCGCAAACACAGCACTCCAAGCCCCCCTAAGCTCGGCCAAGCTGAGGCCAAACTCGAAGGAGGCCGTCAGGCTAGCCCAGATTTCTTTGGACCAGCGCACAATCGGGGCCACAGAACAATACCACGTGGGGTCGGCGGCGAACAGCAAAGCTGCAGTCAGAGAGCGGCCTCCAGCCGTGGGGCTGAGAAACCGTCCAAGAGAGCGCCGCAGACTCGCCAACTCGTGGTCGGAGGTGCCGTGCACCTCACAGCCATAGGTTCTGCTGGCCAAGGGGCCACTCGTATAGATTCGCTTGGCGTGTCTCCCCAAAGCATTCCTGTGAACCCTGATGCGATGACATTTGGTTTTGATGGGCTTCTTACGAATCTGAATATTAGCTCCTCTCCTGGCCGTCCTCCGAGGCTTGCCTGCAGCGTCGTCAATGCCCAGGCTGACAGCAGATGCGCAAGGAGCTCCGCCCACAGCGCCGCCTCGGCGAATCTCCTTAGCCACGAGAGAAGCTGAGGCGACCACAGCCGCCTTGCTAACAGAAATAGAACAGCCTAGATCGGACTCGATGGCCACCTGCAATCGGAACGCGGCTTCGATCAAGTCCTGTACGACGGGCCTGGGAGCCCCCGTGCACGACAAGGTGTAGTCATCGATGTAAACTCCCAACGAGACCGATCTAGGGATGCTAAGGCCATCTAAGGCCGCCAGCGTGAAGACGCGAATGAAAGTGGTGGCGAATCCGCACCCAGCTATCAAGCCTCGCCAAGCAAACTGCGGGCCCTCCACGCGGCCGTTCATGGCCATGTAGCGGCACGAGCGATAGGCCTCGTAGCAGACCCTGGCAACCTGCATGGGAAAGGAATGCTGGCGACAACGAGCAAGGAACAAGTCGAGGTCTACAGCCTCGTAGAATTTCAGAAGGTCCCACAAGACAGACCCAGAACAGTCCTTAGAAGCAACAGCAACCTCGCTCCTCACTCCTTGCCTCCAGACGGTATCGACACTGGAGGCGAAAGCGCCAGCACAGAAGTATTCTCGAGCATTGGCCGCTTCCCACTGCCGAGCAAAGTCTCGCCTGGCGCGGGCCCACAGACGATGCAGAGCAACGAACAATCCGATCGGGCGGTGCCCTCCATCGGGCTTAGCGAGCATGATAAGCAGCACAACTCTCATCTGGCCAGGCAGCAGACCCGAACGTTCCCAGATCGCAATCATGATCGCAAGCACCTGCAGAGCAGGGTCCGACAGATGCTGAAACGACCGAACGTGAAACCCATCGACAGACGAGGCGGTACGAGCAGGGAACGAGCGGGCCGCCCGACGAAGATCCTCGACCGAAAGCTCAGGCAGAGGCTCGAGGGGCACGAAACTAGCGCCAGGTGGGCGCGGCTCGGGAACAGGTTGGGCGTGCCAGATCCGCGCAAATTTCTCGAGCTCAGACGATAAGAGGGCCCCAGGGTCCGAGACCACCTCGCCTTTGGCCGACAAGGTAGTAGAGGGGGTCCACCCCGCAGCTCCACGAATCACCCCGTGGGCGTGATGGGCTCCGTTTTCAATATTCTGACGAATCCATTCCAACCAGTTCTTATGATTCTCGTGACGAGACTTGCTCTCAGCCGCCGCCAGGGCCTGGGAGACCATATCGAGCACACGTTTGGGTTCCCCCTCAATGTTAGGTTGGCTAGGGGGGGTATAAGTCACAATATCTTGAACAGCCTGGAGGAGAGTCAATGGCTCACCATCCCAGGTGCCCAGTCTCGACGGAGGGTGGAACAGCTCGCCCGCAGTATCTCGCAGGTGCTGCTGCCGACGCTCCTCCGAGCTGGACGCTCTGGCCACGGTGCGGGAGCTATCGCTGACCCCCGCAACGCAAGACCGTTTTTTATCACCGCAATAGGCAAAAGGTGGGGAGGAGAGAGGCACCACCTGACAATCTCGATCTTGACAACCGAGGCCGTGCAGCTGGAGCCAAAGGCGGTAGCGCGAGCACAGCCACCTCAAACTGGTAGCCTCACGCGACGTCCGCGAGATACCCGCCATCGAGCGATGCGACGCGTCGACGACGTTGACCCAGCGCAGCTGAGCCTGGCGGCCTCTCGTGCCATGAACTGACAGCTGGGTCTGAAAAAACACGCTCGAGCTCCTTTTCAGCAGCCGTACCCCACTCGCGATACAACACATCAAGGTTGAACTGGGTTCTATCAGTGTCGCCATTCTCGGCCGAAGCAAGGGCTCGGGAGGCCATGCGAGACACTAAATCCCAATCCTTAGAAGGTTGGGGGAGGGGACCAGGGGGCCGTTCTTTGGGGAGCGGAGGGGGGCTGCGAAAAGTGAGGGCCCGAAGAGACGCAAGCTGAGGGTGAAGCTTAACCGAGACGGGGTCGTGGGTAGCCAACTCCGAGTCCGCGATAATCTTCACGCTCGCAATAGCTTGGGCAACTCTGGCCTCAACCAACATATAATCGTACATCTTCAATCCTCCAGTAGACCGGCAAGTGCCTAGGACACCCGAAGGAACGCAAAATTCGGCACCGAGGCGGTCGGGGACCCGCGAGGCGCACAAAGTCGAAGGCTCCATGTTGAAATCACCCCCGATCACATAAGGCAACGAGAGGCTCTTGGCTCTCGAAGCAATGCACGCCAGGGTCTCTCGATTGAGATCGTTCAAGCCAGCACAATCCTGCAAGTAAACACTCATAACCTAGAAACTAGCCTGACCAGGGAGATGGACTAACACACCCGTGGCTCGATGATTTTTCACCCGAGGCCCAAAATCAGGGTGGTGAAGTCCCAGGAAGGACCGAGCCAGGACCCCGACTCCCGAGGACGGACCCCTTCCAGGTCCCAAAACTCCAGGCTCAAAGTGCACCTTCCAACCGTTTCGAACACACCATGCCTGGGCCTTACGCAGGTCCTCGGCGCTGATGAGCTTGTGCTCCTAACACATGACGACGTGCGCCGTGGTCAAGGCTAAAAACTTCTTGAGGGAACTCCAAGAGGTACAGTTAGCCGTGACGAACTCCAATTCAAGATTTTCCCAAGAGGATCCGTCTCGCCGCCAATGATGTCCCGAAACGCTCGAATCATCCAAAACTGGGCAAGAAGAAGGGATCATGGGGAAGGTGGAGTCCGTCCTGGCTCGATTACCCTGGAGACGGAGCCTTGGCTGCCGCCGCGGCCCTGGGAGCCTGAGCGCCCATCTGGACCGTCTGGCGGGCAGCAGCTCGCACATATGCTGGGGCTGCTGGGGGGCCCGCTGCCTTGGCTGGCGGAGCGGGCGGAGGCGCCTTGCCTGCCGCAGCCGCCTCAGCCGCTGGGGCCCCACCACCAGCGGTTGCAGGGGCACGCGCAGCCTCACTGTCAGAAGCCGCCGCCGCCGAACCTCCAGCTGCAGTAGGTGCATCTCCAGCAGCTGCAGCTCCAACGGCATTCGCACCATCACCGCCTTCATCACCCTGGCGGCGACGCTTGTGGGCCAGGCGCTCCTGCTGCTCCTCGTGCGCAGTATTGTGCTCCTCGGCGCGCTGCTTGAGCTCTCCGAACCGCTTCGTGCACGTGTCCTTGATGCAGTCGGCCATCTGACTCTTGCGACGCGCTGCCTCCTCCAAGTCTCCTGCAGACACCTCAACATAGTCCTCGAGCCCGAACAAGTTCCCGTCGTCCACCTGCAAACCTGTGAGGCGACCCTCCAGGATGTCGGTGAGGCTGATCGTGGGCATGGACTGCTGCTGCTGCTGGACCTGGGGCTTGGACACTGTGAGGTGCAGCTCTGCAATGGCCGCCTTATACTCAGCATCATACTTATCCAGTTCAGTCAAGGTCGACTCCAGCTGTGCACGAAGGGTCTCAAGCTTCTGCTCCACCGAGTGGACAGCGTTGAGGTCCTTGTCCAGCTTCATTTCGAGTCTCGCGATCTCCTTGTGAGCGGCATCAGCACGCTCCTGAGGTGGAACTGAAGACTCCTTGAGCTTCCGAAGCTCCTGCTGGGCTTGCTGCAGCAACGCTTGGTTGTCCACTCTCTCGCACAGCTGCACCACCTGCTCCAAGTCAGACTTGTTCGCCGAGGAAGAAGGGGCTGCGGCAACAGCTGCCTTGGTGGCCTGACCAGCGGCGACTCCAGCAGCCTCGCGACGAAGGGCAGCTGGGTCTCCACGTGCCTTGTCCCCCGCAGAGCCGTCGTCGACGGGGGCGTTCCACCACTTCTTGCAGTGCTTGCAGTAGCTGTAGTAGCTCTCGTTGCGCTTGCACCCGCACTGGCGGCAGGACCAGCGAGGGCCACGAGCGTTGTCGCCAACGCCAGGCCAAGCCTTGGGAGCCATTGCGCGAGTGCCGTCTTGGGAGTGATACCGCGCCAAAAAGGCCCGCTGTCACCCAGCCGTTCTGAAGTGTCAGTGACAGAAAGCTGAAAGATGCTTCAGCCAGAACGGCTAGGAGGAGGAGGAGGAGGGGGAGGAGGAGGAGGAGGAGGAGGAGGAGGAGGAGGACGAGGAGGAGGATGTGAGAGGAGGAGGAGGGGGCGGAGGAGGCGGAGGAGGCGGAGGAGGAGGCAGAGGAGCAGCAGGAGGAGGAGGAGGAGGGGGAGGAGGAGGAGGAAGAGGAGGAGGAGGAGGAGGAAGAGGAGGAGGAGGAGGAAGAGGAGGAGCAGCAGGATGATGATGATGATGATGATGATGAGGAGGAGGAGTGTCAGGAACAGGGGCAGGAAGAGCAGGAGCAGGAGCGGTAGGGCGGGGAAGGAGGGAAGGGCGAACGGGATGTTCCCACGTGACATGGGGGTGTGGCAGGGGGGACGGGGGGGCGGAAGAGACAGAGGAGCGGGAGGATGGGCAGAGGGGAAGAGAGGAGTACGAGCATCGGGGACCGTCGCGGGCGCCTTGCCGACCTGCTTCGCTGCGTTCTCCGTGCAGTCGACGGCTTTGTCCATCATGATGGGGAACTGCGGGGCGCGGAACGCGACCGTCACTTTCTCCATTCCTCGCTGGAACACCTTCTCCGCTCGGTAGTGCAGCACCAGAGGCGTTCTCCGCATACGCTTTCTTCAATTCTTTGTGCAGGTCCTCTGGCGTTGAGGACCCTGGAGTTACACCTGGCCTGACGTCGGCGTAGGTCGTGAGAGCTCCACCGAGTTAGTATATGTGAGGTGGCCCGAGACCGTGGTCCTTTTTTCCCTTCACGTGGTTTGCATAGTTGCTCGTCTGCTCCTGCATGGCCAGCACGATGGAGCACGTCTCCACCATCAGCCATACGTCGCGCATGCCATATACGACGTCTGTGCAGCTCTCGAGGTTGTTGTGCGCTCCTGAGCGTCTGTCGCGAAAGGACACGTTTTGCTCGTCCTGATTGCGTGCCTTGACTTCCTTCAAGCCCTGCTCTTCCTTGGCCTTGTCGGCGTCGGGTTGACGCCATGGCCGAGCCTCGCGTCTGTTGCCGCCTGCCGCTTCCTTATCGCCGAGGGTGCCTGGCATCCACCAAAATAGAAGACACGCAAAGATGTGCACCTCGTGGAAGCACGAGGTGTGGCAATGGTAGTGGCAGATGAGCGGATCATATGTGGGCGAAGAGTTCGCTCGATGAACCGAGCGTTTGGTTGTTGCACTTCCCAGTTCGTATGTGCTCGTCCCAATTGGCACCTCCCAGATGGTGCTGTGTACTCTCCACATCTCTGAATACCGAACAACAGTTTGGGCACTGACTGGTGGTAACACCCGAGTTCAAGATAGACCGAATCCCGTGATGTGACGTCTCGTGTGCGATCAGCTGCTGAAGCGTGGGGAATCCAAGGGCACATGTGGTGCCTGCGTAATCTAAGATAGTACACTTGTATTGTTCAGATCGTCCTTCTTGCTGATGAATACTAGTAGGGTGACATAGCTTGTCAAGGCTGAGATAGTAAATACCACCGCCCGAATAATGCTGAGACCCACTGCTACACATTCGTGAGCTCATCCGAGTCATGATCAAATATTTCGACCCAGGAATCATCTGTGGTACTCCAAATCTCGAAACAGCTATCCATGCCGCTAATACCCTGATATAGTTCTAGATCGAGTGCGAGCATGAACACGAGCAGGAGGAGGAGGCGAAAGAGAACGAGGACTGAGGGAGCCAGAAAGAGAGAGAGAGAGAGAGAAATAGAGAGAGAGAGATGGTGACAGGCGGTCGGAGGGGGCAAGGCAGCCAGAGCTCTTCGTACAAGGCAGCGTGCGAACCCGCAGCTCCGCACCCCTTTATCTTGCTTCTCCTCTTCCTCCTCCTCTTTGTTCTCCTTCCCTCGCCCTGCAGGGTCCATCTCTGTCCGATCGATCCGGTTCGATGTCGGTATGACGGTGGCAATGATGACGCTTGCGATGATGATACCGATGGTGTTGATGAGGATGATGAGGAAGTTCGTGCGGTCAGACATGCAGGAATCCTGAAGATCTGTCACTGAAAGGCGGCTGTTGCTTTCATACAGTCTGATGACCTCTGTGCTGGATGCCCAGAGCACCCATGGGTTCGACAGGTTTTGAAAGGATTTCGACGTGCGCGCGGAGACTGTACGGAAAACATCGGTCCCATGCCCACCAGCAAGTGCTGCCCAAAACCAAGGGCTGTCGCTTTTGGGGCAGGCGGCCTTCCGTCTCGAGCGGACACAACGCCCGCGGCCGCACCAACAGCGAGCCTTGCTCGACGTGGGCAGGAGCTGCGGTCACCAGGTGGGGCCAGGACGAAGACGAACCCGTTCCAGAGCGTTGTGCAGAGCTCTCGGAGCGTTCCAGAGTGCTCTGAGAAGGCCGCGGCGCCCGAGACGTCTTCCAGGGCCGCACCGCAGGGTCTCAGAGATTCTCGACTCACCCCCAATCGCTTTTGTATCCTCGTCCTGGCCTCGCCTCATGCCAGCCTTCGCCGCCATGCCTTCGGTGCCCGTCGCCGTCGTGCCGGATAGGCACTTGGCATCGCTCGGACGTGTGCATGTTTCCCTCGGCGAGGACCATCGAGGAGCATCCTTGATCTACGGGGCGTGAAAACGACCACAGCCATTGCTTTGCTTTTGTTGCCGCCTTCCAGCCAGCAGAAACAAAGCAGTGGTTGTGGTCATTTTCGTTACGCTTGGCACCAGGGAACTGACCACAACCACTGCTTCTTTCTCGGCCGGCTGGAAGGCGTCGCAAACAAGAAGCAGTGGCTGTGGTCATTTTCCCGTCCCGCATGATCATTTGGCGAAGAAGCCACGCACGAAACCGAAAAAAAAACAGGGAATGGACGTCCGAGCGATGGCCGGGCCAGGGAGGCCAGGCGGCACCGACCACGGTGGCGGCCGCCGTGCCCTGCAGGCTGCGGCCCCGAGGGCCGCCCGCGACGCGCCAACGCGCAGAGCGCCAGCCCTCACGTCGGGCACGTCCCTCCACAGGGGGAATGTTCAAGAGTGGGGAAGCATTAGGCTGGGGACGATTCTTCGACTATTTTTCTGGACCATTTTGGAGCATTTTTCCCCCATTTTCGAGCGTGAATTACCTACCCCGCTTTCGCTTCCAGGCAAAACCAAGTCATACCACGCGCCTCCTCGTCAAGCGGCCTGACCAGTACAGGCCGTAGCTTGGCATCGCTTGGTATCTCTTGGAAGCGAGGGTGGTCAAAAGCGAGGTAGATTTATTTGTCCCCTATAAATGCAATGTGTCAGCTTTCGCCCAACATCTGCCTGTGGGGGGATGTGCCCGACCTAAGCCACCGCGCAGAGCGTAAGCCCTACGTCGGGCATGTGAGGAAGGTTCAAAAGTAGTCAAACATTCGTCTTGGGACGATTCTTAAACTGTTTGACCGTTTATGGATATACATATATATATATATATACGGACACACATATATATATATATATATGCAAATTGTTCAGTCTTCGCCCAAAATCTGCCTGTAGGGGGGTGTGCGCGA
Organism: Prorocentrum cordatum; assembly: GCA_963575745.1. Taxonomy (NCBI): domain Eukaryota; class Dinophyceae; order Prorocentrales; family Prorocentraceae; genus Prorocentrum; species Prorocentrum cordatum. Next base: position 335,801 of record CAUYUJ010014424.1, read on the forward strand.
CCTAAGCCACCGCGCAGAGCGCCGGCCAGACGGGCACCGGCCCCGAGCCGCCGGCCCGCGGCACGGAGGGCGGGTGGGGGGCAGCCACGGGGCGCCGTCGCCGCCGAGGGCACCCGCGGTGGAGCGCCCGCCGTGGAGCACCGCCAGGGTGGCTGGCTCCACAGGGCCCAGGGAGGGGCCCCGCGATGAGGATGCTGGTGCTGATGCTGATGCTAGGGATGCTGATGATGCTGATGCTGATGGTGGTGGTGTTGGTGATGCTGATGATGATGCTGATGATGCTGATGATGATGATGATGCTAATGCTGATGAGGCTGATGATGATGCTGATGCTGATGCTGATGGTGGTGGTGGTGGTGATGCTGATGATGATGCGGATGCGGATGCTGCTGCTGATGATGATGCTGCTGATGCTGCTGCTGCTGATGATGATGGTGATGATACTGATTATGCTAGTGCTGATGATGCTGATGGTGAGGATGACGACGATGATGACGATGATGATGCTGATGACGATGATACTGATGATGCTGACGATGACGATGACGATGCTGATGATGGTGGTGACGGTGATGAAGTTGATGATTCTGATGATGATGAGGATGTTAAGGATGATGATGATGCTGCGGATGATAATGAGACTGCTGATGATGATGGTGATGGTGATGATGATAACGACGACGATTATGATGAGGCTGCTAATGATGATGATGATGATGATGATGATCATGATGGTGGTGCTGATGATCATACTTTGTATAATGATGATGGTGAATGTGATGATGCTGATGATGATGAGGATGAGGAGGAGCAGGAGGACGAGGAGGATGGTGGTGTTGATGATGATGGTGATGATGATGAGGATGATAATGATGATGATGATGATTATGGTAGTGAGGATGATGACGATGCTGATGATGAGGAGGAGGATGAGGATGAGGATGATGATGGTGATGATGATGGTGAGGATGGTGGCAGTGGTGGTGGTTGTGGTCATGAGGATGCTGATGCTACTGCTGATGATGATGCTGCTTATGAAGATGATCATGATGGTGCTGATGATGGTGATGATGGCGATGGGGATGATGACAGTATCTGATGATGTGAATTATCATCGGGGTGATGCTGACGTTGATGATGATTCTTGTGGTGGTGGTGGTGGTCACGATGCCGATTATGATCTGGCTGCTGATGATGTGTGTTAGTGGTGATGATGGTGATGGTGATGGTGATGGTGATGGTGATGATGATGGCGATGATGATGATGATGATGTTCATGATACTGATGTTGATGGTGATGATGATGCTGATGAGGGTGATGACAATGATCAGAATTATGGTGATGATGATGATGCTGATGATGATGATGATGATGCTGATGCTGCTGATGCTGCTGATGATGATGATGATGATGGTGATGGTGGTGATGATGGTGATCATTATGTTTATTGTGAAGGCCTTCGGCTGGTACCGCCGACCCTGAAGGACTACGACGACTACGACGACGACTGCAGACGGAGGGCTTTGCGACCGGCTCGTGACATGGGAGCGGGGGGGGGAGGGAGGAGCAGCAGGAGGAGGAGGGAAGGAGGAGGAGGAGGAGGAGGAGGACGAGGAGGAGTAGGAGGATGAGGACCAGTGTCAACCGAAGACTCAGCAACGATGTTGCAATACACCCTCCCTCCAAGTTTCCTTGTCATAGGCCCCTACACGCCATCATTCTTACTGAGGGAGGTGCCCCTCTGTAAGACAACTGCTCGAGAGTCCAGAATCTTGCCAAGACGCCATTCCTGGGACATCAACGCCGCGAATCACTGTTACTGCTGCGTCTTGACGATCCTGAATCGCGCCTGACCGCCATCCCTGGGACTTCGACGCCGCGAATTCACGTGACTGTTGCGCCCTGACGCTCCGACATCGCGCCAATGCCGTTTCTGGGGCGTTAACCATGAGAATCCATGAAATTGTTGCAAACTCTTCAGACGAATGTGCGCGGCGCCAAGGCGAGAGCAACATTTAACTGCCTTTCATATGTGAGCTCTGTTGAATTTTTAGGACGAGTGTGCGCGGCGCTAATGCGAGAGCCACAGTTTGAAAACGGGCCGCCCTCCATCCGTGAAGCTCTTGCTAGCTTTTAAGATGAATGTGCGCGGCGCCAGGGTGAGAGCCACTTTCTGAAAACGGCCCGCCCTCCATCGGTGAAACTGTTGCCAATGTTGAAGCTTCAGGGTCATAAGTGGTAAGGAAATCTCGAGCGAGACGCCCGGTCCGCCACAAAAAACTGCCTTTTCCCCTCTCTTTCCCAGACCTCCGGTCCCTCCTCCCACCTCCTTGCTCCTCCCTCCTCCTCCTCCTCCTCCTCCTCCTCCTCCTCCTCCTCCTCCTCCTCCTCCTCCTCCTCCTCCTCCTCCTCCTCCTCCTCCTCCTCCTCCTCCTCCTCCTCCTCCTCCTCCTCCTCAAGCGACAGGGAAAAGTGATTCACAATGAAAAGGAGTGGAGGAGGAGGAGGAGGAGGAGGAGGCGGAAGGGGCCGCCCTCCAGATGTGGAGCTCCTGCAGCCTCTCGAGACGACGGTGCGCGGCGCTCAGGCGAGAGAGCACAGTCCGAGACCGGGCCGCCCTCCGTCCGTGAAGCTCTCGCAGCCTCTCAAGACGAGTGCCCGCGGCGCTACGGCGAGGGCCACATTCTGAGAACGGGCCGCCCTCCACCCGTGAAGCTCTTGCAGAGTCGAAGCTTCAGGGTCATTCATCGTGAGGGCGGCTCGGGCGAGTCGACCAGCCTCGGGGTGCGACAGGGAGGAGTTATCTACAAGGAGAAGAGATGGAGGGAAGAGGAGGAGGAGGAGGAGGAGGCTGAGGACGACGAGGAGGAGGAGGAGGAGGAGGAGGAGGAGGATGCCGTCGTGGACCGTCTGTGGGGCCTCTTGGGGCACACTGGGTCCATTTTGGGAAGTTTGTGAGCCCCGGGACCCTTGGGGGATGGTATTCTGACCCGGACCCCCCCCAGGACCCTTCCCGGGACCCCCCCCCTATCCCACCCCCCTCGGGGGGAATGGGATCAAATGGATAGGGCTTCCCCTTCGACTCGACTACGACGTTGCTCAATTTCGCTTTGGTTTCGCGTTGACTGGCTCGCTTGCGGGCGAGGGCCCATTGAGAGAAGGAGGAGCGGCGCCCAGCCCAGGGAAAGGAGATCAAACGCGACGGTGACGATGACGACAAGGACCAAGGAAGACGACTCCGACGAATACGAGGACGACGGCGAGTTAAGCAGAGCAGCGTTTTTCACATGCCGACGGGGTCGGCGGATTCCGATGCCCATGTCGGTGTCGAGGGCGAGAAGAAGATGATGTTGATGATGATGCTGATGCTGATGCTGATGCTGACGTGGATGATGAGGATGATGAAGATGATGAGGATGATGATGATGACGCTGATGATGATGGTGATGCTGATGATGATGATGATGATGATGATGATGATGATGATGATGATGATGATGATGATCATGGCGGGGATGATGGTGATGATGATGATGAGGATGGTGATAATGAAAATAATGGTGATGGTGATGCTGATTCGGATGATGTTGACGATGACAATGACGATGACGATGACGATGATGCTGATGATGATGATGATGGTGGTAACGATGATGATAATGATGATGATCATGACGATGATGCGGATGATGATGATTCTGGTGGTGAGGATGATGCTGCCAATAATGATGATGATGTTGATGATGATGACGATGATGATGACCATGATGATGACTACGACGAGGATGATGCTGAGGATATCGCTGCTCATGATGTTTGCCAAGATGATGATGCTTATGATTATGATGACGACGATGATGACAATCTGACGATGATGCCGACCCTGCTGATGATGATGCACATGCTGCTGATGGTGATGATGCGGCTGATGATTTTGATGATGACGATGATGATCATGATGATGATGTTGATGATGATGTTCATGCTGATGATGATGATGATAATGATGCTGATGATTGTGATGATGGTGATGATGATGATGGTGATGATGATGATGTTTGTGATTATGATGCTGCTGATGATGAGGTTGTTCATGAGTCCGATGATAATGATGATGCAGCTGATGTTGAAGGTTGCGGAGATGTATTTGAACATTATGATTGTGATGATGATGTTGATACGGATGATGATGCTGATGTTGGTGCAGCTGCTGTGGATGACGTTGTTGTTGATTATGATGTTGTTGACGATGATGACGATGACCTTGACGACGTTGATGATGATGCTGATGATGGTGATGCTGATGAATATGATGATAATGCTCATGATGTTCATGCTGCTTCGGATGATGCTGACGATGATGATGCTGCGGATGGTGTTGCTGATGATGTTGACGACGTTGACGACGCCGACGACGACGACGACGATGATACTGATGCTGCTGCTGATGATGAGGATGATTATGATGATGCTGCTGATGATGATGGTGATGATGCTGATAATGACGATGATGATGATTATGATGATGCTGCTGATGATGATGATGATGAGGGTGGCGACGACGGCAATGATTATGGTGTTGCTTATGATGATTATACGTATGCTGCGACTGAGGATGATGGTGACGACGACGGCGATGTTTATGGTGATGGTAGTGATACTGATGATGGTGATGGTGGTGATGCTAATCCTGATGCTGATGCACATTCTAATGGCGATGCTGGTGGGGATGATCATCGCGATTGTGGTGATGATGCTGCTGATGATTATGCTGCTGCTGACGATGGCGATGACGGTGATGCTGATGTGGATGATGATGGTGCAGACGACCATGCTTATACTACGGCTAATCAACATGATGTTCATGTTGACTATGATACGTATGATCAGGATAATCATTATGCCAATGATGGTGATGACGACGATCATGATGACGTTGATGATGACGACTATTACTATGATGATGCTGATGATGATGAGGATGATGATGATGATGATCATCATGGTGAGTGTGAAGATGTCGATGCCGATGCTGATGATGATGATTATGCTGATGATTATGATGATTATGATGATGATGATGATGATGATGATGATGAGGATGGTGAGTATGTTGATGATGCCGATGATGATGCTGATGATGCTACTGAGCGTGATGATGATGATGATGATGGTGGTGGTGGTGGTGGTGGTGATGATGATGATGATGATGATGATGATGATGATGATGATGATGATGATGGTTGTGGCGGTGGTAGCGAGGATGAGGCGGATGAGTAGGGTGGTGGTGATGATGGGCATGAGGACGATAATGAGATGCGGGGAAAAAGGGGAGGGAGTAGTAGGATGATCACAGCAAGCAGGAGGGTCAGCACGATGGCACCATGGACAACAAGCAGGCCACTGCCGCGCCTCCCGCCGATGTGCCTTTCGCCGCGGAGAGGCCCAGGCCGCGTACGACACCTTCCTGCAGGAGACGTGGGGCGGACCTGCTGCCCGACCGCCCCCCATCTCCCCGTCGTTCTCCCCAGAGGTGCGGAGGGGGGGCGCTCGCTCTCACGCGGCGGGGAGGAACACGCGCACGCTGCGGGCAAGTGTGCGTGCCTCCGCTGGAGAGCCGCCTGTATCCGGCGGTGCAACGTGAGCACATCCGAGAGGGGGGACAGGAGGAGGAGGAGGAGGAGGAGAAGGACAGGACGGGCGGTTCCGCCATCCCGTCGTTCCCTCTCATTCTCCTTCCTGCCGGGGCCGCAGAGACGTGTCAAGCCTCAAAGAGTCGGTCCCCCATTCGTTTTTACTTTACAGACCATGTCCCAAGCTGGGGGGTGCGATCAGGAGGAGGAGGCGGAGGAGGCGCAGGAGGAGGAGGAGGAGGAGGAGGAGGAGGGGGAGGAGGAGGGGGAGGAGGAGGGAAGCGACGGTTGGAGGATGAGGAGGAGGGAGGAGAAGGGAGCTCCAGACTTGATTGGTATGGCGAGTTCTCGGCCCTCTAAGGGTTTGAGCAGGAACCGCTGTTTTTCCAACTCCGCTCCGCTCCTTCGACCTCTCCCTCTTATCCACTCCGTGTCTTCCCATCATTCCCCGTCGGAATGGGGTGGGTTGGTGGGGATGATGATGATGGTGATGATGGTGATGATGATGATGATGAGGAGGAGGAGGAGGAGGATGATGAGGATGATGAGGATGATGATGAGGATGATAATGAGGATGATGAGGATGATGATGAGGATGATGATGAGGATGATAATGAGGATGATGAGGATGATAAGGATGATGAGGATGATGATGCTGATGCTGATGATTATCATGATGATGATCATGCTGATGCTGCTGATGATGATGACGATGATGATGATGATGATGATGATGATGATGATGATGATGATGATGATGATGATGATGATGATGATGATGATGATGATGACGATGAGGATGAGGAGGAGGAGGAGGAGGAAGAGGAGCAGGAGGAGGAAGAGGAGGAGGAGGAGGCCTCCACCTACGTTGGGTTTTGGCGCGGGGCCAGGCAGCAGCGAGCAACCGTACGCATGCGGGTTTCCGTGGGCTTGGCGAGCCCCGTAAACTTGCCCCGAGACGGGGCCAATGGACGACTACACGGTCTACATTGCCACATTTCGGGTGCAGAGACCCAGTAACAGGAATCAGCGAACATCCAGTACAGGGGGATTGTTGATAGTCATTTGCATGTGTAATTACTCGCCTATCGCACAGCACTGCAGTCAGTAGTGTGTCACATGTTCACTTGCGGACTTCATGTCGTAGCCATTTCAGGCAAGAGCTGTCCTGAAGAGGCCCCGGTGACCGAAAGCTTGACAGAGCCACTGAACTAAACGGCGCGTTGCAAAAAACAGCGCATCTTGTGCTGCGCCGCTTCGCTACGCCGCCTACCCGCGGCACCCTATCTGGGGCAGGCTCTGTCGAGCCCCAAGGGCTCGTGGTCGCATAGTGGCAACACCGCTTGCAAAACAATGGCGTGCCTCCAACCTGGGCCTCGGGGCGCGGGGTCAGTTCACACCAGTCGATGCCGTGCGTGTGGGCAAGTTGGGCCAAACGCTGGGAACTCTGGGGCGTTTCCTCTGGTCGGCAGCCTTTCCGGTCGAGAGTCTTGGATGGGATCACCTTCGATTTCAAGCGTCGCTTGCACTGCCACCAAGATTGGAAGGTGGGCCGGAGGGAAAAGGGTTGAACCGGTTTTTTCCCTTCCTAGGCTCTGCCTAGAAGGGTTCTTACCTTGTAAGCTTAAGGGGCCCGGCAGTGTTCCCCGCCCCGGGCGGTTCCCCCAGGATCCGCCCCGCGGTTCCCCCAGTTGCGCCCCTTGGGTTCACCCAGCTTAGCTTAGCCAAGCTTAGCATAGCTTAGCTTAGCTTATATCATCTTAGCTGAGCTTAGCTTAGCTTAGCTTAGTTCTGCCTAGCCTAGCTTAGCTTAGCTTGGCTTAGCATAGCGTAGCTTAGCTTAGCTTAGCTTATATAATCTTAGCTTAGCTTAGTTTAGATCAGCTTAGCTTAACTTAGCTTAGCGTAGCTTAGCTTAGCCTAGCCTAGCTTAGCTTAGCTTAGCTTAGCATAGCTCAGCTCACCTTAGCTTAGCTTAACGCAGCGCAGCATAGCGCAGCGCAGCGCAGCACTAGCACAGCATCGCATAGCATAGCATAGTCAAGC
>CAUYUJ010014424.1:350980-361464 GCA_963575745.1 Prorocentrum cordatum
GGGGCGACCGCTGTTCGTCGTGCTCCGGGGCAGTCTCCGAGGGCTTGATCACTCTTCTGCAATCGACCTGCGGGGATCAAGCTATACATCTCCACGTAACATCTGTGCAATTCGGTGTACATGTAGATCTACCGAGGTACTTCTTCACGCTTCGCGCATCCCCACCAGCCCAGTCAAAAACTCTGCCCATGAGAGTAGACGGGAAAAGGGACGAAGAGGCACATGTAGTGGAACAAAGCGGGCAACCAAGGTGAACAAAGAGGTCTCTGGGAGCAAGTGGGCGGCCTTGGAGGGCCTCTTCGGGCCATCCCTGGGGCACGCGTGGTGGCAAGGGAAGGAGGAGGTGGAGGAGGAGGAGGAGAAAGACGACGACGACGACCACGACGACGAAGAAGAGGAGAAACAGGAAAAGGAAGGCGATGTGGACACGAACGAGGACGATGACGAGGAGGATGACAACGAGGACGAGGACAGGGCCCTCAAACTCGCCTCCTGGAGCCCTCTTGGGACTCTCTCGGGGGATCTCAGGATCCTCTTGGGGCTCTCTTGGGGGGTCTTGGGGGGGCCCTCTTGGAGCCCTCTTGGGGGTCCCTCGGGAGCCATCCTGGAGGCCGTCGATCAGAAGGGGGGGGGGCTCCCGATCTGCCTGCCCCCTGGCTCTTGGGGCCCTCTTGGAGCGCTCTTGGGGCCCTCTTGGAGCGCTCTTGGGGCCCTCTTGGAGCGCTCTTGGGGCCCTCTTGGAGCGCTCTTGGGGCCCTCTTGGAGCGCTCTTGGAGCCCTCTTGGAGCGCTTTTGGGCGCTCTTGGGGCCCTATTGAGGTCGACCCTCTTGGGCGCTCTTGGGGCGCTCTTGGGCGCTCTTGGGGCCGTCTCGGGGCCGTCTTGGGCGCTCTTGGGGCCCTCGGGCCGCTCTTGGGCGCTTTCGACCCTCCCGCGTTTCGTATACAAAGTTGTAACTCGTGACGTGTTCTATCGTGTTGGCGGTGCTGACGTTGATGGAGGCAATGGGGATTATGAAGATGACGATGACGATGGCGATGGCGATGGTGCTGATGATGATGATGATGATGATGATGATGATGATGATGATGACGACGATGATGACGATGACGATGACGACGATGATGACGACGATGATGACGACGATGATGACGATGAAGATGACGATGACGATGACGATGCTGATGACGATGATGACGATGACGACGATGATGACGATGACGACGATGACGATGATGACGATGATGACGACGATGACGATGATGACGATGCCGATGACGATGATGATGATGAAGATGATGATAATGATGATGATGATGATGATGCTGATGATGATGATGAGGAAGACGAAGATGAAGATGGTGATGATGATGACGACGATGATGCTGGTGATGATGATGATGCTGATGATGATGATGATGGTGGTGGTGATGCTGATGATGCTGATGCTTCTGATGATGATGAGGATGCTGGGTTGGACGATGATGTCATTCATGAGATGGCGACGATGACGATAGCAATGGTGATGACGACGCTGATGGGTATGGCGATGCTGTCGGTGATGCCGCTGACGATGATGAAGATTGCGGTGGCGATGACGGGAACAGCGATGTCGATGATAACAGATATGACGTTGCTACCGATAAGGGTAGCGATGGTAGTGAAGAGAGCGATGATGATTAGGATGATGATGACTAGTCCCTTCTCTACGTCCTCTGGTCTTCCTCCTCGATCTTCCTTGCAGCGCCGTCCCTCCTTCCAGATTCCTCAACTCTCCTTGTTCCTTTTATTTCGTCGTTGTTTACTGTCATTATTTTTGCATTGCGTGTTCATGTCTTCATTCGTTCATAATGTCATTGCATTTTCTTCCTTCTCATTATTTTGTCGTTTTCGTTATTTTGCAGTTTGATCCTTTTCATTATTTCTTATGTTTCCCAACCATCCTGTGGTGTTGGATCCTCGTTTTGAAGAGACGGTGCCCCGCGTCTCCTCTCCTTCCTTCCTCCTCCTCCGCCTCCTCCCCCCTCCCTCCTCCCTCCTCCCACGATCACGGCACACCCCTCACACGCTTCGTGGCCCCATAGGGAGCTCCACCGAAGGCCCCAGTGGTTGCGTTAGCATGGCGGCGCCGCACCCATTTCGGCACACCCTTCACACGTTTCGTGGCCCCATAGGGAGCCCCACCGAAGGCCTCAGTGGCTGCGTTAGCATGGCGGCGCCGCACCCATTTCGGCACACCCCTCACACGTTTCGTGGCCCCATAGGGAGCTCCACCGAAGGCCCCAGTGGTTGCGTTGGCATGGCGGCGCCGCACCCATTTCAGCACACCCCTCACACGTTTCGTGGCCCCAGCAGGGAGCTCCACCGAAGGCCCCTGTGGCTGCGTTGGCATGGCGGCGCCGCACCCAATTTGGCACACCCCTCACACGCTTCGTGGCCCCATAGGGAGCTCCACCGAAGGCCCCAGTGGCTGCGTTGGCATGGCGGCGCCGCACCCATTTCGGCACACCCCTCACACGTTTCGTGGCCCCATAGGGAGCTCCACCGAAGGCCCCAGTGGCTGCGTTGGCATGGCGGCGCCGCACCTATTTCGGCGGCGCCGCACCCATTTCGGCACACCCCTCACACGTTTCGTGGCCCCATAGGGAGCTCCACCGAAGGCCCCAGTGGCTGCGTTGGCATGGCGGCGCCGCGCCCAATTCGGCACACCCCTCACACGTTTCGTGGCCCCATAGGGAGCTCCACCGAAGGCCCCAGTGGCTGCGTTGGCATGGCGGCGCCGCGCCCATTTCGGCACACCCATCACACGTTTCGTGGCCCCATAGGGAGCTCCACCGAAGGCCCCAGTGGCTGCGTTGGCATGGCGGCGCCGCACCCAATTTGGCACACCCCTCACACGTTTCGTGGCCCCAAAGTAGCTCACCGAAGGCCACAGTGGCTGGTTGCGCATAGGCGGCGCCGCACCCATTTCAGCACACCTTCTCACGATTCGTGGCCCATCGGGTGTCCCCCGAAGGCCCAGTGGGCTTCTTTGGCATGGGCGGCGCCGCACCCATTTCGGCCACACCCTCACACGTTTCGTGGCACATAGGGAGGCTTCCTCCGACGGCCCCAGTGGCTGCGTTGGATGGCGGCGCCGCACCAATTTCGGGGCACACCCTCACAGTTTCGTGGGACCCATAGCGAGCTCCAACGAAAGGCCCCAAGTGACTGCGTTGGCTTGGCGGGCCGCACCCATTCGGCACACCCCTCCGCAGCTTCGTCCTTGGCCCCATGATGGCATGTTAGGGAGCTCCACCGAAGGCCCCAGTGGCAGGGTCCGCATGCCTCCCCACCACCCATTTCGGCACACCCCTCACACGTTTCGTGGCCCCATAGGGAGCTCCACCGAAGGGCCCAGTGGCAGGGTTCGCATGCCTCCCCACCACCCATTTCGGCACACCCCTCACACGTTTCGTGGCCCCATAGGGAGCTCCACCGAAGGCCCCAGTGGCTGCGTTCGCATGGCGGCGCCGCACCCATTTCGGCACACCCCTCACACGTTTAGTGGCCCCATAGGGAGCTCCACCGAAGGCCCCAGATGTTTGCGTTGGCAGCGGCGCCGCACCCATTCCGGCACACCCCATCACACGCTTCGTGGCCCCATAGGGGGCTCCACCGAAGGCCCCAGTGGCTGCGTTGGCATGGCGGCGCCGCACCCATTTCGGCACACCACTCACACGTTTCGTGGCCCCATAGGGAGCTCCACCGAAGGCCCCAGTGCTACCGCCCTCATGCGTCCCGCACGCCCAGGACAGCGTTTCGTGGCACGCCTTTCGTGGCCCCATAAGGAGCCCCACCGAAAGCGGCACCCACAAAGCGTTATTCACAATTGCATATGGTTGGGTCTTTCGCCTGGATTTTTTCTTCATGCTCCAGTGCATCGCGGCAGCCTGCCTCAGCAGAGGCGTGGGGAATCCCAAGAAGAACGCGAGGGAACACGCGAGGCCTCGGTCCCCGGCGTTCCTCGCGAACAAACCGCGCCTGGGTTGTCAAAGAGCTCCGCGTGTGGAAGAACTGCGACCTCTGCGTGTTTATGGTCACGCCGCCGCGCCATTTTGGCCGCGCTTACTTGCTGGTCGCCACCAGGATTTCCAACGCCACCGAGCTCTGGCTCTCCTTCTGAGTGGCTGCCCGCTCGCTCGCTTCGCTTGCTTTCTTCTCCTGCTGCCTAGTCGCGGCCCGACTAGTGTCCGGACGGCTTTCGACCCGCCTCGCGAGCCTGTTGACCAAAAAACGTGTGGAAGAACTTGTGGGCTAATCAGTCAGCGGCCCACGCCGCGCCGTCGCGCGTTTCGCGCCAAGGACCGCGCAGTAACGCATCGTCATGTCTATCTGTCGCTCGTTCGGTACAGCGCTGGCCGCGCAAGAAGGAGATCATCCAAGCCTCCTTTTTTCAAACAAACGAGTGGCAGTCAGCACGCTTACGCCAAAGGAGCCACTGATGCCATTCGAAAAGCGAAGACTTCGTAGACCTAACAATATCTATTTCCACAATTACACAGTTTCGTTGTGTACCTTCCGTCCGTATGATTTAACTATCGAACCCTACGTTAGAGGGCGTTCAGACGGTGAACGCCCTGTCTTGGCGAATGCCTGACCTCATTTCTTTTCAAAGTATCCACAGTGGAAAAGGACAGCGATGTATATTGTTTCGAACAAACCCTCAGGGGCTTGGCCAGGGCCACGGTTAAACAGGAGGAGCGGTGGGCGATTTTGTCGAAGACGAGATCTCGGGTGCGCCGCAGTGTATTAATGCCTGACACATTCGAATGAACGGTCTCGCCATGCTCGCCGACGAGATGCGGCGGCATCCGCGCGCGAAGCCCAGTCCTGTTTTTGCTCCGAGAGGGCGGATCGACTGAAAGTTGTTGGACAAGCGTGCCGAGAACATGTTCTGGATGGTCGTTGCGCGGATGACGGGCAGCGGATATTATGGCGTAGATTGGAATACGTGTGTTTTCATGCATTAGCCAATACCGAAGCTAACGCTTAATGCTTCCCTCGGATGCGAGTGTGTGTCGTGGGTTTCACAGCAGCAGCGCAGCGTTGTGTTGCGTGCGCGTCGTGCCCCTTTGCAGCTCGTGTAGACCGGACTGTGCGGAAAACAATACCATCGCACACCTGCCAATGCACATGCAGCCGGTTTCAACATACGGACGAACACACGGAAGAAAGTACAGATGTATTCTGGCGTGGAATAGCCATTGTGTTCAGCGTGCGTTACTTGGAACATGTATCAAGGGTCTTGGATGCCGTTTTTCTACCTGGGGAGCCATGTCAATTGACAATCGAGAGCCGACATCAGTTTTCAATCAGCGCAGCAAAAATATAGACGTGTTATAACTAGCCACAAAGTAACTCCGATAGTATGTGCCTGGGAAGGATTCGCACTGTAATTCCCACAATCGAACGAATGCGTTTTGTGGATTGCCTTCAAGTGATGTCTGAGTGCAAATCAACACATCACCAATACCACTTGTCATCCACAATCGGAGGAAATAATAAAGTCTTGCAGAACAGGAATCCACCTGTAAAAGGTGCGCGGAAGGATTCGATGTGTAACCCATACTATGCGAATCTGTTTTAAATCGTTGGCGAAAAGAACCCTCATCGTAAAGCAGCACAGAGAGATATGATTTGTCTTCCACGCAGTAGACATCACCCAGTAAATCGCGCAATAAGGAATTCACTTGTGAATAAGCACGATACGTTCCGATGTGCAATGCGCACAGCTGGAATCAATGTCTAAACCGCCTACTAAAAGGATCCACCTTGAACGAATACTTGGATAACGTGGGAGGAGAGCGAAAACAAAATTACGCTACCGAGGAACCCCACATACTTATATTATGGCTGGAGTGATGAGAGCTTCCTTCTCCTCCTCTTCCTCCTCCTCCTCCTCTTCCCCTCGCCATTGATATACTGACCAGGATGCCCCGATTTCGCATCGAGGTCTCCGATGCGCTGTGGCAGCCATCAAGCAACCGAACCGACTGGCTGCTCTGCAAGCCCGTTGGGCCGACAACATTCCCATACCGCCTCGGCGACCCAGTGTTGCAGCGCGCAACGCGCCCATCGACAGCGTGCCACGCCAGCGTGCCACGCTGACGACCCCGAGGCGTTACCAAATCGTGCTGGGAGCTCGGCCTATGACGACCCAGAATGCCGAGACGCCAGGACGACGCGGCAGGGAAGAACACCATAACCCCACGAAACATGTTCGGATAGCGGCCGCGCTGAGGGACCACCCCCTGCGCACTCCCTATGGCGTCGAGAAAATGCCTCGCCTGCTTTGCCCTGGACGACCGTCGTGTATAGCGGCCGCGCTGAGGGACCCCCCCTTGCGCACCCTTTTATGGTGTCGAGAAAATGCATCGCCTGCTATGCACTGGACGACCGTCGTGTATAGCGGCCGCGCTGAGGGACCACCCCTGCGCATCCCCTATGGTGTCGAGACAATGCCACGCCTGCTATGCCCTGGACGACCGTCGTGTATAGCGGCCGCGCTGAGGGACCACCCCCTGCGCACCCCTACGGTGTCGAGAAAATGCCACGCCTGTTATGCCCTGGACGACCCGTCGTGTATAGCGGCCGCGCGGAGGGACCCCCCCCCTTGGCGCATCCCCTTTCGCATGGTGTCGAGAAAATGCATCGCTTGCTTATGCACTGGACGACCGTCGTGCATTGCGGCCGCGCTGAGGGACCACTCCCTGCGCATCCCCTATGGTGTCGAGGAAATGCCACGCCTGCTATGCACTGGACGACCGTCGTGCGTAGCGGCCGCGCTGGGGGACCCCCCTGGGGACACCCCCGCGCTCCCCTATGGTCGAGACAGTGCCACGCCTGCTTGCACTGACGAACCGGCGTGTATAGCGGCCGCGCTGAGGGACCACCCCCTGCGCACACCCCTTATGGTGTCGAGAAAATGACCCCCGCCTGCTATGCCCTGGACGGAACCGTCGTGCATAGCGCCGCGCTGAGGGACCACTCCCTGCGCACCCCCTATGGTGTCGAGACAATGCCACGCCTGCTATGCCCTGGACGACCGTCGTGTATAGCGGCCGCGCTGAGGGACCACTCCCTGCGCACCCCCTATGGTGTCGAGACAATGCCACGCCTGCTATGCACTGGACGACCGTCGTGTATAGCGGCCGCGCTGAGGGACCACCCCCTGCGCATCCCTTATGGTGTCGAGAAAGTGCCACGCCTGCTATGCCCTGGACGACCGTCGTGTATAGCGGCCGCGCTGAGGGACCACCCCCTGCGCACCCCCTGTATGGTGTCGAGAAAGTGCCACGCCTGCTATGCCCTGGACGACCGTCGTGTATAGCGGCCGCGCTGAGGGACCACCCCCTGCGCACCCCCTTATGGTGTCGAGAAAATGCCACGCCTGCTATGCCCTGCTGAGCTGAGCTGAGCTGAGCTGTGCCGTGCTGGTCTGAGCAGTGTTGTGCTGTGCTGTGCTGTGCTGTGCTGTGCGCTGTTGTGTTGCGCTGTGTGAGAAGGGGAAGAGGGAGGTGAGGTGAGGGAGCGCGGGTGCGACGAGGCATGGAAGAAAAACATAACCCCAGTAAGCATGTGGGGGAGAACAGTAATCCATCACTGTTTTTTGTTCTGCCCCCCCCGCCTCCCCGCCCGACAAAAACAATGTTGGGGATTGTGTGTTTCACTCGTTTTCCAATATATTGCCGGCTCCCCTTTCAAAAGGATCCTTGTCTAGACAATTTACATGTTGATATCTATCATGTGGGTTACACATCAAAATGTTTTTGGGCGGTTTGATTATTTTTTTCTTTGTGGGCGATGTTCGCAGTGATTCTTGTTAGTTGGATTACACATAGATCCTGTTGAACTGTTTTGTAATGGACTTCATGTTGCACGCGATTTGCATATAATTTCTGTTATGTGGCTTTTACATCGATTTCCCGTGTGGCCTTTTTAGTAGGGTTGTTTTGTAAACGGCTTACACACTGAGTTTTGTTGCGTTGATTACACATAGAATTTTTCGCACGGCTGTGCAGCCAGAGTTTTCTGTTGTCGAAACACAAAAACACAACAACACACAGCAAACAAATAAAACACCTCAATACGAACAACAAAACGAGATAACACAACACATACGTGGAACAGAGGAAACATGCAAACACATCACAGCATAAGATAAAACGCGGGAGTGCCGAGAAGAGCAATCGCCGTCTTGGAGCTATTTTAAGGCCTCGCAATCGCATCGGACGCGAAAGGGCAAGAAGTAAAACAACATTTGTTGGCCTTAGGCGTTTGAAGGATTTGGGCTTTTCTGGGTTTTCTTGTGGGGGCTCCTGGAGCACTTTGAAACGTCTTGTGGCCCTCGTCGGGTCTCTTGGAGGTATGTTAGAGGCGGTATTGAACTATCGCTGGCTATATTGACCCATCTCGGAGGCTTTTGTATTGCGGCGCCGGATGCCCTCTCGGAGCCATCTTGGGCCATCTAAGGCCCCCTGACATTCCGCGAGCCCCCAAAAAACCTCAGGGAAGGGAGTGGGAGGGTACCCCTCCCCGAAGGGAGGAAGGTTTTAAGAAGAGGAAAGGAACAACTAGTTAAACACCCGTTCCAAAGGGCCGGTGGGATTCCAAAGATGCCGTGGAAGTTGCACCGAGAGTCGAGGGACAGCAGAATATGTAAACCCTAAGAGGGAAGAGGCAGGAGAAGGAGGACGACGGAAGGACTGAGTGAGGGAGTGATGACGATTGGGAGGAGGAGGAGGAGGAGGAGGAGGAGGAGGAGGAGGAGGAGGACGGGGGAGGAGGGAGGGGGGGAGGAGATGGGACCAAAACGAGGAGAGTCCCTCCTTACCTCCCCGTCCTCCTCGGATTTCGTCCTCCTCTCCATGCCTCCTCCCTCCTACCTCCCTCATCCTCCCCGTCCCCTCTCCCCCTCCTCCCGCTCCCTCCCTCCCCCTGCACTCCTCCTTTCTTCCTCCTCCTCCTCCCCCCCTCCTCCCCTTCCTCCTCCTCCCTCCTTCTTCCGGGGGGAAAGGCACACGGACTCAAAGCTCTATTATACAGCGCGAGCGTGACGCGGCCCCCCCTGAGAAGCATCGCCGCGAGCGGGAGCGCCACCTCCCTACCACGCGGAAGCCCGCACCCTCGCGGGCGCTCTTCTCCACCTGCTTGGCGTCAGCGTCGCTCCATCGCAGCCCAGCCTCCGCCAGCCTTAAATTCTCACTACTACGCCTCCTAATCATAAATCCTAATCCTCCTCCATGCTTCCTCCTCATCCTCCTCCTCCCCCACCCCTCCCTCCTCAGCCTCAGCCTTTATCCTCCTCTCCCACTCCCCTCCTCCCTTTCTCCTCTCCCCCCCCCCTCCCTCCTCCTCCCTTCTCTTCCTCATTCCTTCTCCTCCTCTTCCTCCTCTTCTCTTCTCCCTCCACCCTCCTCCTCCTTCCTCCTCCTCATCCTGTTTTCTCCTTCCTCTTCCCTCCTTTTCCCTCCTCTTCTCCTTCCTCCTATAACTATTCGTACGGCCATCCTTCTGTCATTATGTATAGTCGTGTTTGTTCCATTCGTTCACATGCTTCGTATGTTTCTTCTAAGTAGTTTATGTAGCTTTGTTATGGTATTAATGATCTGATTATAATTGCTCCAGGTATTAGTCGCATCAAGTCACCAGTAGTATTATTATTATTGTTATTCGTATCATCATCCACATTATTTATGATTAGTTATACTACCATTATTCGTACAACCATCTATATATGTAGTATTGTCAGCTGACTCTAGCTCTTGGTATCATTGTCATTCAGTTTCTTGATACCGCTATTACTTGTTGTTATTTCGAACCCTCCTTGCTCCTTATCCTCCTTCTCCCTCGCGCGCTCCCGCGCGCAGGGGGGAGCAGGAAGAGGAGCAGGGAGAGGATGAGGAAGATACTTATGATGATGATGATGATGATGATGATCATGATGATCATGATGATCATGATGATGCTGATGCTGATGCTGATGCTGATGCTGATGCTGATGCTGCTGCCGCTGATGATGCTGATGATGATGATCATTATCATCGTGATGATGATGATTATGGTGATGCTGATGATGATGCTGCTGATGATGGTAATGATGATAATGATGATGATGATTATGATGATGCTGATGATGATGCTGATGATGATGATGTTGACGATGATGATGATGATGATGATGATGATGATGATGATGCTGATGCTGATGCTGATGCTGATGCTGATGCTGATGATGCCAATGATGATGCTGATGCTGCTGATGATGATGCTGCTGATGATGCTGATGCTGATGATGATGATGACGATGATGATGATGATGAAAATGATGATGATGATGATGATGCTGATGCTGATGATGATGATGATGATGATGATGATGATGATGATGATGATGATGATGATGATGATTATGATGATGATGATGATGATGATGATAATGAT
>CAUYUJ010014424.1:361564-374064 GCA_963575745.1 Prorocentrum cordatum
CTCCTCCTCCTCCTCCTCCTCCTCCTCCTCCTCCTCCTCCTCGTCCTCTCAAGCCCTTCTGGCTCAGGCCTTTGTGCTGTGCCAGGAACACCGTCTGCTGTACCATTTTTTGTGCAGGCTTGAGCGCCTCAGCCTGCTGAGGTGAAAGGACGGTACCATCACGACTCAGCCATGGTGCCTCCTCCTCCGCCGCCCGTGGATCCTGGCGCTGCTGGGGACGCTCGTCGCGTCCGCTTCGCCGACGGGACCTCCCCAAGCTTTGGCAACGGCGGAGGGATTGGAGGCAAGGGCGGCAAGGGCGGCGCT
The DNA here is from genome assembly GCA_963575745.1 of Prorocentrum cordatum. NCBI lineage: Eukaryota > Dinophyceae > Prorocentrales > Prorocentraceae > Prorocentrum > Prorocentrum cordatum. The sequence continues at coordinate 361,871 of CAUYUJ010014424.1, forward strand.
CCCAGTGTTGTCGGAGGCGTCTCCTGGGGCACCTACGGCCGCTGGACCTGCGTCACTTGCGGCTGCCGCAAGAATCGCCCATCCTGGTGGTTCTGCAAGCATTGCAAGACGAGCCGCAGCGAAGTGGAGGCCGCCGAGCCCCCAGCTCCTCAGGGACAGTGGCAAGCAGGCGCACCTCCTCGGCTTCCCCTTCGGCCTGGACCTCAGTTCTCTCTTGGGCCCGTGTCGGGACCCCAGCAGGGACAACCAGCTGAGGGAGTGTCCAAGAGTGCGCCCACAACCACGTCGGACCTGGAGAAGTTGGTCTACATGCTGGAACAAGTGGGCGACACTGACGCAGCCGCCCGCCACCGTGCTGTCCTTCAGCAGCGCAAGGAGCAGGAGGCCCCCGTCATCCCGCTGTCACAGAAGGTCTCCAGAGCTTTTGGCGAACTACGCACTCTACGCGAGAAAACGGAGAAAGCATGCAACGTCTATGATAAGATGGTGGAAGATGTGGCCAAGCAGAAGGACAAGATTCGGGAGCTCTCCGCCGAGCTCACGGCTGCCGAGGCCACTCACACCAAACTGGTTCAGGAGCTCCACGCGCAAGTGTCTGCTGCACCAGTGTTACTTGACATTTCTTCTATTCTGGATGACAAAGCTGAGGACATACCGATCAGCATCGACAGCCTGCTCAAGCCCCAGTCGGACTACAAACTGGAGCCTGAGGAGGTGGAAGAGGCCGAGAAAAGAGCCACTCAGCTTAAGGGCGAGCTCCAGACAGCTGCGCGGGCCCTGCTCGGCGAGGCCATGCAGAAAATCAAGCAATTTCAGCAAGATCAGTCGGAGTTGTTCAAGCGGTCCGAGGCCAAGCGCAGGCGCGCCGAGGAGGAGGACGGGGCCCAGGCCAAGGGCGGAGAAGGCGATGCGGCTGCCGCAACGGCGGCCTCATCCAGCTCGGCTGCGGCTTATGCGCCCCCTGCTGCTCCTCCTGCTGCCGCCGAACAATCTCCAGATGGGGTGCGTGGAGACGAAGGGGTTCGTGAGCGCGCAGCTCGGATCCTTCAGGACCCCCTGCCGTCTGCGCTCCCGAAGGCGGAGGACGCCCCATCGACTCTTTGACGATGCACCACGTCGAGTGAGCACTTCTGAGCCCCTGCGAAAGGGGAGGCCTGTGCCGCACTCGCTTTCTTTGCCTGGCGGGCCAAGCTTTTGTGCCCCAGTGAAGTGTCAGCCCCCAGTGGATCTCGGGGTGAACTTCGGTGGCCCTGTGGCTGCCTTTGGGGAACGCTCTACCTGGACCCAGGCCTATCCCTCTTGTGAGCCCCCTGCTGCGTCCAACAATACGGTCTGTGCTGGCCGTTCCAGTAGGAGAGGGCTGATTTCAGCGGTGAAAGACACCCTTGCTAGATGCCAGGGAATCCATCGCCAAGGTTTTGAACTTTTTGGTAGCTCCCTAGGAGCCGACCCCGCCCCTTTGATCACCTCGTCGGGAACTCTTCGGACCCTTCGAGAGACCCTTTCGGGAGCCTGGCAAAAGCTCACCCAAGGGGTCACTGTTGTTTCTAAGTTTTTAACTGCTCAGGATGCGCGTGTCGCTGCTCCCGCCATGGAAATGTCTGTGCGCGCGTCTAGGGTGAGGGACCTCACGGGCCCTAGGCAGCCTCCTGGTGGCAAGCACTCTGGGACCTCTCTCCTCGAGCCCATGGATCCTGATCAGTTCCCTGTCGACGCGTTCCAGCCCATCGTGGAAACGTGCAACGTCTCAGGGTGGGGTTCTGCACAGCGCTGGTTGCAGTGGACTCCTGCACACATCGTGCTGATGCAAGAGCACCACATCTCTGACGACCAGCTCGCCTCAGCATCCTCTTGGAGTATTAGACATGGATGGAAGTCACTTTTCCTACCCGCTGACAAAAAGGACCACACGGAGGGCCCTCTGCTGGTGTAGCCATCCTCGCCCGTTCTGGTCTAGGCCTCCACGCGCTGCAGGGTGGCATGGATGTCGCGAAGCACCGTGCGATTGCGGGGGTGGTCGACCTCCCCGACGGCACCCAGATTTTGTGCGTGTCCCTCTACCTCAGAGATTGCGAAGACCTATCGGATGCGAGCCTGGACCTCCTCTCTCGGACAGGCTCTTTGATTGGCTCCATGGGGTATCCAGTCATCATAGGAGGGGACTTCAACATGATCCCGTCGGTCGTCGTCCAGTCGCACCTCGGGGACTCGCTTGGGCAGTGGATGATACCAGGTGACACGACTTGCAATTCGGTCGCGGGTCCTAAGGTATATGACTATGTTTTGTTTCGCCTGGGCTCAACAAAGGGGTTGCTAGGGTGTCGGTGCGGCAGGATAGTGACTTGTCCCCCCACTCGCCTGTGCATTTGACCCTCCGCCCCTCCCTGAGCAAGTTGCAAGCTCTCAGCGTTCGCAACCCCCCTAAGTTGGCCTCCTCTCCGCTCCCCCCCGTCTGCAAGCTGGACCCCGTCCCAGCTTTGCGCCCCGCCGTCGCCCGTGTGCTGGATGAAGCTCGGATTGCGGTGGACAGGGGGGACTTCGACGCCATTCAGTCTTCTGTGGGCCAGTTGTATCGGCTTTGGGCGGACCAGGCCGAGGCGGAAGTGGCCGTGGCCACTGGCACCCAGCTCCCCTTCCGTGGGTCCCGAGGGAAGGCACCTGCTCTCAGATGGAAGTACATCCTGGCCCCCGACACCCAGAGCCCTAAGCAGCCCGTCTTGTTTGCACATAGGTGGCTTAACTCTCAGTCGCAGAGGCTTGGGCTCCACTGGGAAGCCAGTGATCGTGCAGGTGTTGCCTCTGTGCTACATGTACTGCGCACCCCGGTCGGGGCCATGGCCAGCGGCCTTGATGCTAGCCCCCGCCTGCTCCCGTACCTCGTCGAGGTCGGGGGCGTCATGCTCGATGCGCTGGAGGTGCACGAGCAGACTTCTCGTCAGGGGGATTTACTGAAACGTCGACGTCATGATGTCGCTCCTGGAGATGCGGCTCCAGGAGCGCGCTTTGCAGTCATTTCTCGAGATTTTGTCTGCTGGCGCAACACTTTTAATGACCGCCTGCAGGAAGTCGAGTGCGACGCCAGGAAGGCGGCCTCGGCTGAACGGAGAGACTGGCTGTTAGAGAAGGCGGACCAAGGGGCGCGGGAGATTCATATGGTCTCGAAGGGGGCCACCCCCTGGAGGCCTACCACCACCTTGGCCAGTGACGGTGTTGTGGTTGCTGACCCCTTGTCCCTCCTTCGCGCCGAAAGCCAGCGTTTCTCGGGCCTCTGGGGTGACGGAAAGGCCCGCCCGTGGCTCCCCAGGGGTAGTTTGTCCCCTGCTTTGCCCGTGTTTAGGCCCGAAGATATCCGTGCGGTCTCCAAAGGCTTCCGTGAGCGCACCGCGGTTTCGGTTGATGGATTTCATATGAAGCACTTTGCGATGATGTCAGATGCCAGTCGCAGCATCCTGTGTGACATCTTAGGTTTGATGGAGAGGTCGGCTGTCATCCCTGTGCAAATTTCCATCATTATCATGGCCCTGATTGCCAAACCGTCATCGGGGTTCCGTCCTATCGGCATCTTCTGCAGTGTGTTTAGATTGTATGGCAAGCTTCGCCGAACTCTCGCCGACAAATGGGAAGCTAGATTCACGCGTGAGTTTTTTTTTGTGCTGGCCCGTTTGAAGGAGCGCAGGGCGTCGTCTGGCGCCATGCCTGCAATGCCGAGGCCAACACTGCGCAAGGGGTGGAATGCGCCACTCTATTAACTGACTTGTACAAGTACTATGAGACCCTGGATCTCCAGGTCCTGGCCCTCCGTGCTCACCAGGTTGGTTTTCCTGTTGGTATTTCGTACCTGTGCATTGCCATGTATTCCCAGGCCAGGTTTCTGTCCGTGTGAGGTTTCGTGGACGGGCCCTATTGGGCCCTGGCGGGGGTGGTGGCGGGGTGTTCCCTGGCCACGATCTTCATCAGGGTTAATGCTATTCAAGATTTGGGCGCCCTCCGCCTCCCTCAGGCCGTCCAGTTCAAACTCTACATCGACGATGGAGGCCTGTCTGCCACTGGTTCCTTTAAACAAGTTTTAAAGCGGCTACCTCAGGCCGCGGCTGACTTGCATGACGCCCTCGCCCACGGAGTGGGCGCGGTCATCCGTAAGGAAAAGAGGTCCTTAGTTTGCTCCTCGCGCCCCTTAGGCAAAGCCATCTCTCGGGCCCTCGGGGGTCTCGCGGGGCCGATTCTGGACTCCGACTCGGCGACCAATTTGGGAGTTGATTTTTGCTCTGGTAGGTCGTCCAGGGTTCGAGGGAGAATTCCCAAGGCTAAGGAAAGGTTTAGGAAGGCGAAAGATAGGACTGCTCGTTTGGTTCGAATGAGGCCCACCATTTCGGGTAAGCGTTGTCGTAATGTCTTCGTCGCGGGTCCTCTCCCTGGGGCTGTGTATGGGCGCGAGATCTCAGGGGTTACGGACCACGAGCTCCTCTCCCTTAGGCAGTTGGCTGGGAAGGCCCTGCAGCCTAGTGCTGGAGGTCGGTCGCTCACCGCTCTCATGTTGTGCCACGGCGACCCGCCGTGGGTCGCCTCCATTGCCCCTGTCTATCGCTGGGCGAAAGAAGTTTGGACCACCCATCATCGGCTGTACCCCCATGCCCTCTCGTTCGCCACGCTGCGTTCGGCTTGGAATGCTGTGTTCTTGAGGCCCTCGGGCCTCTGGAAAAGTGTCGCGGGCCCGATCAGTGCGATGGGGAAGTCTCTTGAGCGTATTTCGTGGTCCATGCCGTCCTTCACGGTGCTCCGTGATGAGAATGGAATCGATGTTCACTTGGCCCAGATCTCGCCCGCGATGGTCAGATCGCTGCTTGGGAGAGCGGTGCGTCGTACCCTCGAGTGGGATCTGGGAGCTAGGCACAATCTTGGTCGGGTTTGCACTGATGGGATCCTCAACCACCTCACCTCTCGGAAGTTTTCGGCTTTCGAAAAAGGTTGTGTCCGCTCTCTCTTCTGCAATGCTACTTACACCAGGGCCATGGCCAGATCCCTGGGTTATATTATTGATACCACGTGCTCTCTTTGTGGAGACGGAGATGGCACGATTCGTCACCGTCTCTGGCGTTGCTCTGCCTGTGAGGATCTCAGGACGGAGCTGATTCCAGCTAAGGTGCGGGAGTGGGCAGGCCAAGCGGACGACGCCCTGGCTTGCTACGGCCTATTCCCCCACCCAGCTGAGGCCCTCCCCCAGCCGTCGTTCGAGGAGGGGGTCGTCACGGAGCTTTGTGAGGGTTGCGAGCATTTGGTTTTCGGTCAGGACTTCGCTGGTCAGATTTTTGTTGATGGTTCCTGCCTACGACATCCAGTGGGCGAGCTCTCACGTGCTGGATGGGCCGTCTCGTTGCTCGACCCTTCCAACATGCAGGAGATGATCAGGATTCGGGGCCCTGTGTGGCCTCCCTACCCCCAGACCCCCCAGAGTGCTGAATACCACGCTTTTTGTGCTGCTGCCAGGTTTGTTGCCAACCCTTCTACCATACACTCTGACTGCCAGAATGTTGTAGAATATGCCAGTTTGGATTGGACCAAACAGACCAGCTACAAACGTTTGTACTCGGGGTGTGCCCAGTTCGTGCGTGATAATTTACCAGTCATCACTACGAGCAAGGTGAAGGCTCATCAGAATGTTGACGAAGCGGCCGGCGATCGAGACCGCTTCCTTCGTATTGGCAATAATTATGTGGATGCCGCAGCCAAGGTCGCTGCGGCCTCCCACCCGCAGCCCAGCAGGGAGCAGATTGAGGAGCTTGATAGGCAGTATGCAGTCGCGCGAGCTGTGGGATTGCTGGCTGCAAAGCTCCTCCCGCTATGGCCGCCTCTCGAGATGGGTCCTGATGTCGTTCGTGAGGTCGTGTGTCGTGAGAGCGGTGCTGGCCTAGGGACAGCTGCAGCCGCTCCACACGCCTGGCAGCAGATAGGAGCCTTCTGGGGATGCACTGTATGCTTGGCTGCTTCACGCGGGGTTCGGGCCCCGCCGCAGGAGCACGGCATTGGAGGATGGTTCTGGCCTCCTCCGCCTGGCGCTTGCCCGCAGCGCAACAGACTTGATCCTGCGCTGCTTGCAGAGAAAGGGCATCGGTGCATATCCCTCGAGTGCTCCGACTCGTCTCGTCTTATCGTTTGCCTGAGATGCAAGGCCATCAGCGGGCAACGTGCTATGAATTTGTCTCGCCAGTGCGCCGACCACCCCAGCAGTGCGGGTGCACGGCATTGTTGGCAGAGGACATGCCGTGGCCTTCATCCGAAGAATGACAGAGTCACGGTAGAGCGAGGACCCTGGTCGGAACTTTAAGTGACCAGGGACTGGCGGCCTGCCCCTCCATGCCGCCAGAGCGTTTTACAGAGGTGGAAGGGCCTGTAGCGGGCAAAAAATCCTCCTCCTCGTCCTCGTCCTCGTCCTCGTCTTCTTCCTCCTCTTCCTCCTCCTCCTCCTCCCCGTCCTCCTCCTCCTCCTCCTCCTCCTCTTCCTCCTCCTCCTCCTCCTCCGCCTCCGCCTCCGCCTCCGGCCTCATCCCTCCTCCTCTCTCTCCTCCTCCTCCTCCTCCTCTCCTCCTCCTCCTCCTCCTCTCCTCCCCTCCTCACCTCCTCACACCTCCCCCTCCCCCTCCCCCATCCCCTTTCTCCCTCTCCTCCTCCTCCTCCTCCTCCTCCTCATCCTCCTCTCCTCCTCCTCCCTCCTCCTCCTCCCTCCTCCTCCTCCTCCTCCTCCCTCCTCCTCCTCCTCTTCCTCCTCCTCCTCCTCCTCCTCCTCCTCCTCCTCCTCCTCATCCTCCTCCTCCTCCTCCTCCTAGGCGGCTCCCCAGCGCGGCCCCGCGCAACAGTTTTGCCCGCGGCGGGCGCGGCGCGCGGATGTGCCCGTACGGACGGGAACCCCCAGCCCTGACGGGCGAGGCGCCGTGATCGCATGGCGGATGCTAACCGAGCTGTGGAGTGGGCCCGCAGGCGTGGAAGGGACCCCCAGGGCGTCGGCAAGCAAGGGCCAGAAACGAGCGGCGCGCAGACTTAGGCTAGCCACGTGCCGTCAAGCGGCGTTGGACTGGGCCTACCAAGTTCAGCAGCCGGACTGGTGGAGCTCCCCGTGGACGAGTATCTACGCGGAGGAGCTGTGGCAGCAGGGGCGCAATACAGAAGTTGGCGCTGTCGTGATGTGCGAGAGGGGGCGAGAGGCGTGCGTGCGAGAAGGGCGAGCAGAGACTGCCACTGTAGAAGAGGCGAAGCTGGAGCCCACCATCGCTAGTGATTCCCCGTCGCTCCTCGCCGCCACGGCTGGATCAGAGAAAACGGATAGCGAGAAAGCTGGCGAGGCGAAGATAGAGCAAGACGCGACCAGCCACAGTTCAGAGATCGGGGCATATGAGATGTGGCCGAGCAGGTGGCAGCGCGAGCAGGAGGATGAGGCGAAGCCGAAGACCGACGTCGTCAGCTACAACACTGCGAGCAGGGCAACAGTGGCGGAGGCAAAGTTGGAGCCCAATAGCACTAGCGTGCTCCCCTCGTCACCTCTCGTCGCCACGGCTGGATCAGTGAAAACGGCATGTGGCTCGGTTGCGGAGGCGAAGTTGGAACCAAACGTGACCAGCTGCAGCGCAGCGAGCGAGAGAAGAGCCTGTGAGGAAAATATTGAGCCCAACGTGACCATATACAGCGAAGCGATTAAGGCGTGTGAGGAGGGAACGGTGAAGTTGGATGCCGACATGCACAGCCCTAGCCCTGTGAACGGTGAGCGCGAGAAGTCAGAGGCGAGGATAGATCCCGACACGATCAGCTACAACGCCGCGATCAGGGCAACAATGGCGGAGACAAAGCTGGAGCCCAATATTACCCCCTCGACTCCCCTCGTCGCCACGGCTGGATACGAACAAACGGAACGCGGCTCGGTTGCGGAGGCGAAGAATGAGCCAGACGCGACCAGCTACAGCGCAGCAAGTGAGAGAAGCGAGAAGCCCGCGAGCGAGAAGCGGGAGGCGAAGCTGGAGCCCGACATCGTCAGCTCCAGCGCGGGGACCAGCGCGTGCGAGAAGAACAAGGCGAAGCTCGAGACGGAAGAGCCAAGCTGCACAAGCATGGCGATGTGGCGGGCGCGAGCCGAAATCTCCCGCAAGTGGTTAGGCCCGAGCAGGTGCCAGCGCGAGCAGGAGGATGAGGCGAAGCCGAAGCCCGACGTCGTCAGCCACAACGAGGAAATCCTCGCGGAGATCCTCGAGGAGGCCAGACGCACAGCGATAAGTGCGAGAAGTAGGAGGCGAAGACTGCGCCCGACATCATCAGCTACAGAGCTGGGGGCAGGGCGTGCGAGCAAGACGCGAGAGTCCAAGAACGGTCTCGAGAACTACTGCTTCGTCATGCGCAACACGCTGAGGGAGCAGAAGCTCAAAGAGAAGTCCGAGGACGGCGCAAAGGAGAAAGTAGAGACTCCAGTCCAGGACACCCTCGACTGGCTCGACAAGAACCAACTCGCCGAGCAGGGCGAGTTCGAGAGCAAGCGGAAGGAGCTGGAGGGCATTGTCAACCCCCTCATGCAGCAGCCGCTGGTCTGAGGACTCGCCGCCGCGGCGAGTGCGGCACGCGCGGCGGTACCGCTGCGCAACTCGCACTGTGCGAGAGGCAAAATAGCTGAAATAGCTCCTCCTCCCCCTCCTCCTCCTCCTCCCCCTCCCCCTCCTCCTCCACCTCCTCCTCCCCCTCCCCCTCCTCCTCCACCTCCTCCTCCTCCTCCTCCTCCTCCTCCATCTCCTCTTCCTCCTCCTCCACCTCCCTCTCCCTCACCTCGTCCTCCTCCTCCTCCCTCCTCCTCCTCCTCCCTCTCCTCCTCTCCTCCTCCTCCTTCCTCCTCCCCCTCCCCCTCCCCCTCCTCCCCCTCCCCTCCCCCCCCTCCCCCCCCTCCCCCTCCCCCTCCTCCTCCTCCTCCTCCTTCCTCCTCCTCCTCCTCCTCTCCTCCTCCTCCTCCTCCTCCTCCTCCCCTTCCTCTTCCCTCTCCCCCTCCTCTTCCTCTCCTCCTCCTCCTCCTCCTCCTCCTCCTCCTCCGCTTCCTCCCTCATCTCCTCCTCCTCCTCCTCCTCCTCCGCCGCCTCCCTCCTGCGCCTCCGCCTCCGCCTCCGCATCCTCCCGCCTCATCGCTCCTCCGCCTCCTCCTGCGCCTCCTGCGCCTCCTGCGCATCCTGCTCCTCCTCCCTCCTCCTCCTCCTCCTCTTCCTCTTCCTCCTCCTCCTCCTCCACCTCCTCCTCCTCTCCTCCGCCTCCTCCGCCGCCTCCGCCTCCTCCGCCTCCTCCGCCTCCTCCGCCTCCGTCTTCGCCTCCTCCTCCTCCTCCTCCTCCTCCTCCGCCTCCTGCTCATCTTTGTCGTCTTCTGTTTCTTCTTCCTATTACTATTAGTCATATTAGTAATATTAGTCGTCTTCTTCGTCGTAGCATTCTTCTTATTCGTCTTAGTATTATTCGTCTTATTAGTATTATTATGACTATCCTTATTCGCATTCCTATTATTATTGTTCGTCTTAGCCTCCGTCTTCGTATTATTATTCTTCTTATGACTATTCGTAGTCTTATTCGTATTCGTCTTCGTCTTCTTCGTATTAGTATTATTCTTATTGTTCGCATTATTATTATTATTATTATTATTATTAGTATTACTACTATTATTATTAGTAGTAGTATTATTCGTGTTATTCGTATTAGTAGTATTCTTCTTCGTTTTTTATTATTATTAGTCGTATTCGTAGTATTCTTATTATTCGTCTTATGTTTCTTCGTATTATTAGTCTTGTTCTTCTTATTCTTATTACTATTATTACTATTGTTATTCGTGTTCGTCTTATTATTCTTATTGTGATTCGTATTCTTCTTAGTCGTATTCTTATTATTATTCTTCCTCCTCCTCCTCCTCTTCCTCTTCCTCTTCCTCCTCCATTCCTCTTCCTTATAAATCACTCATTCTTGTCGCACCCCGAGGCGAGTTGTTAGCGCGGGCCGGGCGTTGCGCCTGAGACTTCCTCGCCATGTATGGCTCTACGATGGAGGACGGGTGTTTTTCAAACTGTGGCGCTCGCCTTAGCGCGGCGCGCAATCGGTTTAGACACTTGCAAGAGTTTCACGGATTGAGGGCGGGTCGTTTTCAAAATGTGGATCTCGCCTTAGCGCCGCGCACAATCGTTCCAAAACATTGCAGGAGTTTCACGGATTGAAAACGGGTTGGTTTTCACAATGTGGCTGTCGCCTTCGCGCCGCGCACATTCGGTTTGACAATTTGCAGGAGTTTCACGGGTTGAGGGCGAGTGGTTTTCAAGATGTGGATCTCGCCTTAGCGCAGCACACATTCTTTTAACAATTTGCAGGAGCTTCACGGATTGGGGCGAGTTCTTTTCAAATGTGGCTCTCGCCTTAGCGCGGCGCCCATCCGTTTTAAACACTTATCAGAGCTGCACGGGTTCCCATCATCAACGTCCAGAAACTGCGTTTTGGAAAGACTCAGGATTATGCGGGTGCAACCGTTACGGTGAATATCTGTGTTGACGTCCTAGGAACGGCTTTCTGGCACGATTCAGGATCGTCAAGACGCAACAGTCAAGTTGATCCGTGGCGATGGGGTCCACAATGTTTTGGCATGCTTCAGGGTCTTCAAACGGGTGTCTTCCAACGAGGCAGTTCCATCAATGGAAATGAACCGTTGTAGGGGCCTATGAAGAGAAAGCATGGAGGGAGGGTGTACTCCAACAACGTTGATGACTCTTGGGTTTACACTGGTCCTCCTCCTCATCATCCTCCTCCCTCCTCCCTCCTCCCTCCCTCCCTCCCTCCTCCTCCTCCTCCACCTCCTCCTCCTCCTCCTCCACCTCCTCCTCCTCCTCCTCCTCCTCCTCCCCCTCCCTCACCCCCTTCCTCTTCCTTCAAAACTCCCCTCCGCCTGGCCGAGCGGGTGATAGGTCCCCCCATCCCATCCACATCCACCACCCCAACCCAGTCAAGTCCAGTGCGGCACAATCGGTCTACAGTCCGCGGGAAGCACCTGCAACTATCTTAGCTCAGCACATCGTGTTCATGACACATCCCCTCCACCACTCTCAATACATTATTACGTAGCACCCCGCAAATTGCGGATGAGAGTGGGTGGGCGGCGGGGCCGTCTGCAGTCTGCGAAGCTCTTGAAAAGCCCGCCATAGGCGCAGGCTCTGCATCACAGTATAGGAAAGAAAAAACGCCGCAGGCGCGGATTCTGCGCCAAAGCAACGCAGGCGGTTCGCGGCTGGGTCGCAGGGTGGGTCGTAGAGTGGGCCGCGGGGGGCTCGCGGGGGGGGTCGCGGGCGAGGACGACGGCAATAAACAGCGCGAACAGCACCAAAGAGGCAGAGTCTAGGCCACGGAGTCCCACCTCTCCCACGCACCCGGGGACGTCGTGAGGCCGCTCGGCCCCCTTGACCCGACTCTGACACCTCCCCTCGTCTGCGTCACTGGTCGTCCCACTCGAGCTGGCGGGGCACGGCCTCACCCGCACTCCCGAACTTGCCGTCGATGCCCTGGTAGATCGTGTAGGAGCTCGAGAAGAGAAAGTACGACCTCCAGCCGAAGCGGGTGCTGTGCACCCGTCTGGTCCCCATGCCTTTAGCATCCTCCGCCTGTGTTTGAAGGTTGGCGCAAGCACGACACGAGTGAAGCTGCTGTGGAGACACCTGGCGTGAAACAGGACAGCCCTTCGCATCATCCTCCTACTCCTGCCCCCTCCACCTGATATTCCTCGACACTGTTCTCCTCCTCCTCCTCCTCCTCCGCCTCATGATTGTCAGTAGTAGCAGCAGAAGCAGCAGCAACCATCAAGTATCATCATCGCCAAAAACCAGCATAGTTATCAACAACAGCAGAAGCAGCAGCAGCAGCACCTCTACAAACAGACGACGACGACGACGACGACGACGACGAAGACGACGAACGACGAACGACGACGACGACGACGACGACGACGACGACGACGAACGAACGAACGAACGAACGATGACGATGACGACGACGACGACGAACGACGACGACGACGACGACGACGACGAACGACGACGACGACGATGACGACGACGACGGCCAGCGGCCAACGGCCAACAGCCAGCGGCCAGCGGCCGGCGGCGTCGTCGACGCCGACGTGGACCGCGGCGGCCACGACGGCGGCGACGACGACGCCG
>CAUYUJ010014424.1:379064-384064 GCA_963575745.1 Prorocentrum cordatum
AAACTTCGGGCCGACTCTGGCCGTGGCGACGAGGGCCTCCCCTTGGAGGCCCAGGAGGGCGCGAGCGGGGGAAGGGTGGCGGCTCTTGGCACACCCCGAGGTCCCACGTTCGCTGTTCTCCCTGGCCATGTCGCACGGCACATCGGCTCAACGAAAAACTGGAGGAGGAGGAGGAGGAGGAGGAGGAGGAGGAGGAGGACGAGGGAGAGAAGGAGGAGGAGGAGGAGGAGGAGGAGGAGGAGGAGGAGGAGGAGGAGGAGGAGGAGGAGGAGGAGGAGGTGGACGAGGTAAAAATCAGGGCATCGCATGTCTGGGAAGGCACCGATGTCGCCACTCCCCGGACGTCTCCCGGGGTGCGCTCTGACCAAAAAACTTCGGGCGCCGGCTCCGGCCGTGGCGACGAGGGCCTTCCCTTGGAGGCCCAGGAGGGCGCGAGCGGGCGAAGGGTGGCGGCTTTCGGTCCCTCGTCATGTTCCGACCCCGAGATCCCACGCCGCGGACAAAATCGCAACGCTGCAAAAAATCATGACCCGAACCCTGCTGCTGCATTTTTAATAAGCCGCATCGATCCGTGAGGGGCCCGGGCCCAGAACAAGGCAAAATCGCCCGATGCGGAAAAATGGCCCCTCCCCGCTCTCAAGAGTAGAGGCCTTCCAAATGGGGTCCGAGTAGAAGGGGTCGGAGGATCGCGCCAGATTGCCGACGCGTCGGCGATGCCTTGGCGATGCATCGGCGATGCACCGCCGGCGCATGGTCGACGTCGCCGATTCATCGGCGGCGCCGACGTGGAGAAAATCGGGCTCCACATCGAGCCGCATCGCCGATGCATCGACGATACGGCGCGATCCTCCGACCCCATCTACTCCGACACAGTCTAGGAGGCCTGGGAAGAGTGTCCTGGGTGAGCGCAGGAAAACCGCCCCCCGCCCCCCACATTGAAGGGTCCCTGGGGCACGCAAATAAATACACACAAATAAAAAGATTCCCATATTTTCCTATATTTTCTGGGTTTCTGTCTTCCCTCCCCCACTTCCCATATTTTCCTACATTTTCTGGGAAATCGATGATTAATTGTGTCTGTGTGTTTTTTCCCCTCCTGACACATGAGGAACTCTAGACCAACCAGACCGCGCGCGCGGAGCCCCCCCTGCGGCAGCTGGCAGTGGCCTCGCTCACAGGGGGGGGCCGGGGGGTCCTCCCCCTCCTCCTCCTCCTCCTCCTCCTCCTCCTCCCCCCTCCTCCTCCTCCTCCTCCTCCTCCTCCTCCTCCCCCTCCCCCTCCCCTCCCCCTCCTCCTCCTCCTCCTCCTCCTCCTCCTCTCCTCCTCCTCCTCCTCCTCCTCCCTCCTCCTCCAGGAGGAGGAGGGGAGGAGGAGGAGGAGGAGGAGGAGGAGGAGGAGGAGGAGGAGGAGGAGGAGGAGGAGGAGGAGGAGGTCGAGGCGAAGCCAGCGGTGACGACGAGGGATGCCCAGAAGGCCCAAAAAGGGGGCAACGGGCGAAGGGTAGAAGTATGGGTACCTTTTCTCGGCGGTGGACAAACCTCCCTTTAGTAAGCCTCCCTTTGGTGAAAGCACCCTAGGGCCGAAACCGACGGACCTGGACCCGCAAAAGTGACGGGCGCGACGCCCTCTCGCGAACCGAAAACGGCCAATTCGCTAATCGACGTGTCAGGGTAGGATTATGTCGGGCGCGTCCCTCTACAGAGGGATTTTCGGCGAAAAATGAAAAATACACCAAAAATGCTCCAAGAATGTCAAAAAATACTCAAAAAATAGTCCCCAGACTATTTTTGTATGTTTGTTTGATTATTTTTGGGTTATTATTTCTGACTCTTCGTCGAAAATCCCCCTTAGGGGAACAAGCAGCCCCGACGTAAGGGTATGAAGGGGCCCTGGGACACACAGATAAATACACACAAATACAACGATTCCCCATATTTTCCTCTATCTCCTGGGTTTTCGTCTGCTCCCCCACTTACCCTATTTTCCCACACTTCCCTGGGAATCGACGATGCATTGTGTCTGTGTGTTTTCCCCCCCCCCCCCCCCTTTGAGGGTAGGAGGTCTATCCACCTCCGATTTTCCTCCCCCGGGGCGGGGCGGGCGGCTGCCCCCCGAGAGGCCGCCCGCGGAGGCGGGCGCGGCCCGAGCCGGGCGCCGCGAAGCCCTCGGGCAGGAAGCGCTGGACGCGGTCGTAGAGGCTCCGGTCCTCGGCGGCGGCGCCCGCCGAGGGGCGCCGGGGGGGGGCCAGGGATGCTCCTCCTCCTCCTCCTCCTCCTCCCCCTCCTCCTCCTCCTCCTCCCCTCCTCCTCCCCTCCTCCTCCTCCTCCTCCTCCTCCTCCTCCTCCTCCTCCTCCTCCTCCTCCTTGTCGGGGGGTGGAGAAAGGGAGAGAGAGAGTGAGATAGAGAGAGAGAGAGAGAGAGAACAAAACAAAAAAATGGCACGAGACAGAGAGGGAGAGCGAGATAGAGAGAGAGAGAGAAACACACAGAAAGGGGGAGGGAAAGAGAGAGAGAGAGAGAGGGAGAGTCAAACACAGAGAAAGAGAGAGAGAGAGAGAGATGGAGACACAAGAGAGAAACAGGGAGACAAATAAAGACCGTAGAGAAAGAGGGAGAGAGAGAGAGAGAGAGAGAAAGAAGACGGAGAGAGGCATAAGAGAGACATCGAGAGAGAGAGAGAGAGAGAGAGCGAGGGTACATGTCTAAACCCACATATATATACACATTTGTATATATACTAGAACCATCGCGCGTGCTTCGCGCGCACTCAGGTTCTAGCAGGCACCAGGCCTTGACGAATTCACTGCTCCACTGAAGTAGTGGACCAGAGTCCACGCATGCCAATCCGCATTCCGAATGGCTTTCGGGCAAAATGGTTGCGTAGGGTGGCGGAGGCTGGATGAATCGGGTTCCCAGAAGGCCTTCTGGGAGCATGGGTTTGGGGGGCGTCTTGGGGAGCCTGTTGGGCCGTGCCGTCGTCGTCGTAATGTCGTCGTCGCCTCTTGGGGCGCGCCGTCGTTGTCGTCGTCGTCGTCCTCGTCTTCGTCGTTTTGTCGTCGTCGTCGTCGGTTCAAGAGGGCACTTGGGGCAACTTTATGCGAAACGATCTGCGGAGGGCCGCGAGAAGGCGATCAGTCATCTTCCCAGTCAACTTCCCAGACAGCTCTCCTGTAGCATGATGGTATTTCGAAGCCTCCGGAGACTCGCGGGCCCATGATGAACCATGTCCCCAGAAGGCTTTCTGGGGGCATGGTTTGTTGGGGTGTGTTGGGGGGCCTCTTGGGCGTTCCCTGGGGGCCCCTTGAGGGCCTCTGGGAACTCTCGGGCCCATGATGAACCATGTCCCCGGAAGGCTTTCTGGGGACATGATTGTTTCTTGGGGTGTGTTGGGGTGCCTCTTGGGCGTTCCCTGGGAGGCCCTTGGGGGTTTCTTGGGGCTTCCTGGGGGCCTCTTGGGCGCCTCACGGGGCTTCGTGGGAGCCTCTTGGTGGCCTCTGGGGGCCTACTGGCGGCCTCTAGGGCCAGAGACCTCGAAATATCGGTTGGCGGTCCCCCTCTGGGCCCCCTCGTGGGGGGCTCTTGGGGCGCACTTGGGTTGATTTGTTGGGGTGTCGTTGGGCGCCTCCGGAGGCTTCGGGGCCTGACGCGTTTCCGCCCGTTGCGGCAGGTAGCGCTGCTTGGGACTCTCGTGTTTTTTTTCCTGGCAGGCGTTTAGGGAACCTTGTTTGGGCAGAAGGCGGGAACCCGAGAATCATGTTCCTGGGAAGCTTTCCGGCAGCATGATTTGTTCGGCTCTCTTAAGAGGGGGGGGCCTCTGGGAGCTTACCGAGGAGCCCCTTTTTGCCTTGTCGGCAAGCCTATTGGAAACATGGTTGGGGCGGGGGGCTGAAGGAAGCCCAAAGAATCATATTCCTGAGAAGCCGTCTGGAAAATACGATTTACCGAGGTGTCTTGGGGGCCCGCAGGGGGCTTCCCTGGGGGCCCCTTGGGGGCCTATAGGGACTTCCGGGGGGCCTCTCGGGAGCCTCACGGGGCTTCTTGGGAGCCTCTTGACGGCCTCCCGGGGCGTCCTAGGAGCCTCTCAGGCCGGAGACCTTGAAATGTCGCGCTCTTCGGGCCCTCTTGGGCCCAAATACATTCCACAACAGGTCCTGGGGTTGATGTTGGACTCCAGGGGCCCGAAAACAAGCTCCTTGGGCCCGAAAACTGCGAAAAGCCTTCTCGAACGCCGACCCCCGAATCTCTACCAAAAACATACGAAGACTTTCAAGAAGAACCGACGACGACGACGACGCCCACGATGACGACGACGAGGGCAAGGGGGAAGGCGTGGATCCTCGCCCCCCCCCCAGCACGTGTTCCCGTAGGCCCCTCCGGGAACATCTCCTGGAACCGCCCAGGCCCGAGAGGTTTGCGCGACGGCGTCTGCGTAGCGCGGCGACGCAACTTGACGGAGGGGGCGGGGGTGGCGCTCGTGTTGGGGCCCCTTGAGGTCATTTGGGGGCCTCTTGGGGGCCTCCTTGGCGCGTCTTGGGGCTCTCTCGGGGCCTCTTGGGAAGTTTTTCAAGGCGGAACAACTAAATTTTGACTTTTTGTTCCCCTCGTGGGCCCCTCTGGAAGCCTTCTCGGGGCCCTCTTGGGCTTTCTTAAGGCCCTCTGGGGCGCCTCTTGGGGGCTGTCCAGGGCCGTCTTCAGGCTGTCTGGGGGGCCTCCCGGGCAGTCTTGGGGCGCTCTTGAGGACCTGTTGGGCCTTGCTGGAGCGTCGGAAAGGTGAAAAGGCGATCAAAACCAAACACATTGAAGAACACATAGGAAAATCATCGATTTTGGCCTCTCGGGGCTCTCTTGGGACGCTTCTTTGGAGCCTCTCAGGGCGGCTTCGGTAGGGGGCCACATCCGAACCCCACCCTCCCCTTCAGAAATCGTGGGGGGTAGGAGTAGGGTTCGCATGTCGCCCCCTATTCGTGGCTTCTTGCTCTGTCTTTCGGCCATCTTGGGCG
>CAUYUJ010014424.1:392471-406765 GCA_963575745.1 Prorocentrum cordatum
TAGTAGTAGTAGTAGTAGTCGTCGTAGTCGTAGTAGTCGTAGTAGTCGTAGTAGAAGTAGTAGTCGTAGTACGATCATTAGTATTATTGTTTTTTGTTATCTGTAGTAGTCCTCACATACGCAGTAGTGCTAGTCATAGTAGTAGTAGTCGTAGTCCTAGTAGTCGTAGCAGTCGTGATGTGAGTAACAGTAGTAGTAGTAGTAGTAGTAGTCGTCGTAGTAGTAGTAGTATCAGTAGTAGTAGTAGTAGTAGTAGTAGTAGTACCAGTAGTAGTAGTAGTAGTAGTAGTAGTAGTAGTAGTGGTAGTTAGGTAGTAGTAGAGTAGTAGTAGTAGTAGTAGTAGTATTAGTAGTAGTAGTAGTAGTAGTAGTAATAGTAGCTGTAGTAGTAGTAGTAGTAGTAGCAGTAGTCGTAGTAGTAGTCGTAATAGTAGTAGTAGTCGTAGTAGTAGTAGTAGTAGTAGTAGTAGTAGTAGTAGTACTAGTAGTAGAGGTAGTAGGGGTAGTATTTGTAGTAGTCGTCGTGGTAGTAGTACTAGTAGTAGTAGCAGGAGTAGGAGTAGTAGTAGTAGTCGTAGTAGTAGTAGTAGTAGTAGTACTATTACTACTACTACTACCACTAGTAGTGGTAGTAGTAGTGTTACTACTAGTACTGGCAGTAGTAGTAGTAGTAGTAGTAGTAGTAGTAGTAGTAGTAGTAGTAGTAGTAGTAGTAGCTGTAGAAGTAGTAGTAGTAGTCGTAGTAGTAGTAGCAGTAGTAGCAGTAGTAGTAGTAGTAGAAGTAGAAGTAGTGGTAGTAGTAGTAGTAGTAGTAGTAGTAGTAGTAGTAGTCGTATCTGTAGTAGTATCAGTAGTAGTAGTCGTCGTCGTCGTAGTACTGGAATCAGTAGTAGTAGTAGTAGTAGTAGTAGTAGTAGTAGTAGTAGTAGTAGTAGTAGTAGTAGTAATAGTAGTAGTAGTAGTAGTAGTAATAATACTAGTAATAGTAATAAAAGTAGTAGTAGTAGTAGTAGTAGTAGTAGTAGTAGTAGTAGTAGTAGTTGTTAGTAGTTAGTAGTTAGTAGTTAGTAGTTAGTAGTAGTAGTAGTAGTAGTAGTAGTAGTAGTAGTAGTAGTAGTAGTAGTAGTAGTAGTAGTAGTAGTAGTAGTGGTAGTAGTAGTAGTAGTCGTAGTAGTAGTAGTAGTACTAGTAATAGTAGTCGTAGTAGTAGTCGTAGTAGTAGTAGTAGTAGTAGTGGTAGTCGTTAGTAGTAGAGTAGAGTAGTAGCTAGTAGTAGTTTTAGTAGTAGTAGTAGTAGTAGTAGTAGTAGTAGTAGTAGTAGTAGTAGTAGTAGTAGTAGTAGTAGTAGTAGTAGTAGTAGTGGAGGAGGAGGAGGAACAGGAGGAGGATAAAGAGGAAGTGTATCGATGAGGGCGGAGGGGCGACCGCTGTTCGTCGTGCTCCGGGGCAGTCTCCGAGGGCTTGATCACTCTTCTGCAATCGACCTGCGGGGATCAAGCTATACATCTCCACGTAACATCTGTGCAATTCGGTGTACATGTAGATCTACCGAGGTACTTCTTCACGCTTCGCGCATCCCCACCAGCCCAGTCAAAAACTCTGCCCATGAGAGTAGACGGGAAAAGGGACGAAGAGGCACATGTAGTGGAACAAAGCGGGCAACCAAGGTGAACAAAGAGGTCTCTGGGAGCAAGTGGGCGGCCTTGGAGGGCCTCTTCGGGCCATCCCTGGGGCACGCGTGGTGGCAAGGGAAGGAGGAGGTGGAGGAGGAGGAGGAGAAAGACGACGACGACGACCACGACGACGAAGAAGAGGAGAAACAGGAAAAGGAAGGCGATGTGGACACGAACGAGGACGATGACGAGGAGGATGACAACGAGGACGAGGACAGGGCCCTCAAACTCGCCTCCTGGAGCCCTCTTGGGACTCTCTCGGGGGATCTCAGGATCCTCTTGGGGCTCTCTTGGGGGGTCTTGGGGGGGCCCTCTTGGAGCCCTCTTGGGGGTCCCTCGGGAGCCATCCTGGAGGCCGTCGATCAGAAGGGGGGGGGGCTCCCGATCTGCCTGCCCCCTGGCTCTTGGGGCCCTCTTGGAGCGCTCTTGGGGCCCTCTTGGAGCGCTCTTGGGGCCCTCTTGGAGCGCTCTTGGGGCCCTCTTGGAGCGCTCTTGGGGCCCTCTTGGAGCGCTCTTGGAGCCCTCTTGGAGCGCTTTTGGGCGCTCTTGGGGCCCTATTGAGGTCGACCCTCTTGGGCGCTCTTGGGGCGCTCTTGGGCGCTCTTGGGGCCGTCTCGGGGCCGTCTTGGGCGCTCTTGGGGCCCTCGGGCCGCTCTTGGGCGCTTTCGACCCTCCCGCGTTTCGTATACAAAGTTGTAACTCGTGACGTGTTCTATCGTGTTGGCGGTGCTGACGTTGATGGAGGCAATGGGGATTATGAAGATGACGATGACGATGGCGATGGCGATGGTGCTGATGATGATGATGATGATGATGATGATGATGATGATGATGACGACGATGATGACGATGACGATGACGACGATGATGACGACGATGATGACGACGATGATGACGATGAAGATGACGATGACGATGACGATGCTGATGACGATGATGACGATGACGACGATGATGACGATGACGACGATGACGATGATGACGATGATGACGACGATGACGATGATGACGATGCCGATGACGATGATGATGATGAAGATGATGATAATGATGATGATGATGATGATGCTGATGATGATGATGAGGAAGACGAAGATGAAGATGGTGATGATGATGACGACGATGATGCTGGTGATGATGATGATGCTGATGATGATGATGATGGTGGTGGTGATGCTGATGATGCTGATGCTTCTGATGATGATGAGGATGCTGGGTTGGACGATGATGTCATTCATGAGATGGCGACGATGACGATAGCAATGGTGATGACGACGCTGATGGGTATGGCGATGCTGTCGGTGATGCCGCTGACGATGATGAAGATTGCGGTGGCGATGACGGGAACAGCGATGTCGATGATAACAGATATGACGTTGCTACCGATAAGGGTAGCGATGGTAGTGAAGAGAGCGATGATGATTAGGATGATGATGACTAGTCCCTTCTCTACGTCCTCTGGTCTTCCTCCTCGATCTTCCTTGCAGCGCCGTCCCTCCTTCCAGATTCCTCAACTCTCCTTGTTCCTTTTATTTCGTCGTTGTTTACTGTCATTATTTTTGCATTGCGTGTTCATGTCTTCATTCGTTCATAATGTCATTGCATTTTCTTCCTTCTCATTATTTTGTCGTTTTCGTTATTTTGCAGTTTGATCCTTTTCATTATTTCTTATGTTTCCCAACCATCCTGTGGTGTTGGATCCTCGTTTTGAAGAGACGGTGCCCCGCGTCTCCTCTCCTTCCTTCCTCCTCCTCCGCCTCCTCCCCCCTCCCTCCTCCCTCCTCCCACGATCACGGCACACCCCTCACACGCTTCGTGGCCCCATAGGGAGCTCCACCGAAGGCCCCAGTGGTTGCGTTAGCATGGCGGCGCCGCACCCATTTCGGCACACCCTTCACACGTTTCGTGGCCCCATAGGGAGCCCCACCGAAGGCCTCAGTGGCTGCGTTAGCATGGCGGCGCCGCACCCATTTCGGCACACCCCTCACACGTTTCGTGGCCCCATAGGGAGCTCCACCGAAGGCCCCAGTGGTTGCGTTGGCATGGCGGTGCCGCGCCCAATTTGGCACACCTCTCATACGTTTCGTGGCCCCATAGGGAGCTCCACCGAAGGCCCCAGTGGCTGCGTTGACATGGCGGCGCCGCACCCAATTTGGCACACCCCTCACACGCTTCGTGGCCCCATAGGGAGCTCCACCGAAGGCCCCAGTGGCTGCGTTGGCATGGCGGCGCCGCGCCATTTCGGCAACCACCCTCACACGTGGCCGCATCGGGAGATCCACCGACGGGCCCCCAGTGGCTGCGTTGGCATGGCGGCGCCGCACCCATTTCGGCACACCCCTCACACGTTTCGTGGCCCCATAGGGAGCTCCACCGAAGGCCCCAGTGGCTCCGTTCGCATGGCGGCGCCGCACCCATTTCGGTACACCCCTCACACGCTTCGTGGCCCCATAGGGAGCTCCACCGAAGGCCCCAGTGGCTGCGTTGGCATGGCGGCGCCGCTCCCATTTCGGCACACCCCTCACACGCTTCGTGGCCCCATAGGGAGCCCCACCGAAGGCCCCAGTGGTTGCGTTGGCATGGCGGCGCCGCACCCAATTTGGCACACCCCTCACACGCTTCGTGGCCCCATAAGTAGCTCCACCGAAGGCCACAGTGGCTGCGTTGGCATGGCGGCGCCGCACCCATTTCAGCACACCCTTCACACGCTTCGTGGCCCCATCGGGAGCTCCCCCGAAGGCCCCAGTGGCTTCTTTGGCATGGCGGCGCCGCACCCATTTCGGCACACCCCTCACACGTTTCGTGGCCACATAGGGAGCTCCACCGACGGCCCCAGTGGCTGCGTTGGCATGGCGGCGCCGCACCAATTTCGGCACACCCCTCACACGTTTCGTGGCCCCATAGGGAGCTCCACCGAAGGCCCCAGTGACTGCGTTGGCATGGCGGCGCCGCACCCATTTCGGCACACCCCTCACACGCTTCGTGGCCCCATAGGGAGCTCCACCGAAGGCCCCAGTGGCTGCGTTGGCATGGCGGCGCCGCACCCAATTTGGCACCCCTCCTCACACGTTTCGTGGCCCCACAGGGAGCTCCACCGAGAGCCCCAGTGGCTGCGTTGGCATGGCGGCGCCGCACCCATGGGCGGCGCCGCACCCATTTCGGCACACCCCTCACACGCTTCGTGGCCCCGATCGGGAGCCTCCACCGCAGGCCCCAGTGGGCTGCGTTGCAATGGCGGCGCCGCACCCATTTCGGCACACCCCTCCCACGTTTCGTGGCCCCATAGGGAGCTCCACCGAAGGCCCCAGTGGCTGCGTTGGCATGGCGGCGCCGCACCCATTCCGGCACACCCCATCACACGCTTCGTGGCCCCATAGGGGGCTCCACCGAAGGCCCCAGTGGCTGCGTTGGCATGGCGGCGCCGCACCCATTTCGGCACACCACTCACACGTTTCGTGGCCCCATAGGGAGCTCCACCGAAGGCCCCAGTGCTACCGCCCTCATGCGTCCCGCACGCCCAGGACAGCGTTTCGTGGCACGCCTTTCGTGGCCCCATAAGGAGCCCCACCGAAAGCGGCACCCACAAAGCGTTATTCACAATTGCATATGGTTGGGTCTTTCGCCTGGATTTTTTCTTCATGCTCCAGTGCATCGCGGCAGCCTGCCTCAGCAGAGGCGTGGGGAATCCCAAGAAGAACGCGAGGGAACACGCGAGGCCTCGGTCCCCGGCGTTCCTCGCGAACAAACCGCGCCTGGGTTGTCAAAGAGCTCCGCGTGTGGAAGAACTGCGACCTCTGCGTGTTTATGGTCACGCCGCCGCGCCATTTTGGCCGCGCTTACTTGCTGGTCGCCACCAGGATTTCCAACGCCACCGAGCTCTGGCTCTCCTTCTGAGTGGCTGCCCGCTCGCTCGCTTCGCTTGCTTTCTTCTCCTGCTGCCTAGTCGCGGCCCGACTAGTGTCCGGACGGCTTTCGACCCGCCTCGCGAGCCTGTTGACCAAAAAACGTGTGGAAGAACTTGTGGGCTAATCAGTCAGCGGCCCACGCCGCGCCGTCGCGCGTTTCGCGCCAAGGACCGCGCAGTAACGCATCGTCATGTCTATCTGTCGCTCGTTCGGTACAGCGCTGGCCGCGCAAGAAGGAGATCATCCAAGCCTCCTTTTTTCAAACAAACGAGTGGCAGTCAGCACGCTTACGCCAAAGGAGCCACTGATGCCATTCGAAAAGCGAAGACTTCGTAGACCTAACAATATCTATTTCCACAATTACACAGTTTCGTTGTGTACCTTCCGTCCGTATGATTTAACTATCGAACCCTACGTTAGAGGGCGTTCAGACGGTGAACGCCCTGTCTTGGCGAATGCCTGACCTCATTTCTTTTCAAAGTATCCACAGTGGAAAAGGACAGCGATGTATATTGTTTCGAACAAACCCTCAGGGGCTTGGCCAGGGCCACGGTTAAACAGGAGGAGCGGTGGGCGATTTTGTCGAAGACGAGATCTCGGGTGCGCCGCAGTGTATTAATGCCTGACACATTCGAATGAACGGTCTCGCCATGCTCGCCGACGAGATGCGGCGGCATCCGCGCGCGAAGCCCAGTCCTGTTTTTGCTCCGAGAGGGCGGATCGACTGAAAGTTGTTGGACAAGCGTGCCGAGAACATGTTCTGGATGGTCGTTGCGCGGATGACGGGCAGCGGATATTATGGCGTAGATTGGAATACGTGTGTTTTCATGCATTAGCCAATACCGAAGCTAACGCTTAATGCTTCCCTCGGATGCGAGTGTGTGTCGTGGGTTTCACAGCAGCAGCGCAGCGTTGTGTTGCGTGCGCGTCGTGCCCCTTTGCAGCTCGTGTAGACCGGACTGTGCGGAAAACAATACCATCGCACACCTGCCAATGCACATGCAGCCGGTTTCAACATACGGACGAACACACGGAAGAAAGTACAGATGTATTCTGGCGTGGAATAGCCATTGTGTTCAGCGTGCGTTACTTGGAACATGTATCAAGGGTCTTGGATGCCGTTTTTCTACCTGGGGAGCCATGTCAATTGACAATCGAGAGCCGACATCAGTTTTCAATCAGCGCAGCAAAAATATAGACGTGTTATAACTAGCCACAAAGTAACTCCGATAGTATGTGCCTGGGAAGGATTCGCACTGTAATTCCCACAATCGAACGAATGCGTTTTGTGGATTGCCTTCAAGTGATGTCTGAGTGCAAATCAACACATCACCAATACCACTTGTCATCCACAATCGGAGGAAATAATAAAGTCTTGCAGAACAGGAATCCACCTGTAAAAGGTGCGCGGAAGGATTCGATGTGTAACCCATACTATGCGAATCTGTTTTAAATCGTTGGCGAAAAGAACCCTCATCGTAAAGCAGCACAGAGAGATATGATTTGTCTTCCACGCAGTAGACATCACCCAGTAAATCGCGCAATAAGGAATTCACTTGTGAATAAGCACGATACGTTCCGATGTGCAATGCGCACAGCTGGAATCAATGTCTAAACCGCCTACTAAAAGGATCCACCTTGAACGAATACTTGGATAACGTGGGAGGAGAGCGAAAACAAAATTACGCTACCGAGGAACCCCACATACTTATATTATGGCTGGAGTGATGAGAGCTTCCTTCTCCTCCTCTTCCTCCTCCTCCTCCTCTTCCCCTCGCCATTGATATACTGACCAGGATGCCCCGATTTCGCATCGAGGTCTCCGATGCGCTGTGGCAGCCATCAAGCAACCGAACCGACTGGCTGCTCTGCAAGCCCGTTGGGCCGACAACATTCCCATACCGCCTCGGCGACCCAGTGTTGCAGCGCGCAACGCGCCCATCGACAGCGTGCCACGCCAGCGTGCCACGCTGACGACCCCGAGGCGTTACCAAATCGTGCTGGGAGCTCGGCCTATGACGACCCAGAATGCCGAGACGCCAGGACGACGCGGCAGGGAAGAACACCATAACCCCACGAAACATGTTCGGATAGCGGCCGCGCTGAGGGACCACCCCCTGCGCACTCCCTATGGCGTCGAGAAAATGCCTCGCCTGCTTTGCCCTGGACGACCGTCGTGTATAGCGGCCGCGCTGAGGGACCCCCCCTTGCGCACCCTTTTATGGTGTCGAGAAAATGCATCGCCTGCTATGCACTGGACGACCGTCGTGTATAGCGGCCGCGCTGAGGGACCACCCCTGCGCATCCCCTATGGTGTCGAGACAATGCCACGCCTGCTATGCCCTGGACGACCGTCGTGTATAGCGGCCGCGCTGAGGGACCACCCCCTGCGCACCCCCTACGGTGTCGAGAAAATGCCACGCCTGTTATGCCCTGGACGACCGTCGTGTATAGCGGCCGCGCGGAGGGACCCCCCCCCTTGCGCATCCCCTATGGTGTCGAGAAAATGCATCGCTTGCTATGCACTGGACGACCGTCGTGCATTGCGGCCGCGCTGAGGGACCACTCCCTGCGCATCCCCTATGGTGTCGAGGAAAATGCCACGCCTGCTATGCACTGGACGACCGTCGTGCGTAGCGGCCGCGCTGGGGGACCACCCCCTGCGCACCCCTATGGTGTCGAGACAGTGCCACGCCTGCTATGCACTGGACGACCGTCGTGTTAGCGGCCCGCGCTGAGGGACCACCCCCTGCGCACCCCCTTATGGTGTCTGAGCCTGGACCTGGACGACCGTCGTTAGCGGCGCTGCGCACCCCGATGGTGTCGAGACAATGCCACGCCTGCTATGCCCTGGACGACCGTCGTGTATAGCGGCCGCGCTGAGGGACCACTCCCTGCGCACCCCCTATGGTGTCGAGACAATGCCACGCCTGCTATGCACTGGACGACCGTCGTGTATAGCGGCCGCGCTGAGGGACCACCCCCTGCGCATCCCTTATGGTGTCGAGAAAGTGCCACGCCTGCTATGCCCTGGACGACCGTCGTGTATAGCGGCCGCGCTGAGGGACCACCCCCTGCGCACCCCCTGTATGGTGTCGAGAAAGTGCCACGCCTGCTATGCCCTGGACGACCGTCGTGTATAGCGGCCGCGCTGAGGGACCACCCCCTGCGCACCCCCTTATGGTGTCGAGAAAATGCCACGCCTGCTATGCCCTGCTGAGCTGAGCTGAGCTGAGCTGTGCCGTGCTGGTCTGAGCAGTGTTGTGCTGTGCTGTGCTGTGCTGTGCTGTGCGCTGTTGTGTTGCGCTGTGTGAGAAGGGGAAGAGGGAGGTGAGGTGAGGGAGCGCGGGTGCGACGAGGCATGGAAGAAAAACATAACCCCAGTAAGCATGTGGGGGAGAACAGTAATCCATCACTGTTTTTTGTTCTGCCCCCCCCGCCTCCCCGCCCGACAAAAACAATGTTGGGGATTGTGTGTTTCACTCGTTTTCCAATATATTGCCGGCTCCCCTTTCAAAAGGATCCTTGTCTAGACAATTTACATGTTGATATCTATCATGTGGGTTACACATCAAAATGTTTTTGGGCGGTTTGATTATTTTTTTCTTTGTGGGCGATGTTCGCAGTGATTCTTGTTAGTTGGATTACACATAGATCCTGTTGAACTGTTTTGTAATGGACTTCATGTTGCACGCGATTTGCATATAATTTCTGTTATGTGGCTTTTACATCGATTTCCCGTGTGGCCTTTTTAGTAGGGTTGTTTTGTAAACGGCTTACACACTGAGTTTTGTTGCGTTGATTACACATAGAATTTTTCGCACGGCTGTGCAGCCAGAGTTTTCTGTTGTCGAAACACAAAAACACAACAACACACAGCAAACAAATAAAACACCTCAATACGAACAACAAAACGAGATAACACAACACATACGTGGAACAGAGGAAACATGCAAACACATCACAGCATAAGATAAAACGCGGGAGTGCCGAGAAGAGCAATCGCCGTCTTGGAGCTATTTTAAGGCCTCGCAATCGCATCGGACGCGAAAGGGCAAGAAGTAAAACAACATTTGTTGGCCTTAGGCGTTTGAAGGATTTGGGCTTTTCTGGGTTTTCTTGTGGGGGCTCCTGGAGCACTTTGAAACGTCTTGTGGCCCTCGTCGGGTCTCTTGGAGGTATGTTAGAGGCGGTATTGAACTATCGCTGGCTATATTGACCCATCTCGGAGGCTTTTGTATTGCGGCGCCGGATGCCCTCTCGGAGCCATCTTGGGCCATCTAAGGCCCCCTGACATTCCGCGAGCCCCCAAAAAACCTCAGGGAAGGGAGTGGGAGGGTACCCCTCCCCGAAGGGAGGAAGGTTTTAAGAAGAGGAAAGGAACAACTAGTTAAACACCCGTTCCAAAGGGCCGGTGGGATTCCAAAGATGCCGTGGAAGTTGCACCGAGAGTCGAGGGACAGCAGAATATGTAAACCCTAAGAGGGAAGAGGCAGGAGAAGGAGGACGACGGAAGGACTGAGTGAGGGAGTGATGACGATTGGGAGGAGGAGGAGGAGGAGGAGGAGGAGGAGGGGGAGGAGGAGGGGGAGGAGGAGGGGGGAGAGGAGATGGACCACAACGAGGAGCGTCCCTCCTACCTCCCCCCCCCCCTCGTATTTCGTCCTCCTCCTCCACTGCCCTCCTCCCTCCCTACCTCCCTCCTCCTCCTTCCCCTCTTCCCCCTCCTCCGCTTCCCTCCCTCCCCCTGTCACCATCCCCCTGTCACTCCTCCTTTCTCCCTCCTCCTCCTCCTCCCCCCTCCTCCTCCTCCTCCTCCTCCTCCTCCGGGGAGAAAGGCCCACGGAATCAAGCTCTATTACTACAGCGCCGAGCTGGACCGCCGGCCCCCCCGCCAAGCATCGCCGCGCCGCGGCGGCGCCCCCTCCCTCCCCTCGGAAGCCCGCACCCCTCGCGGGCGCTCTTCTCCACCTGCTTGTCGTCAGCGTCGCTCCCTCGCAGCCCAGCCTCCGCCATCCTCCCTTCTCCCTCCTCTCCCTCGGCCCACTGACCCATCAACCATGCTCACGCGTCTCCCACTCCCTCCACTCCCCCCTCCTCCTCCTCCTCCTCCTCCTCTCCTCCTCTTCCCTCCTCCATCCTCCTCCTCCCCCCCCTCCCCCTCCAGCCTCCTCCTTATCCTCCTCCTCCCTCCTCCTCCCTTTCCTCCTCCCCCCCCTCCCTCCTCCCCCCCTCACCCCCCCTTTTTTTTCACCCCCTCTCCTTCTCTTATCCTCATTCCTGGTCCCCTCCTCCTTCCTCCTCTTCTCTTCTCCCTCCACCCTCCTCCTCCTTCATCCTCCTCATCCTGTTTTCCTCCTTCCTCCCCCCACTTTTCCCCTCCCCTCCTTCCTCTTCCCTCCTTTTCCCTCCTCTTCTCCTTCCTCCTATAACTATTCGTACGGCCATCCTTCTGTCATTATGTATAGTCGTGTTTGTTCCATTCGTTCACATGCTTCGTATGTTTCTTCTAAGTAGTTTATGTAGCTTTGTTATGGTATTAATGATCTGATTATAATTGCTCCAGGTATTAGTCGCATCAAGTCACCAGTAGTATTATTATTATTGTTATTCGTATCATCATCCACATTATTTATGATTAGTTATACTACCATTATTCGTACAACCATCTATATATGTAGTATTGTCAGCTGACTCTAGCTCTTGGTATCATTGTCATTCAGTTTCTTGATACCGCTATTACTTGTTGTTATTTCGAACCCTCCTTGCTCCTTATCCTCCTTCTCCCTCGCGCGCTCCCGCGCGCAGGGGGGAGCAGGAAGAGGAGCAGGGAGAGGATGAGGAAGATACTTATGATGATGATGATGATGATGATGATCATGATGATCATGATGATCATGATGATGCTGATGCTGATGCTGATGCTGATGCTGATGCTGATGCTGCTGCCGCTGATGATGCTGATGATGATGATCATTATCATCGTGATGATGATGATTATGGTGATGCTGATGATGATGCTGCTGATGATGGTAATGATGATAATGATGATGATGATTATGATGATGCTGATGATGATGCTGATGATGATGATGTTGACGATGATGATGATGATGATGATGATGATGATGATGATGCTGATGCTGATGCTGATGCTGATGCTGATGCTGATGATGCCAATGATGATGCTGATGCTGCTGATGATGATGCTGCTGATGATGCTGATGCTGATGATGATGATGACGATGATGATGATGATGAAAATGATGATGATGAAAAAAAAATGAAATTCATGATGAGTGATGATGATGCTGATGCTGATGGTGATGAATGAGAGATGATGATGATAGATGATGATGATGATGATGATGGTGATGATGATGCATGATGATGATGATGATGATGATGATGATGATGAGGATGGTGATGATGATGATGATGATGATGATGATGATGATGATGATGATGACGATGATGATGATGATGATGATGATGATGATTATGATGATGATGATGATGATGATGATGATGATGCTGATGAGGGGGAGGAGGAGGAGGAGGAGGAGGAGGAGGAGGAGGAGGAGGAGGAGGAGGAGGAAATGGAGGAGGAGGAGGAGGAGGAGGACCAGCAGGACCAGCAGAATAGAAGCCTTGATGTCGGGCGGGTTGATGCTGTCAACCCTGGCGTTTCTCTACTCAGTTCGGCCTCGTCGGTTGTGTTCGGGGCCCCGGACCATCGCAAATGGAATTGAGACGACAGTTTGCCCCGTGGGGCCCTTGGGAAGGGGTCGAGACCTCTGCGGCCCACGGATTGATTAATAAATACATCGGACTTCTCGGCAGAGAGGATTTATTCGAGGTTCCATGATCGAGGTTCCAGATATATTCGAGGATCGATTCGAGAATATATTCCAGAATCGAAGATTCCAGGATCGAGGTTCCAGGAAGAAAGGATATATTCGAGGATGCATTTGAGGTTCCAGGATCGAGGCGTCCTTACGTCGTTTCGCCTTTTTTGGATGGGCCTCCGGTCCGCTTCTCGTCGCCACGGATGGATCAGTCGCGAACCATGTTCAAAGCGCATCCCTGGAGGTCCAGGGTCGGTCTTGAGGAGGGGGAGCAGGATGAAGGGGAAGGTGGGGGGGATGAGGAGGGTGAAGCAGGAGGAGGCAGAGGAGGAGGCAGAGGAGGAGGCGAAGGAGGAGGAGGAGGATGCTTCAAGGTTTTCGGATGTTATAGGGGCGTTTTGGGGTGGTTCTGGGCGGTTTCTGATTTTTGCAGTGGTGGAGGTCGTCGTCGTCTCTCATGGCCGTCAGCCTCACCAGGCTGCAGTGGCAGAGCCTGATGCCGCGGCCCCTCGGGTGTAGTTCTCGTTGTAGTTATCGGCGTCGTTCTCGTTGTAGTTATCGGCGTCGTCCTCGTCGTCATCGTGGGCGTCGGCGTCTTCGTCTTCGTCGTCGTCTTGCCGCCGTCGTCATTTTGGTTGGTTTCGTCGTTTTCGTCGTCGTCGTCGTCCTCGTCCTCGTCGTCGGTCCCTGCCTGGGCGGGCGAGGTCCCTGGAGGTCCTTCCTACATGCCCTCCCAGGGGGGGAGGGGAGCTCTCCTGGGGGCCTCCAGTAAATGGAGCCAAAGGACGTCCCAGACCCACAAAGCTCGATCTTCGCTTCTCGCCGCCGCCGTCGTCGTCGCCGCCGTCGCGGCCGCCGTCGGCGTCGTCGTCGCTCGCTCGACTCGAAGACGGGAGAGATGTCTTCCAGGCCCCATCGCCGCCGCCGCCGCTCGATCGGGGGGTACCAACTTTCACCTGCGCCGATCCTGGCCCGGCCGATCCTGGGCCCGGGACCAGTGCACACTGCCCCCCTTTGCCCGAGCCTGGAGGGCGTATGCACCGATATCCCGGGCCCGGGAGGAGCTTGGCCAGGATCGGTGCAGGTGTACGCCGTTGCCGCCGCCATCGTCGCCATCGCCGCCATCGCCGCCATCGTCGTCGTCGTCGTCGTCGCCGCCATCGTCGTCGTCGTCGTCGCCGCCATCGTCGTCGTCGTCGTCGTCGCCCGCTCGATTCGAGGACGAGGCAGGCGACTTCTTTCAAACCCCGCTGCCGCGGCACGACTCGAGGACTAGGTCGGGCGTGTTCTCCTACAGGCGGACTTTGGACAACAAGCAAACAATAGTCAACCAGTGCCCAAACATGCACAAACGTACTGAAACATCGTCCCCATACTATTTTGAACCAGTTTTTGAATAGCCCTCCTGTAGAGGGACTTTCAGGGGGGGAAAAAACACACAGACACAATTAATTGTCGACTCCCATGAAAATATGGGAAAACATGGGAATTGGGGGGGAGACGAACATCCAACAAATATGGGAAAATGTGGGGAATCCTGCCATTAGTGTATGTATGTATGTATGTATGTATGTATGTATGTATGTATGTATGTATGTATGTATGTATATACATATATATATATATATATATATATATATGTGTCCTTGGGCCCCACTGAGACACGCCCGACATAACCCGAGGACGAGATAGACATCTTCCACGCCCTGTGGAGCGACTGCCGCCTGGCCCTGGGCAGCATGGCCGTGGTCCGCGCGCCCCGCTCCCCGCGACCAACGGCTTGGCCGAGGGACGCCGAGCCGCGCCCAGGGCGGGGGGGGGGGGCAGAGCGGGGGCACTGATAGGAGGAGGAGGAGGAGGAGGAGGAG
>CAUYUJ010014425.1:5000-43877 GCA_963575745.1 Prorocentrum cordatum
GAAGCGAACAGGTTTGGGGCGCGCGCGCATAAGCGTTCGAGAGCGGTCGTCTGGCATGGCCCTTGTCCTCGCGCGAAATGATGCGCCATTAAAGTCGCGCTCTCGAATGATCCTTAGAATTGGCAGTGGATTGCATGGCTCATTTCCGAGGAGTCGCGCAGCGCGCCTAAATCTTGAAGGGTGCCACCTTCTTCAGCCACTACTGGAGGGCGCGGGGCCACGTCGCGCCGGGGCCCCGGATTTCTTGATCCCAGGTCAAGGCCCATCGTGCTCTATACGACGCGTTCTCTGAGCAAGGCCGCGTCTGAATCCTCGTAGCTAGAATGGCACACGATGTAATGAGACAACGTCGCGGGGGCGCATGGTTTGACCCTGCTGCTCGTTTAGACACCGCCCCCGCTATCTTCATGCTTCTGGTGTTCGCGACTGGTGCGGGACGGGTGCATGCTAGCGGGCCCTTTCACGAGAGTACTTTGGCCCCCTGTCCGAGGCCCCTCGCACGCCCCTCCCCGCCCCGTTGCCCCCCACGAGCCCCTGCCTGGGCAGGCCAAGGTCATCGCTGCACCTCGCGTTCAAAGCGCATCGCCTCTTACTGCTGTCGTCGTTGCCCAGGGGGCGGGGGCCCTCCTGCGGCGGTGCTGCGGCCCCGCGGCCCGATCGGCGTCGGGCAGGCGGCGGTCGTCTTCCAGGCGAGCGGCAGCCGGGCGGGGCGGCGACGGCAGGCCAAGCGGGGCCAGCGGCCGATAGCCGTGCGGAGACAGATGGGCAGCTGTCTGGGCACTAGGCCTGTGGATGCCATGACAATGGACACTCTGACAATCCTATCATTGGATTAAATATGTGTCTCAAGTGTGGAAAAGATGTTCTCAAAACATGTGTCAGGCATGTTCTTACGTATTTAAAACGTTTGAAGAATTTAGGAGCAGGAGCGGAGGGCACTCCTCGGGCCAGAGCGGCTGCTCTCGAGAGCGCTGTCAAGGCCTCTGGCTAAGTCGGGCGTGTCCCCCCACAGGGGGATCTTCGACGAAAACTAAGAAATACCCAAAAATTACTCCAAACTGGTCAAAACATGTTCAAAAAATAGTCCCCAAACTGTTGCTTTACTATGTTTGAAGATTCCCCCTGTAGAGGGACAGGCCCGATTTAAGCCTCTGGCGTGGATGAGGGCATGGCTCCAGCCAGTGGGCTTCGCAGGAACAGCTCGAGGCAATTCGACAGCAGCTGCAGTCCAAGAAAATGAGCACCGCACAACACACCGTCGTGGGACAGAAGCTGGCGAAGGCTCCTGTCGGCCATGCTGGTTACAGAATCCCGTTCGCACGATTAGGCTTCGCGGAGGCCCAATCAAGAGCAAGGAGCTGGCAGTCAGGCGCAAACGAGTCAGATCCAGATCGAGATCACAGAGTTGGAGACGATACTGGCATCGGCATCTGCACTGTCACGTGAGCCCCCCTCCTGTAGCACTTCGGATGACTTCTCTACACAGTGGCCCGGAAGGCCAAGGAGACGTCGAAGCGCTCCTGGAGACCAGCATGTTCAAGGTTCCAAGGCAAGCGGCTGCCGCACTGGGTGCGAAGCAGTGCAGCGGTCTCGTCTGCCAGCGCTCCTGAATGCTGATGGTCCGCAGCGTAGCTGGCGCCGAGGTCGTCAAGGGCCCAGCACAAGGCAAGCTAGAAGGCCTTCGAAGAAGAGGTCAGAGCACATGGGGTCGGATGATCGCGCCGCCTCGCCGATGCACCGCCGATGCATCGGCGACGTCGGCGTGCAGACAATATGGTCCTACATCGACCTGCATCGCCGATGCATCGGCGATGTAACGCGACCCTCCGACCCCATCTGCTTCGACCCATCTGGGATCTAGGAGCCATTCGCATAGACAAGTGAGCCATCACAGCACACTCGCGCACGGCCTGCCTCTGATGGGGACCTAGGGCGACACATGAAGGGTTATCGCGATCGTCGAGCACCTGGCCTGATTTTGTTAAGGCGGCGGCTGCCTTTTACCACAGGCGTCGAACCCTGTACCCTGTACCCGTGCCCCTCCTCCCCCGCCTCCTCCGCCTCCTCCTCCTCCTCCTCCTCGTCCTCCTCCTCCTCCTCCTCCTCCTCCTCCTCTTCCTCCCTCCTCCCCCTCCTCCTCCTCCTCTTGCCCCTCCTCCCATCCCCCTCTCCTCTCCTCTCCTCCTCCTCCTCCTCCTCTCCCCTCCTCCCTCCCTCTCCTCCTCCTCCTCCTCCTCCTCCTCCTCCTCCTCCTCCTCCTCCTGTGCTGCCGCCAGCAGGCCCCAAGAGGCCCCAGCGGGCCGAAAGAGACCCCACAAGGCCCCTGAACGGCCCTCCAAAGGCCCCAGAGATGTTCAAAACCACACCCAAGAGATTCCCCTGAGCCTTCCCAAGGGACCCTAGCAGGCATCCAAGAGAGCTCTGACTCATAACCCAGCCACGCTGGGGGGTCGGGCGTACGACAGCCTCGGACGGTCCAAGAAGCCTCCCAGACCAAACCAAGATGGCCCGATTGGCCTCGCCAGGATCGGTGTTGATGGATTCATGCAAAACCTACTCCTGCTGCTCCGAGATCGTTCTGCTGTTGCTGCTGCTTCTCATCGAGAAGGACGATTGCGACGAGGGACAGGGAGTTGGAGAACACGACGTCCCGGCCTCAATCAATCCCCAGTTTACCTTCAGCAAATGGGGATCATTGCCATCTACGGCAAGTTTCTCCCAACCCCGTGGTATCACAACGAAACTTGTGCATATGCCGAAGTAGAAACTAAGCGCGCGCGAAGCGCGCGTGGTTCTAGTACATATGTGTAGGTTCATCTCTCTCTCTCTCTCCCTCTCTCTCCGTCTCTTTTTGTTTGTTCGTCTCTCTCTCGCTCTCTCCCTCCCCCACTGACCAGTCCCCCCCCTCTGGGCAATCAACCTCGCCCTCCTTTCTCAGACTCCTGCACCCAATCGTCCTGAACCCGCTCCTGCTGATGCTGATCCACCTCTTGCCTGCCTGAGGCGGATGTTCCAATGAAGACCTCCGATCCTGCTGATCCTCCTCCTCTTCCTCCTCCTCCACCCTCCACCTCCTAATCCTCATCCTCCTCCTCCTCCTCGTCCTCTTCATCGTCCTTCTCTTCATCCTTCTTCTGCTTGTTAAGTCCTACTGCTGCTGCTGCTGATGATTCCTCCTCCTTTTCTCCTCCTCATCATCATCGCCATCACCAGCATCACCATCATCAACAACAACGACAAAATCATCAGCATCATCAGCGGCAGCATCAGCATCACCAGCATCATCAGCATCAGCATCAACATCCTCATCATCATCCTCACCATTACCAGCATCATCGCCATTAGCAGTATCATCATCAGCATAACGATAACAATAAGACTGGTACTACTTATGATACCATTCACCATCATAATCAGCATCATCATAATCATCATCAACAGCATCATCAGCAGCATCAGCACCGTCAGCATAATCATCAGCAACATAATCATCAGCAGCATCATCATCAGCAGCATCATCAGCATCAGCATCGTCGCCATCGCCACCAACACCACCTCCACCACCACCACCACCACCATCATCATCATCATCAGCAGCATCATCATCACCATCACCATCACCATCACCATCATCATCATCATCATCATCATCATCATCATCATCATCATCGTCATTATCATCATCGTCATCATCACAATCATCCCCACCGTCATCATCACCATCATCACCATCATCATCACCATCAGCATCATCAGCAGCATCCGCATCATCAGCATCACCAACATCAGCATCATCAGCAGCTTCAACACCATCATCAGCATCATCAATGTTATCATCAGCATCATCATCACCATCAGCATCATCATCAGCAGCATCGTAATCCACATCACCATAATCCGCATAACCATCAGCATCAGCATCAGCATCCGCAAAATACTCCTCATCATCAACAGCAGCATCATGAGTCTGATCATCATCAGCATCACCATCATCATCATCATCATCAGCATCATCATCATCATCATCATCATCATCACCGTAATCATCATCACGATCATCATCATCATCATCATCATCATCATCATCATCATCATCATCATCCTCATCCGCATCACCATCCTCAACCTCATTAGCATCCTTGTCCTCCCCACCCTCATCTGCATCCTCCTCATCCTCATTTGCATCCTCAGCATCATCATTATCATCATCACCACCACCACCGCCATCATCACCATCACCATCACCATCACCACCACCACCACCACCATCACCATCACCATCACCGTCGTCGTCGTTGTCGTCGTCGTCGTCGACGTCGTCGTCTTCATCCTCTCCTCCTCCTCTCCTCCTCCTCCTCCTCCTCCTCCTCCTCCTCCTCCTCCTCCTCCTCCTCCTCCTCCTCCTCCTCCTCCTCCTCCTCCTCCTCCTCCTCCTCCTCCTCCTCCTCCTCCTCCTCCTCCGTGAGCGCATGTAGCGCCGCACGGGAGAGGGGAGGCCGACGGCCCCCCCCCGCCCCCCCAGCAACAGAATACAGAAGTAAAGCATAACTTCGGAACGAGATCGAACTGACGCAGGGATATCGCTGCCCTGCCAGAGCCGGCTCGGGCACAGCAGGGGGAGACCAATTGGTGGGAAACGCCCCGTCCGAAGAGGCACTCCTCACGAGAAGAAGGAAACCTGCAGCCGCACGCTCGACGGCACGGGGTGCAGGCCTCCCAAGTCGGCAAGTTGGAGCGCCACCTGGGAGCAGGGGGGAGGTGGAGGCGGCGTGCCCTGCGGCGGAGGGGGGGGTGGAGCGGAGGGGCCACGGCCCTTCAAGCCGGTGCCCTCCTCCTCCTCCTCCTCCTCCTGCTGGAAGAATCCCCCTCCTCAATGCGGGGCTGGACCTAGACGGTGTTTGTCTCTTTCGTGTTGTTTTCGTTTGCCCTCGTTTCGTCTCCGTCGTCGTCGTCGTCGGCGTCGTCGTGGTCGTGGTGCGTGTTGCTCTGCTCGGGATTCTGTTTCCCTTATGCAGTGACCACCACCACCCGCCTTTGCCGCAAAACGAAGTCGAAGCGAAAACGGCCCACGAAATTGCCAAAACACCGTTTAGGTCCAGCCCTGCCTCAATGTGCCCAGATCCCCGTCCTCAGGGTCTTGGTGAGGATTTGCCTCGCGGAGGCGGACCGCCCGACTGGCGGCCATCGCCCCGCATCCCGCACACAAGAACTCACTGAAGACCTGCCTCAGCTGCCCTGTTCATCCACAAGGTTTGTTCACATCCTGGCTGCAGGGCCGCCCTGAACACATCTTGCACTGACGCAGGCGGATTTCCGCGCGCTGTGTTCGATAAGCGCTGACTCTCCGACCTCCGGCAAGACACACAACGCCAAGCCCTGTTGGCCCAGACCGTGAGGTGCGGACGAGACGCAGGCTGGCGCCGGGGCCCGGAGCGTGGCCCCCTCTCGAAGGCACCAAACAGCTCTTTCGCGGGCGGCCAGAAGTGTAAAATCTTGAGTGCGGCAGTGGCCACACTGTCGAGTCAATCAGCCCCTTCTTCATATACTTCGATGCCCCTAGCCGACCAGTGAGTGTCCAACGCAGCCCTTTTGGCCGAGACGTAGGCATGAACAGTACCTCTGACCAGAAGGCTCTCCAGGAAAAGAAGCCTGAGACACATCCTTGTGGGCCTTGACTTTCTTCATGGTGATCCGTAGCTTGCCAGCCAACCTTCAGAGGGCAGCATGTGCGTTAACAGGCAGCATGTGCGTTCACATGGCTTTCCGCTCTTCTAGGATTATCAGCACCGTCATCTAAAGCTTGGTAGTGATCCCTGAGCCCTACGGAGGTCTCTGGATGTCCCTGGAGGCATCCCGAGACCCGAGACCCGAAAGCAACCAACTCCTCGATCCTACTGCTAATACTCCTCCTCCTCCTCCCCTTCTCCTCCTCCTCCACCTCCTCCTCCTCCTCTTCTCCTCCTCTTCCTCCTCCTCATCCCGACCCCCCGCCTGTAAAGGTTGATGTCCTTCCAATCCAAGGGAATGTTGTAGACGTACAGATTGCCGCCGGGCGGTGCGCGAGTGTTCGGGGGCTCGATACCGTAGGTCCCGGCCTCGGCAACGGCCAGCTCCGACGGTGCACGGTCGTGACGCCTCTCTCCAACACGCGCCATGCGTTCCGTGGCCCCGACAATGCAGACGCCCTCATGGTGCTCCTCCTCCTCCTCCTCCTCCTCCTCCTCCTCCTCCTCCTCCTCCTCCTCCTCCTCCTCCTCATAAATAACTCCACCCTGTCCCGCCCTCAGACGTGCCGGTGGGGCAGGTCGGGCGTTTCGCTTAATAGAATTTCTAGTTCGCACGCACGGGGCCGCCCCATGGGGGTCCTCGGACGAAAAGTACCACGGCAAGGTCCCGGCAAGTCCCGGCAAGGTCCTGGCAAGTCCCAACAAGGTCTCGGCCAGGTCCCGGGCAGGTCCCGGGCAGGTCCCAGCAGGCTCCCAAGAGCGTTCCAGGAGCGCGTCCAGTGGCCTCCAAGAGAGCTCAACATGGCCCGAGACGGCCCAACAGCGATCCAAGACGCCCAGACAGGCTCCAAGAGACCTCCCAAGAGGGCCCGCAGAGGCAGAGCACGTTTGTGGCGTTCTCGCATTGGGAGCCTACTGGCGCCCCAAGACGGTCCGAGAGGACTCCAGGATCGCCCCAACACGACCCAAGAGGCCTCTGAGAGCGCCCAAAACGGCTTCAGAGGGCCCCAAGACAGCCTGGCTTCCAAGATGGCCGAAGAAGTCCCAAGACGGCTCCAAGAGCGGGCCCAGACGAGGGATCCGAACGGACATGTCGAGCTCTAGGCGCAGAGATGTCCCCTGGAAGCCCGAAGAGGCTTTCAAAAAGCATCCAAGAGACCCCCGAGAGGCCCCAAGAGAACCCAAGAGGCCCCAAGAGACCTCCCAAGAGGACCCACAGAGGCAGAATGTAGTGATTCCCCTACAGATTTTGCAGGTTTTAGCATTCTCGCCTTGAAGCTTACTCGCGCTCCAAGACGGCCCAAGAGGCCTCCAGGATCGCCCCGACACGGCCCAAGAGGCCTCTGAGAGCGCCCAAAACGGCTTCAGAGGGCCCCAAGACAGCCCCAGAGGCTTCCAAGATGGCCGAAGAGGTCCCAAGACGGCTCCAAGAGCGGGCCCAGACGAGGGACCCGAACGGACATGTCGAGCTCTAGGCGCAGAGAGATCCCCCATAGGACCCGAGAAGTCCCCAAAAAGCTCCCAAGAAGCCCCCGAGAGGCCCCAAGAGACCCCACGAGACCTCCCAAGAGGAGCCATAGAGGCAAAAATCAGCGATTTCCCATTAGCTTGTAGAGGTTTTCGGCGTTCTCGCCTTGAGCTTACCGGCGCTCCAAGACGGCTCTAGAAGCTTCCAGGATCGCCCCAACATGGCCCAAGAGGCCTCCAAGAGCGCCCAAGACGGCCCCAAGGGGCCCCAAGACAGCCCCAGAGGCTTCCAAGGCAGCCGAAGAGGCCCCCAAGACGGCTCCAAGAGCGAGCCCAGGCGAGGGACCCGAACGGGCATGTCGAGCTCTAGGCGCAGAGAGGTCCCTTCGAGGCCTCGAGAAACCCCCAAAGAAGCCCCCAGGAGGCCCGCGAGAGGCCCCAAGAGACCTACAAGAGGTCCCCAAGGGCCCAGAGGCCCCCGAGAGGCCTCCTATCGTCTCACCAACCCTTCCTTCTTTCTTCCCTCTCCTCCTTCTCCCCCCTCTGCGTCAACGACCCCCAATCAATCCTCGAGCGAAAAACGCTACTAGAAGTCATCAAGACAGGAATCGAGAGGCCTCCTCCTCCTCATCATCAATATTCTCCCCTCCTCCTCCTCCTCCTCCTCCTCCTCCTCGTCCTCCTCTTCCTCCTCCTCCTCCTCCTCCTCCTCCTCTTCATCCCTCTTCACCCTCCTCCCCCTCCCCAACTCTGCTTCAACGAACCTCAATCCTCGAACGAAGAGCGCTACAATACATCATCCCAAGACGGCTCCAAGAGCGGGCCCAGACGGGGGACCCGAACGAACATGTCGAGCCCTGCGCGCAGAGAGGTCCCCTGGAGGCTCCAAGGGGCCCCCAAGAAGCCCCCAAGAGGCTCCCGAGAGGCCCAAGAGACCCCAAAGAGGAACCCAAGAGGCCCCCGGGACGCCCCAGGAGGTCTCAGAAATACCGTCAAGAGGCCCATAAAGAAGCTCCAAGAGGCCCCAAAACCGCCTCCAAAAGGCCACGAACGCGCAGGCGAACGCCTGCGATGACACAATACGGGACGGCGGAGTGAGCGAAACGATTAAATAACTTCACCCTGTCCCGCGCTCAGACGTGCCGGTAGGGCAGGTCGGGCGATTCGCCTGAGACTTCCTCACCATGTCTGATCCTGCAGCTTGAAATTCGCAACAGCTTCAAGGATGGAGGGCGGGTCGTTTGCAACAGTTTCGAAGATAGAGGCCGGGTGGTAATCAAAATGTAGCTCCTGCCTTAGCGCCGCGTATTGTCTTGAAAACTTGTAACAGCTTCAAAGATGGACGGCGTATCGTTTTCAACATGTGGCTCTCGCCGTCGCGCCGCGCACATTCGTCTCAAACGTTTGCAGCAGTCTCAAGGATGGAGGGTGGATCATTTTCAAAATTCGGCTCTCGCATTAGCGCCGCGCGAATTCGTTTTGAAAGTTTGAAGCAGCTTCGAGGATCCGTAGGGCTCAAGTCCCAAGAACTGTGTTCGGGCACGATTCAGGACTGTCAAGACGAACCAATCACGTTGACTCGCTGTGGAGGCCCGGGAGTAGTGTTCTAGCACGGTTTTAAATTTGCCAGGACGCAACAGCAATTTTTAACCCGCGGCGTTTGAAGTCCTAGGGACAGCGTTTTGGCACGACTGAGGATTCTCAAACGGTGATATTTCAATGGGCCCTTCTGCAATTAGCATAGATTGCTGTCGGAACCTGAGGAGGGGAGACTCGGAGGGAGGGTGAATTGCAACATAGTCGATGCATCTTGGGTAAAAAAGTCCTCCTCCTCTTCCACTTCCGCCTCCAGCTCGGCCACCTCCTCCTTCAATTCCTCCTCCTCTTCCTCCTCCCCCTCCTCATCCTCCTCTTCTTCCTCCGCCTTCACCTTTTCCTCATCCTCATCCTCCGTCAGCACGTCCACCCTCCTACGCCCCCTTCGCCTCCACGATCTCCGACTGCTCCCACCCGCTCATCCCCCTCCTCCTCCTCCTCCTTCTCCTCCTCCTCCTCCTCCTCTCCTCCTCCTCCTCCTCCTCCTCCTCCTTCCTCCTCCTCCTCCTCATCCTCCTCCTCCTCCTCCTCCTCCTCCTCCTCTCCTCGACCTCTCCTGCCTGCTCCTCCTCATCCTCCTCTACCTACTCCTGCTCCTCCTCCTCCTTCTCATCTCCTCCTCCTCCTCCTCCTTCTCCTCCTCCTCCTCCTCTCCTCCTCCTCCTTCCTTCCTCCTCCCTCCTCCTCCTCCTCCTCCTCCTCCTCCTCCTCCTCCTCCTCCTCCTCCTCCTCCTCTCCTCCTCCTCCTCCTCCTCCTCTCCTCCTCCTCCTCCTCCTCCTCCTCCTCCTCCTCCTCCTCCTCCTTCCTCCTCTCCTCCTCCTCCCTCCTCCTCCTCCTCCTCCTCCTCCTCCTCCTCCTCCTCCTCCTCCTCCTCCTCCTCCTCCTCCTTCCTCCTCCTCCTCCTCCTCCTCCTCCTCCTCCTCCTCCTCCTCCACCCGGATACCACGCCCGGATCGCGTTCTCTGAATTCATGGGGGGGGCGTGGGACACGTAAAAATACATGAGAGTCGCGCCCTCGTACATTACGCAATGTTCGCGTCCCCGAGGCCACAAACCCTAGTAAATGTTCGCGCGCCCCCGAGGCACCCCCCCCCCGCAAATTACACAATATCCGCGCCCCCCAAACAATAAACCTTCGCAGATTACACCGTACTCGCATTGCCGAGGCCACGAGTGCTCCAAGGCGCCCGAAGATGGTTCCAAGACGGCCCAAGAGGGCCCAAAGAGGTCCCAAGAGTGCTCCAAGAGGCCTCCCGAGAGAACCCCAAGAGCCCTAATCGTAGATTGTACGAAGGTGTTTGAAGGATTTTGGCCTTCTCGCATTTTCGGCTTTCCGACGCTCCAAGACGGCTCAAGAAGCTCCCAAGACCGCCCCAAGACGGTCCAAGTCCCCTCCAAGAAGGCCCCAAGACGGCCCCAAGATGGCCCAAGGAGCGCTCAAGAAGGCCCAAGAGGGCCCCAAAGACGGCGAGGGGCCAAAGCAGGGGACCACGAACCGAACATTCGATATTCGTACCCCGAGAAAGAAGACCCCAGGAGGCCCCAAGAGGCAGCCAAGAGGCCCCAAGATGCCCCAAGAGGCGCGCAAGACGTGCCCGAGGGGCCTTCAAGAGGCCCAAAAGATACCCCACGAGGCCCCAAGAGGCCCCCTAGAGGCGCCCAAACCGCCTCCAACAGGCTCCCCACGACACCCCAACACAAATTCAAGAGGCCTCAGACCTACAACCCAGGCACGGTGGCGGGATGGGCCGACGGCCACTAGGATCCGATTCGCCGCCCCCTGTCGATTCATCGCAGGGGTGCCTGGCGTGCTGAACCCTTTCGGTTTTGGTTTTGGTTCTTTTCCAAAAGAACTCCCCCTGGGGCTCCGGCGCGTCCCGGCGGGGTCCCGGAAGGATTGTCCAGGATCTTCCAGAGCCAGTTGCAAAGGGTTTTCCTGCCCCAGACGGCTCCAAGATGGCCCAAGGTGGCCTCCAAGTTCGCCCAAGATGGCCTCCAAGACGGCCCAGGAGAGGAGGAGATGCCTCCAAGTCCGCCCAAGAAACCTCCAAGACGGCCCAAGACGGCCCAAGAGGTGCCCAAGAGGCATCCAAGACGGCCCAAGAAGCCTCCGAGAGGTCCTCCAGGAGGGCCCGAAGAGGCTAAAATCATTATTGATTTTCCGTTGGTATTTTAAGGTTTTTCGTATTTGCTCCTTTTCGGCTTTCCAACGACCCAAGACGGCCCAAGAGGCCCCCAAGATCGCCCCCACAGCGCCCAAGAGGCCTCCACGATGGCCTCAGGACTGCCCAAGAGGCCCCCAAGACGGCCCCAAGAAGGCACAAAGACGACCCAAGAGGCCTCCAAGACGCCCGA
Organism: Prorocentrum cordatum; assembly: GCA_963575745.1. Lineage (NCBI taxonomy): Eukaryota > Dinophyceae > Prorocentrales > Prorocentraceae > Prorocentrum > Prorocentrum cordatum. The sequence goes on from CAUYUJ010014425.1 coordinate 16,146, forward strand.
GATGGCCTCTAAGACGGCCGTGGAGCACCCCAACAGGGCCCCAAGCCCCCACAAACGGCTTCCGATGGCGTCAGACGGGCCAGGAGCCTACCAAGATGGCCGAAGTTGGCTCGAAGCTGGCCCAAGACGGCCCAAGAGGCCTCCAAGAGGGCCCCCAGGAAGGCCAGAAATTGTCAAAAACACTGGTTGTCCTTAGGTCTTTGAAGGATTTTGACATTTGCTTCTTTTCGGCCTTCCGACGGCCCGAGAGCCCCCAAAGATCACCTAAAGATCGCCCAAGAGGTCTCCAAGATGGCCCCAGAACGGCCCAAGAGACCCCGAAGACGGCCCCAAGACGGCCCAGGAGGCTTTTAAGACGCTCAAGATGGCCTCCAGGACGGCCATAGAGCATTCCAAGAGGGCCCCAGGTCGGCCCAGAGAGGCCCCCCAAACGGCTTCCGACAGCGTCGGACGGGCCAGGAGCCAACCAAAACGGCCGAAGATGGCCCTAAGATGGCCCAGGACGGCCCAAGAGGCCTCCAAGAGGGCCTCCAGGAAGGCCCGAAAAGGCCAAAATAATTGATTTCCCATGAGTTGTTGAAGGATTGTGGCATTTGCCTTTTGTACGGCTTTCCGACGGCCCGAGACAGCCCAAGTGCCCCCGAAGATCGCCCAAGAGGCCAAATACGGCCCCAAGAGGCCCCCAAGACGGCCCAAGAGGCCTCCAAGACGCTCAAGATGGCCTCCAAGACGGCCCAAGAGCCCTCCAAGACGTCCGCCAAGAAGGCCCGAAAGGGTCAAAATGGCCTCCAGACCGCCAAGATGACCTTCAAGATGCCCACGTGTTCCTCGAAGGCTTTCCAAACCGATTCGGGGAACACATGGTCCGATAGCTTGGCAGGTCTGGCCTCAACGTTCGGCCACATAGGCACGTCCAAAAAGACAGGGGGCGGCGGTGAATCGCCGTAGGCGTCTTCGATCCGCCGCCCCCTGTTGGCTTGTCACAGGAGTGCCCAGCGTGCTGGATCCTTTCCATATTGGTTTTGGTTATTTTCCCAAAAAACTCCCTCTGGGGCTCCGGCGCGTCCCGCTGGCCACCCGGAAAGGAACTCAATCCGGAAAAAATCCTCCAAGACAGCTCAAGATGGCGTCCAAGATGACCACATTGGCCCAAGATGGCCTCCAAGATGGTCCAAGATGGCCTCCAAGTCCGCCCAAGATGGTCCAAGACGGCCTCATGACGGCCCAAGAGAGTCCAAGATAACTCAAAGTTCGCCCAAGAAGCCTCCAAGACGGCCCAATACGACCCAAGAGGCCTCCAAGAGGTCCTCCAGGAGGGTCCGAAGAGGCTAAAATCATTGATTTGCTTCAGGTGTCTGAAAGATGTTGGCATTTGCTTCTTCTCGGCATTCCGACGGATCAAGTCGGCCCAAGAGGCCCCCAAGATCGCCCCAAGGTCGCCCACGAGGCCTCTAAGAGGGTCCCTTGATGGCACTCTTGGGCCCCAAGAGGCCTCCAAGACGACCACGATAGCCTCCGAGATTCTGAGATGACCCCGAGATGCCCCCAAGACAGCCCAAGATGCATCCAAGACGGCCTAAGATGATATCAATATTGCCCAGGACGGCTGAATAGGCCCACAAGAAGCCTCCAAGATGGCCAAGAGGCCTCCAAGAGGTCCTCCCTGAGGGCCCGAAGAGACCAAAATCATAGATGCCCCTAAAGTTGTTGAAGGATTTTGGCATTCCGATGGCTCAAGTTTTGTTTCTTCTCGGCATTCCGACGGCTCAAGACGGCCCAAGAGGCCCCCAAAGTCGCCCACGAGGCCTCCAAGACGGCCCCTATGACGGCCCCAGAGGCCCCAAGACTGCCCCAAGAGGGCCCAAGAGGCCTCGAAGACTGCCAAAATTTCCTCCAAGACGGCTAAGATGGCCCCAAAATGCCTCCAAGACGGCCCAAGATGCACCCAAGACGGCCTAAGATGGCCTCAAGATGGCCCAAGACGGCCCAAGAGGCCCCCAAGAGGCGTCCAAGACGGCCCAAAAGGCGTCCAGGAGGTCTTCCAGGAGGGCACGAAGAGGCCAAAATCACTGATGTTCCTAAGGTTTCTCGGCATTCCGACGGCTCAAGACGGCCCAAGAGGCCCCCAAGATCGCCCAAGAGGCCTCCAAGATGGCCCCATGACGGCCCGAGACGGCCCCAAGAGGGCCCCAAGACGGCCCAAGAGGCCTCCAAGACGCCCAAGATAGCCTCTAAGAACCCCTGATATTCCCCAAGAGGGCCCCAAGACGACCCAGACAGGCCTCCAAGACGGCTTCCGACGGCGTCAGACAAGCCAGGAACGCCCTAAGACGGCCAAGGAGGCCCCCAAGAAGCCCCCAAAGGCCCCCAAAAACCCTCCAAGAGGCCCTCAGAAAGCTCCCAGGAGGCCCCAAGAGTGCCCCAAGAGGCGTCCAAGAGACCTCCTCCTCCTCCGCCTCCTCCTCCTCCTCCTCCTCCGCCTCCTCCTCCTCCTCCTCCTCCTCCGCCTCCTCCTCCTCCTCCTCCGCCTCCTCCTCCTCCTCCTCCGCCTCCTCCTCCTCCTCCTCCTCCTCCTCCTCCTCCTCCTCCCTCCTCCTCCTCCTCCTCCTCCTCCTCCTCCTCCTCCTCCTCCTCCTCCTCCTCCTCCTCCTCCTCCTCCTCCTCCTCCTCCTCCTCCTCATTGCTCCTCATCCTCCCCCTCCTCCTCCTCTTCTTGCTCCCCCATGCGTTCCCCGAAGTCTTTCCAAACCGACTCGAGGAACAACTGGCCCGATAGCTTGGCCAAACTCTGGCCCAGCTGTCGGCCACAGAGGCGCTTCCAAAAAGACAGGGGGCGGCGGTGATTCGCCGCAGACGTCTTCGATCCGCCGCCCCCTGTTGGCTTATCACAGGGGTGCCCAGCGTGCTGGATCCTTTCGATTTTGGTTTGCTGGATCTGTTCCAAAAGAACTCCCCGGCGTGCCGGGTGCCTGGCGTGCTGGATCTTTTCCAAAAGAACTCCCCCTGGGGCTTCGGCCGATCTCGCCAGGGTCCCGGAAAGGCCCTGAAACCACCTCAAGACGGCTCAAGATGGCCTCTAAGATGGTCACGTTGGCTCAAGATGGCCTTCAAGATGGCCCAAGATGGCCTCCAATTCGCCAAAGCTGATCCAAGATGTCTTCCAAGACGGCCCGAGAGAGTCCAAGATGCCTTCAAGTTCGTCCGAGAAGCCTCCAAGATGGCCCAAGATGGCTCCAAGATGGCCCCGGACTGGCCAAGAGGCCCTCAAGAGGCCTCCAAGACGTCCTCCAGGAAGGCCCGAAAGGGCAAAAATCATTCATTTCCCTGAGGTGTTTGAAGGATTTTGGCATTTTCTTCTTATCAGCTCTCCGACAGCCCAAGACGGCCCAAGAGGCCCCCCAACATCGTCCCAAGAGCGCCCAAGAGGCTTCCAAGATGGCCCCATGACAGCCCAAGAGGCCCCCAAGAGGACCCCAAGAAGAGCCCAAGACGGCCCGAGATGTTCCTGAAGACGCCGAAGATGGCCTCCAAGATGCCTCCAAGATGGCCAAGAAGGCCTCCAAGACAGCGAAGATGGCCCCAAGATGCACCCAAGACGGCCCCAGATGGCCTCAAGATGGCCTTAGACTGCCCAAAAGGCCCGCAAGAGGCCTCCAAGACGGCCCAAGAGCTCTCCAAGGCGTCCTCCAGGAAGGCCCGAAAGGGTCAAAATGGCCTCCAGACGACCAAGATGACCTTCAGGGAACAAATGCCTATGACACAAAAGCGAGCCAATTTCGGACGAAAAGCTATGATCTTCGCAAAATGGTTCGAAAGACAAGTAAGGGCCTCAAAGTCCACGAAAGATCCCTCCAAGACGGCCCAGGATGGCCTGGAAGACTGCTTCAAGACGCCTTCAAGACGGCCAATATGGCCCAAGAGGGCCTCCAAGATGCGTCAAAGATGGCCAAGATGGCACCAAGAGGGCCCAAGATCACTCCAATTTGGCCTCCATAACGGTCCAAACAAAAAAAATGCCTCCAAGACCGCCAAGATGGCCCAATTGAGCCCCAGAGTGCCTCAAGAGGCTCCCAAGAGGACTCTTCCTCCCTTCCCCTTTTTCCTCACTCCTCTCCTCTTCCCCAACCTCCTCCACGTGTTCCCCGAAAGCTTTGCAAACCGATTCGGGGAGCACTCGTTCCGAAAGATTGGCAAGGATCTGACCCAACCTTCGGCCAGCAGGCCCCAAGACGCCTCCAAAAGCTCACAAGAGCCCCCAAGCGGCCCCGAACACGCCCATTCCTCACTCTCCTCTTCTTCCCCGTCCTCCCCCACGTGTTCCCCGAAGGCTTTCCAAACCGATTCGGGGAACACATGGTCCGACAGCTTGGCAGGGCTCTGGCCACAACGTTCGGCCAAATAGGCACTTCCGAAAGGGCAGGGGGCGGCGGTGACTCGCCGTAGGCGTCTTCGATAACGCCAACGTCTCAATATGCGCTGATGATTCCTATCCACCCCCGCATGATGTTCCCAGATGCGCCAAGGCAAGGCAGCGCCGAGACGCACCGACGCGACTCTGAGATACCCCATTATATGTGCGAGGGGACCGGCGGCAAGGAACGAAGCCCTTACGGATAGAATCATCAGCACCAGCACCAACAACAACAACAACAACAACAACAACAACATCATCACCACCACCATCACAATGCTCATACTTCTGCTCCTCCACCTCATCCTCCTCCTCCTCTTCCTCCTCACCATCATCAGCATCATCACCGTCAGCCTTATCATCATCATCCTCCTTATCCTCCTCATCATCAGCATCATCATAACATGGTTACCATCCATCCATCCATCCATCCATCCATCCAACCAGCCAGCCAGCCATCCAACCATTATTCCATCTATCCATCCTCCTCTTCCTCCTTCTCCTCCCCCTCCTCCTCCTCCTCCTCCTCCTCCTCCTCCTCCTCCTCCTCCTCCTCCTCCTCCTCCTCCCCCTCCTCTTCCTCCTCACTCATCCTTCGCTTCATCCTCCTCCTCTCTCCTCCACCCTCATCTCATTTCTCCTGATGGAGGTGGTGGAAGTGGATGGGGTCTGCAGCGGAACATCCACTGGCCGCGCCTCGAGGTCAGGCTCTGGGACCTTCTCTGCTGGGGTGCCAGCTGCCACCGCGCACCCATCGGCCATGGGCGCCTCCCGAAGCCTCCCAACACCGCCTGGTGGACAGCCCCTCTGACGCTTGGCCGAGGGGCAACGATACGGGCATCGAACGCTCCATCGATCACGACGCCAACATCGTCTGGCGGTATCATTAACGCACCCGCGAAGAGGTCAGAACCTTACTTATGTGTGCCCCAAGGCGGAGCTTCGCAAGGCACACGCCGTAACGGTCTGGACGGCCAACGAATACCAATCAAGTCAATTTCCAGTTCACTCAAAACGGTCCCTCTGAGTCCGCGGTCGGACGACAAGAAGGCGCAAGCGCGGCGGACGATATGAGGGGGACTGGCTCAGGGGGGGGGGGGGGGGGCAATGACCGGGAATCGACGATAGATCGCCGACAGATCAGGGACAACCCACCGATAGCAAAACCGCACGTACCTCCTGGGCGGGGTGGGGCAGACGGGTGCTCCTCCTACGGGTCCTCCTCCTCCTCCTCCTCCTCCTCCTCCTCCTCCTCCTCCTCCTCCCCCCCCGTTTCTCCAACAGCCGATCGACCCCAGGATTAACTGGCATCTGCTCAGGCTCGGGCCGGCGGGTAGCAGTCGGGGAAGGCGGTCAAAAAGCTCTCCTCGCCCTTCTTCGGGCTAACCGAAAGGGTCTTCTGCGGGTTCTCGAAGTTGTGGCCCACCTCACCCCGCCGACAGATCCGAGGGAGGTGTACACGGATGGAAGAGAAAAGAACAGAAGAGACGAGAAGAGACGAGAAGATATGAAAAGAGAAGATAATATACGAAGAGAGAAGAGAAGAAAGGAGAGGAGACGATCAATTAAGAGAAAGGGAAAGAAGATACGGTAAGAGAATAGACGAGAAGAGGAGAGGAGAGGAGAGAATAAAATATAAGATGTGATAACATATGACAAGAGAAGAGATGAGACAATGAAAGAAACGAAGCGAAGATAAGAGGATACATGATAAGCCAGTATAAGAGCAGAGAAGCGAAGAGAGGAAACGATAATAGGCATGGAAGAAAAAAGACGTAACGCGTAGATCAGGTGATAGAAACTATTCGGTGCAGTAAGATAGGAACTGTTAGGTCTAGAACAGAAGAACGAACAACCGATTACATGATGACAATAAGAGAAGCGAAGATAAGAGGAGAGAAGAACAGATCAAGCAATGTAATATACGATACGGGAATATAGATAAGGGAACACTACGTGATAAGTCCAGATGGACGCAAATATCATAAGACAACACTAAACGAAACGAACAGAGAAGAGCAGAGAAGAAGAGACTATCGGATAAGAGAAACTACGAAAAGAGTAGGACATGCACTATAGTATAAGAGAAAGCTAGGTACGATAAGATAGGGTACTATAAGGGACGACACTAGAAGGAGATAGAAGAGACGAGACGATACTGTAATGAACGATAAAGGAAGGAACGGTAATTGAAGAGACGAGACGAATGTACTAGAAGGTGAGAAAAGAAACTATGCTATACTAGAATAACCGGTAATACAGGACATAAAATAAGAGAAGGGACGAGGCGATACCATACGACAATCAACTATGAGACAAAAAGAGAAGATACAAGGAGATCAGGGAAGACAAACGAATCCAACAGGAGGGGAACTACGATACTATAGTATATGTAGAGGGAAGATACGATACGAGACGAAAGAGAGAAGACAAGAGAAAGGAAGGGGAAGGGAAGGGAAGGGAAGGGAGGCGGTAACATAATAGACGGGAAGAGAAATTGAGAGAAGAGGCGATAAAAGACGAGAAGAAACGTTACTGAAATATACTAGAAGATAATGTAAGCGACTCGGAGCGAGGATACGAGAAGATAAGGGAATATTATCTAGGATACTATAAATATCGAAAGAAGTTACTATAAGCAAAGCCAAGTGGAGCGAAGCGAAGAGAAGAGGAGAGCTGAGAAGAGAGAAAGGGGGGTAAGGGCGGGGAAGAAACGGAGCAGGATAACGAAGGGCAAGACGGACAAAAGGAGGAGGTAGGGAAGGCCAGCGGGGGAAGGGGAAGCCGAACACGACCACGACGACGACGAACGCCAGCAGCGGAAGCGAAGGAAAGGCAGCTGGAGGAGCAAGCGGAGGAGGAGGGGGAACAGGAACAGGAGGAGGAGGGAAGAGAAAGAAGGGAGGAGAGAGGAGGGAGGAGAGAGTCCGTAGCGAGTGTGGCTCAAATTCGAAACCCATGTCGCGGGGGCTCGAGCTTGTCTTGGGGGTCGGGCCCCACCTCGTCATATAAGGGCCCCTAAGTCTGCAAAGAAGGCCTAGCATACACATCGACAGCCCAGTCAGCAGCAAGCTGTGAACTTCTATGTCGCGAACTACACGACATGGAACGGCCGTGTCAGGACGCATTCAGCTGCTGATCATATGCACAATGTCGTTCTCCACTTTGGCGCTAAAACACATCTGCGACGGGGAGGTTCCCGTCTCCAAGAGCGAAAGAAATTCAAACAAGCGGGCTGCAATGTTCCCTCTTCCACAGCGGTTCCGGCGGCCAAAGATGGGCAACTGGGGCACGGTGGCGTTTGGGCACTGGCCAAGACCAAAAACCACTCCCAAGTTCCGTGCCCATGTGATGCAGAGTCGGCCCTGGCGGACAGGAGCAGTTGTTTGGCACCCAGTAGGCAGGCAAGAGGGTGAGGTCCTGCGGCCTTGACGTCATGTCTGTGTCTGCGCATTTGAACGACAGCGGGGGAATTGTCGGCACAGACGGTCTCATCCTAGAGGAACTCGCGGGGTACCCAGATCACGGTCTCGAAACACTCCATCACAATGGCGGACTCGAACATGTCCTCAAATCAGCTTCGGGACTCGGGGTGGCCAGCATACATGCGAGGGACGTTAAGGTCCCACCAAGAGAGTTTACCAACTCGGGAGGTTCTGTCGCCTCGGGGCATCCGGCATCAGTGGCACAACATACTCTGGGCCAGCGAGGAACTCGGGCACCGCGTCCAGGAGCCTTAGCCAAACTGGATCTCACTCGGGAAACCCTGGAAAGCCGCGCACCAGTTCCTGCCGCACCCCTCCCCACGAGCCTGTGGACCTGATCGACCGTGGGAGTATTTCCACCAGGGGGGCAAGCGCTTCATGGGCGCCTGGTCGCTGCCAGTTTTCGTCCCGAGGCAGCCCCGTCGGACCTCGCCAGTCAGCGCGACAAGTTTTCCACGCAGGCAGAGGCGTTCCTCTTGAACAGGGCAGGCAGGGGCGCTGGAGAGCAGAAGCAAGGTATGCGCCCAGCAGTTCGGATCCAAAGCTCCATTGCTGCAAAACCACCAGCGCCCTTCGGACGTTCGAAAGGGGTGCGTTTCTGGGAAGGTCGTCGATCCAGGTTCCAAGAGTTGTAGATACTTGCGGACAAGGCCTCATCAGGGGCCCCAGCACATCTAGAGATACACCAGCAACTGCAAACATGGAAGAAAGATACCCAAGTTACTCAGCACACAGCAGCCGGGCCTGGAAACGCGACGGCAACATGCGGAAGGCACTCGCAACGCTACCTTCGCCACCTGCTGCGAAGGATGAGCTCCGTGAAGCTTTGAATACAGCTGGGGCGGGCCAAGCAAAGGTCACCACAGCGGCTGCGAAGGAGAACTGTCGAGGTGCCCGCAAGCTTTTACGCGGCAACTTATCGTCAGGATGAGGACGGGCGCACCGCTTTATCCGAGCTTGACGCTAGCAGTTGAACGAGACAAAAACGAATAAAGGATACCATCGAACCTTCGAGGGTCACAGAAGCCAAGGCGGACAGGCGGGCAACATTGAGGGAGGAACGCGAGGAGGTGCAAAACAATAGTTTCGGCTGTGGGTTCACCGTGTGCGCGCAACAGCGCGCGCGCAGCAGGACGAGCGACCTCGCCCTGACCTCACCGCACCTGGCCTTCAGCGATACTTAAAGGAGCATTTACTTAAGTCTGGGACCTGATCCGTGGAATCCGAGACGGTGGCTGTCACCGCCAGGGAAAGACCGCGAGCGGCTACTCGACTGTTTCGTCGGCGTGGAAAAGCAGCCCACGCGGCCAACGCCAACCCCCGTCGACATCGCTGCCCAGACCCAGCAGCCCCCACAATGAAGAGATCAACCGGTTTGGGGGCGTCACGGAGAAGCAACCTGCGCAAGTCTGGGAGGAGAACAACGTTGGGCCCTGGAGCTCCGGAATGAAGAGAGGCAGCCCCTCACCAGGGGCGGTCCTACAGCAACTAAGTGCAGAAATGCGTGGCCTGCTCAATGCCAATTGGGTGCAGAGTCTGCGGGGTGCTGAAAAGTTCCACGATATTTTGGAAGGTCGTCTGGATTCTACTCCTGTTCCAACAAATTACCTCAATTGGGCCACATTCGCGTTGGGCGCGCCCGCCCCCGTTCCCCGCGGCCAGACAAAAAAACACTACCACAGTATGTTGGGAATTCGGCTGCAGGCAATCAGAGGCTTGCTCAAACAACGACTGCCCGTCTGTCGGGCTGCAAGCGAACGGTCGACGGCCAAACGGCTGCTAGCATTCCAGCGCACATCTCCTAGACGGGGAGCGGCGAGCGCATCGGCAGAGCCCCTTCTCGTCGACGCTCGCTCGCCGACGGCGAACCCGCCGCCAATCCAGCAGACCCAGACCCCCGGGAGTCACGAATGGTCCATTACGTTCGTTCTATGTGGTTCTCTGCGATGTCTCGAGCTTTGCGTTTCATGGTTCATTGTCTTGGTTTCTTCATTTATTGACTCGACTTGTTCCCACTGACAGCGAACGACCAAACCTTGGCATGGCCTGGTAGCCCATATCCAGCCTTGATAACCCTTGAAAGCCCTGGCGTTGTGCTACTCTCTACTCTAGCGTTGTGCCTGGACTATCCTCTCGTTCTTTTTTACTTAGCCATGTTGCAGCACATGGGGGATCGTTGGCTAGCGGTTGGCAGCCTTCTCCAAGAGAGTACCGAAGAAGAGCATTGCAACACGTGGGGGATCGTTGGCTAGCGGCTGGCAGCCTTCTCTCAGAGAGTACCCAAGAAGAGCACTCCGTCATCGCAGGGCGCATGCAGAGCGCAGCCTGGTTCAGAGTGCGAGTGCGGGATATACTTGACAACGCGCACCGCGGCTACCCCCCCCTCCAAGAATACAATCGGCAGCTGGGTGGGTGACCTAGCGCAGTTGAGCGTTTGAACCGCACCAGGAGCTGTGGGCCAGGTCACTTCAGTCGGGCCTGGCCAGCTCCTCTTCAGTTCGAGCTGAGTGGAAGAAGAAACATAATAATATAAGGGGATATGGCTTGCCGCTCAAGGTGGAATTGTCAGCGCGTGATCTAGGAGTGGCTGTTGCCACTGCCGCAAGGGCCCCAGGGACTACCAAAGCTAGACAGCAAAAGGCCACCAGGAAGGCCTTGGGAATCCAGATCCTGGGTGAAACTGTTCGGGCGGCCAAACAGCTGGCCAAGACTGGTCACGGGCTGCAGGTGTCCCGTGGCGCCGTAGCGATGGGTCGCGCGCCCACGACGCTGCAAAAGCTGAGGGCCCAAGTTCCTAACATGTGCGGCAGCATGTGGGATGGGGGCAGTGCCACCACCACGAGTAGGATATCAGTTTCGGTAAGCGCAGCGACCACCTTTTTCCGTTGGATGTCGCAGCTTCTGCAGGCCCAGCAACACCGCCTCCCTAGGATTCCTGAGCGGCGCAATGAAATTGATGAGGCCTGGCAGAAGAGCCTCAACAAGTAAAAGGAACTGAGCACCGTTGGCTACGAGTCAAGGGACACATGTCGGCCGTCCACGCCACCCTTCTCGACATGCTCTGGCAGCCCACTATCCACGGGGCGGTCCAGCATTCAGTGTTGATGGAACCGAAGGCCCAGACAGGCTGGATCTTGAAGCAGGATCCTCCCTGGAACTGAACAAGTGGGCCCAAGCCAATACGCACGCTACGGGTTCTGGAGCTGACCTGGTCTTCAAGGAAGAGAGGGCCCGGCCAGATGGCTTCTGTTCCAGACGCGGTCGTCCAAGGGGGGGCCTCCTGGCCCGACCAACGCAGGCATGAGAACACGATGCCAGGCACCGCGGTGTGCCCGATGTGCGGAGCACCACGTGAAACACTTCACCATCATCTTTGGGAGCTGAAGCATGCCCTTGTTTTTAGAGGGCAGAAACTCCACCCCGATAATGACCACCCCGACACGCGAAGCCGTTTAGTGAACGCGCCCAAGAAAAGAAATGGAACAGGGCAGGGCTGCTCAATAAACGCCCAAGGAAGTTTAGTGAACGCCAATTGTCCGGTCCGGGTGGTTTTTCGTCCCTTGATTGTTGCGTGTTTGAAAAAGCATCGTACCTGGTCTTTGGACCATGCCCCCAGAAGGCACCCCTGCATCAGAAGAGAACACTTTCCAGGAGGGAGAGCGGCCAGAGGGGGGACCGAGGTTCAGGTTGCAGCCCGACTGGTTTGCAGGCGGCGACGGGTCCGGGGGAGGACATCGTGCGGACCCTCGCCTGCAACGCGCGGGTTGGGCCTTCGCCAGCTGAGGGGGGGAGACGGCCCTGGCATCCAATCGAGGCGGCATGTCTGGCTGGAGGCAGACAGTGCCCCGAGCCGAGCTGCTAGCAATAATCAGAGCGCTCCAGGTCACATCAGGTGATGCAACATTAGGAGAAGAAGAAACCACATGAATATAAACTTTTGGCGCTCCGCGCAAATTTCTTGGATCCGCGCCGGTCCCCCCTCCCTGGCGCGCTGAGCGCGCCAGGGGCGGCGCCGGAGACGCCGCCGGGGGGGCCCAGGCGCGGATCCCAGAAATCCGCGCGGAGCGCCAAAAGTTGATGTGTATGCGTGTTTTTCTTATTCGAGACGTACGCTGTTGACGCGTGCTGCATAGAGAAGGGTACCAAGAGAGGTCCCACCTGGAAGCACAGGAGCAATGCGGATATCCAGGCACCGCACAGGCAAGCAGCAGGAGAGCGTGAGGGCACACCACTCGCACGAGTCAAGGTCGAGTCACCTCGAAAGGTCAGCAGCAGGGGCAGGATCCCCCTTGGACCATTAGTTCGCTACTACTAAAGCTGATGAGTTGGCGGACAGAGCCGCCCAGAAGCCGCGGCCCCGCATGGCCAGGGAGGCCAAGTCAGGGAGGCCGACAAGCAGGCCTGGAAGGCACAAGGATTTCTTACGGGACAACCCTTAAACCTGGTGTGCACGCTATGTCTGTAGCCCAAGCTACTGCCAGAGCGCAGCAACAGCCTTTTCTACTTCGATCCCCGCCTTGTGTGAATTACCGCACCTCCCAAGAATGGAGATGCCAGGCCTGCCCGGACACCGCGGGGAAACGATTGTTGGAAAAGTGCTCGGCCTCGACCTGTCTGAGACGGTCTATCCAGATCGACGTTTCACACAGGCTTACGAACTACCGAGGTCCCTGGTGTTGCCGCCTGCGTGGGGAACAGGGGGTAAGAGAAGTTTGCCCGACTCGCCAAACAGTGCAGCAGGCGCCTTGGTAAGGATGGTAAGGCCACGCTTGAAGCAATCGACCTTGGCGACCAGCCACAACTGGGGGAGCTGTGGTCCTTACCCCCCTGGGGGGACCCCCTCGCGTCGACGATCTCTCGAGAGGGGTGTCGAAATCGATGGGTCCCCTAGGGGAATAAGGACCACAGCTCCCCCAGTTATGGCTGGCCTGCCTTGGCAAGCTTCCCAAAGGTTTGAAGCGATGGTCTCACGTAGCAGATTCAAGAACCCCCACTCAGGCAGGAGCAGCAGCGCAGTCAGGAGACCCTATAGGCCCAGTGCAGTCGGCCAAGGAGATGTCTCCTCGCCGGCACTTGCAGCAGAAACGCAGGCTGACCAGCCTGGGCCAGACACGCGAGAAAGACATCGGGAGCCGGATTCCATGCAGTTTGATGACGAGGAAGAGTCGGCAGTCTTTCTGTTTGGGCAAGGGGCAGAGACCGGAGGAAGACCGCCTCCGCAACTGCCCCAGAGGATCTCAGCTAGACCGCGGGAGCCCAAAGTCGGGAAGTTGTCGGCCGTGGTCGCAAAACAATGGCCAGCTGAGACAAGTGCGGGATACGCTGCGAGACGAAGGGGTTGTGCAGCCTTTGGTTGCCCCTTCGTCGGTGCGAGTAGGAGTCGACCTCCGACGAATGTGCTGATTTGCAAGGCGCGCCTTGCACCGTGCACAGAGGCTGCATAGCCTGAGGGGTACTGCCCGCCCGAGGGTCTCTGGCACAGGTATCCCACCCAGGGCCCTATGACACCCGCGACCACGGCGCCTGGCCTTTTTTCCCACACGTTGTTTGATCCAGCTGCCCGTGCAAAAAAATCGGGCCCTCTCTGGCCTGAGGGTGGTACGTTTGCCGTGTCAGCCACCGCCAGACAATAACCAAAGAGGGTTCCTCCCTGTTCTGAGACCCACCGTGCTAGCCGCGAAGGCGGGCTTGGCACTGGATAGGTGGGGCTCTGGGGTCAGGGGACACTCGTCTCGCCAGGGAGTCCCCTTCAGCCCCCTTTGAAGAGGTACGAAGCGAACTGCGACTACGCCTCAGGTGGTAGCGCCGGAGGGAGAAGGAGGAGGGAGGAGGGAGCGGGGAGCAGGGAGGAGGGAGGAGCAACAGGAGGAGGCGGGAAGAGGGAGGAGCGAGGAGGCCCCGGGGAGGGAGGAGGGAGGAGGGAGGGATTGCCCGCTGCCAACCGGCAGCCCGTCCATGCCCATGATGGACTTCCGCACGGACTCCTGGGGCGACATGGCGGCGCGAGGCGCGGGGGGGCACGAGTTCATGGTCGCCGCTGCCGTCTGCCCCCTCCTCCTCCTCATCCTCCCCCTCCTCCTCCTCCTCCTCCTCCTCCTCCTGCTCCTGCTCCTCCTCCTCCTCCTGCTCCTCCTCCTCCTCCTGCTCCTCCTCCTCCTCATCATCATCATCATCATCATCATCATCATCATCATCATCATCATCATCATCATAATCATCATCATCATCATCATCATCATCATCATCATCATCATCATCATCATCATCATCATCATCATCATCATCATCATCATCATCATCCTTCTCCCCCGCCACGAACCGGCTCCTTGCAACACACTTCCTTCCGCCGGCGGCGGGGCCACCGCAGCGCGAGCTGTCCGGCACGCAGGAGATCGGGCGAAGAGAACTGTGCTTAAGTCGGGCCTGTCCCCCTACAGGGGGATTTTCAACGAAAAATTAAACATACCCCAGAATACCCCAAATTTTTGGAAAAATGCTCAAGAAATTGTCCCCGGATTATGTTTGGACTATTTTTTTATTTTTCTGCCTAGAAAGGCTCTTACTCTCTATCTTAAAGGGGCCGGGCAGTGGAAACCGCCCCGGGCGGTTCCCCCAGGATCCGCCCCGCGGTTCCCCCAGCTACGTCCCCTTAGCTTAGCGTTGCTTATCTCTCATCTTAGCTTAGCTTATTTCATCTTAGCTTAGCTTAGCTTAGCTTCATCTTAGTTCAGGCTTATCTTAGCTTAGCTGACCTTCATCTTAGCCGCAGAGCTTTAGCATAGCAGAGCACAGCATAGCATAGCAAAGCGTAGCATAGCGCAGCACAGCATATCATAGCATATCCCAGCACAGCATAGCATAGTTCAGCATAGCATAGGATAGCATAGCATAGCGCAGCACAGCACAGCACAGCAAAGCACAGCGCAGCATAGCATAGCATACCAGAGCATAGCATAGCATAGCAGCAAAGCGAAGGCAAAACAACAGCAGCGACAGCAAAGCAAAGCACAAGCAACGCAAAGCAAAGCAAAGCAAAAGCAAAAGCAAAGCAAAATTAAAGGCATAGCAAAAGCAATGTGCGACAGATGCCGAGCTAGCCTCGATGGCCGGCAGTGCCTTCCGTAACCATGTCGGCTCAAGTCCGGAGGCCCTGCCACACAGCCGCCCACGCTCATGTCCCGAGGTTGGCGGAGTGAGGCGTTCAGCGGTGCTGCACAGTCCGCGTTGCCAGTTTAGTTTTCTGTTCGGGTAATTAGCATGGGCGTAATTCCCTACCTAGGCTTAGCTTAGCATAGCCTAGCTTAGCTTAGCTTAGCTTAGCATAGCGCAGCGCTGCATTAGCATAGCAAAGCATAGCATAACATAGCATAACATAGCCCAGCATAGCATAGCATAACATAGCGCAGCATAGCATAGCATAGCATAGCATAGCATAGCATAGCATAGCGCAGCTTAGCATAGCATAGCATAGCTTATCATAGCACAGCGCAGAATGACATAGCATAGCTTAGCATAGCATTGCATAGTAAATCATAGCGTAGCATAGCGCAGCATAGCATAGCATAGCATAGCATAGGATAGCATAGCGCAGCATAGCATAGCGCAGCATAGCATAGCATAGCATAGCAACTAGTGCTGCTTCCCTAGGGGCTCCAACTTCTAGGTAGGGTCGCACTGGGGTACTTTTCTATCGAAAATCCCCCTGTAGGGGGACAGGCCCGGCTTAAAAATATGCACATGCACCGATCCTGACAACGCCCATCCTTGACCCAGGATCGGTGCATATGCCTTCCTGGCCAAGGTAGGAGGGCGTATGCACCGATCCTGGGCTCAGGATGGGCCTGGCCAGAATCGGTGTACGTGCATAGTTCTTTTTCCTCTAGGAGATGGGGGAGACGAGACCGACCCAGACATGATCGCGTCGCGAAAAAATTCGGGCGGGAGGTTTTTGGCCATTTTCGGCCCCAGGGGGGGCCTCGCCGGGCCTCGGGACCGCCAAAAAGCGACTCGTGACGGAAAACCGGTCCCGGGGAAAGGGTCGGGACTTCCAGGGACGCCGCCCTGAAAAAATCAGGACGTCGTATGTCTGGGGGCAGGGCGGCCGCGTGGGACTGGAGGAAGCGGGAAAGCACTCAGACGCGGAAGAATTCCAGACCGAACGCACCGGAAAAGGCACAGGGGGGGAGGGGGAGGGGCAAGGGAGGAGGAGCGCCCCGCCTACAGGGAGCCTGAAGAGCCCCCAAGCACGGGCCCACGCAGGGGCGTTAGGGGGCATCGGAGGCGTCTCCACAATGACCCCCGAGCCAGGGCCGTCGACGAGGGCTCATCACAGGGGCGCAGCTGACTCCCGCGTCAGGGCTGAGCCCCCGTTGCCTGCGCCCCGACGGAGGTCGCGCAGGTGCCACGCGGCAGCCCCCCCCCTCGCGGAGGCTCGGCGGCGCAAAGGGTCGTCGTCGTCGCCGTCGCCGTCGCCGTCGCCGCCGCCGCCGCCGTCGTCGTCGTGGTCGCCGCCGCCGTCGTCGTCGTCGCCGCCGTCGTCGTCGTCATCGTCGTCGTCGTCGCCGTGGTCGTCGCGCCCCGCCGCGCGGCCCCCCGCGCCGGCGGGGGCGCACCGCGGTGCGCTGGCCGGGGCGCCCCGCCGCGCCCCGCCCCCGAGCGGGGCGGGTACGACGCACTCGGGGAGGAGCGGGGCTCGGTGCTGCTCGGCTGCTCGTCGGCCTCTGGAGGCCGTCTCCAGAGGCCGCCAGGGGCGCGCGGTTACATCATTACCCCTGCAAGTCGGTCAGAAGAAGTGGGTAAAGACATGAAGCAGGAAGGCGGATTGAGTTGATTGGGTCCAGGTCCTCCCAGAGAATAACAAAACACAGCAACAGCGTGCCGATTCTTGAAGTAGGATGGCGCTTGAAGTAGATCGGGATCTGGGAATCCAAAAAATACCTACTTTCAGCGACCGGCGTGTACAGTCGGACTTGATTGGAGAGGATACGCGAGGGGACACAAGACCCCTCCGAGGGATACATTGCCCTAGGAATGTAAAAGGCATGCTTCTTTCAAGACAGGACACAAGGCTACCCTTGACTTAGCAGGGTCGACCTACTAATCCTGGCCGAATGTACCCTTGTCCAGGGTTGCCTGTCGCCCACCGCGGGTATTAGCAGCGCTGCGCGCAGGCTGCGCCGAGATTGAAGTCGGGCCAGGCCTCCTACAGGGGGACTTTGGCCGAAAACAATCTTTAACAAACAACAAAAAGGTCCCTGACTACTGTTTGACTGTTTTTAAGATTCCTCCTGTAAGGGGACGTGCCCGACTTACGCGGAGATGACTACGACACGCTAGAGTCGCGTCGCGGTGGCGTCGTCTCACGTCAGGGTCGAGCAGGCGCGCAAGCGACTGGGGCTGGGTGCGACAACGCCCGCTGCGCGACGGCCAGAGTGCGGCACCGCTGCGCACAGCTTGGGCCGCAATGACTACGACCGGTCGCCGTCGCGTCGCGATGTCGTCGGCATTGGTTTCTGATGCCGCGTGGATCGTTCAACCCTGCACGCTTGCGGCTTCAAACTTGTGCAAATGATTCGACATTGACCGATTCTGGGCCACCAGCGGCGTTCGCTCTTGAACGTCCGCGGCGTGTCGTCGCCACGTCGACGCGGCGAGAACTTACCGCACGGAAGAAGGAGGCACAGCGCTGCCTAATGTCCGGGCGTGGAGGGAGCCTGCATCGGCTCGACCCACGACTCTGCCACCACGGCGAAACGCACCAGCCTCGAGAAGAAGAAGGTACTTGGCGGCTGCAGGGCTGGGAAACGGAGGGCCAACGGCGGGCAGCAGGAATGCGACAGAGGCATATTTTGACCACATGTTCGAGCATGCCCAGGAGTTGGAGGACGGAGGAGTCGGAGGCGGGGATGATCCGAGGCGGGAATTTATACATGACCACCGCCTGGAGGGTCAGTTTACGGAGCCTCGGCAGGCGATGGATATGGACATTTTCGGGGCCCCGGGGCCGAAATATATCCATATCCACCGCCCGCTGGGGCACCAGGACGTCGGTTCCAAGGCGGTGGATATGGATAAATTCCCGCCTCGCAGATGAGGAAAAGAAGGTGCGGAGGAGGCAGCTGGGGAGAGGACCGCGCGAGAGAGGCCCCCGACCTTGCGCGACTACATGTGGGCGCCCCCACTGCTCGGCAGCCCGGGCCCGGTGAGTGCGAAAGGCTGGCGCAGAGAACGCCAACTTTCCACCTGCACCCGTCCAGGATCGATCGGCGGTCGCGCCCTCCCGGCCGGGGCGGAGGCGGAGGAGGCGGAGGAGGAGGGGGAACGGGGGAGGGGTGGAGCAGAAGGAGGAAGGAGGGAGTAAGGAAGGCGAAGGGAGGACGAGCAGGAAGAGGAGAAAAAAGAGGAGAGAGGAGGCGGAGCGAGGAGAAGGAGGATGACGGGAGAACGACAGGGAGGGGGGGAGGGCGAGGACCGAGCGAGACCGAGGAGGAGGACGATCGAGAGCGGGAGGGGGAGAGCCCAGCCCAGTGAGGCGAAGTTCCTTCGAGGTGAAGCCCACGAAGCCGAAGCCGCGCGACGCTCCCGACTCGTTGTCCTTGACCACCTGAGACGTCGTCGTCGTCGTCGTCGCTGGCGCCGATCCTCGCAGCCCCGGGCTTGGGGGCCAAGGCTTCTGGACGTGCGTTGGCTCTTCTTGCGGGGCCCTGCCTCCAGAGGCCCGCGCGCAGACCTCTGGGGGCCTCTGGAGACCTCCAGGCAGCGTCGTCGAACTCGTCCTCGCACTCGTTGACGTCGTCGCCCTCGAGCAGGACGACGACGACGACGACGACGACGACGACGACGACGACGACGACGACGACGACCACGACCACGACCACGACCACGACCACGACCACGACGACGACCACGACGACAACCGCGACGACAACGAGCACAACCACGACCACGACGACGACGACCACGACGACGACAACGATGACGACGACGACGGCGGCGACGACGACGACAACGGCGACGACGACGACGACGACGACGGCGAGAAAGAGGGGGTGAGTGGGGGAGGGGGGTGATGAAGAAAGAGGGGGAGTAGAACTAGGCGTAAAGGAGAGCTGACGAGGGTTGAGGGGCGCGGGGGGCACTGGCAGTGAAGAAGAGAGGCGGAAGAGGGAAGGATGAGACAGGTAGGCGCAGGAGGGAGTTCTGTCACCCGAGATACGTACATATCTCAAGGAAGGGAGGAAGGGAAGAAGGAGGGACAGCAGCGGCAGCGGGAAGGAAGCGAGGAACAAAGACGAGGACACGGAGGAGGAGGAGGAGGAGGAGGAGGAGGAGAATGAGGAGGAGGATAATGAAGGAGGACGAGAAAGAGAGGGAGCACGTATAGGCGAGCAGCGGCATCGGCTGAGGGCGGAAAACCCAGGAGACCGAGGAGGACGGAGGAGGACCGAGGAAGAGCAGGGATGATCACTGAGGACCCAAGGGTCGGGGGCGGCCAAGAGGGGGGCGTCCAAGAGGGGGGGGGGGGGGGGGGGGCAAATCATGGCCGGCGGCATGTGCGCGGCCCAGCGCAGGGGCCAGGGACGTAACGAAATGAGAAGAGAGGCCATGCCATCTGGGGAGATATCATGGCCCCCGCCATGACATCCCCCCCCCTAGTCATCACCCCCCTCTTTGCCGCCCCCGAAAAGGGAGCGAGGACAACTTGGTTGGATTGGAACCACATCCAAGGTTATGTTGCTCCCACCGTACTTAAGGACCGCATCCCAGAAATAACTTCGAGCACCCGGAACAAAAATCGAAAGAGTGCCGAAACCGTGTCGAAACAGCGCCTCCCAGGGCCCAACACGTGAAAACCCTCGAGTTTGGGGTAGTTTTTTGGCGCTCGAAATTCTTTCTGGTGGTCAAGGCTAAAGCAGGTTGGAATATCATAAATCCAAGGCCGTCCATCGGGGATCTTCTGACCCGGGTCAATCCAGACCCGGGGCAGTAGGAAACCAAAAATTGCAATGCAGGAAAAAAACTGCAACGCAAGTCTTCGCAAACCCGGGTCAGCCAACAGGTGCGGCCGCCTCGCGGCTCGCTAACCCGGGTCAGCCAGAGGGGGTCTTCGCAGGATCCTGCAGGATCCGGTGCCCTGGCTGACCCCCGTTTGCACTGACCCCCGTCTCTTGAGCCCCGAGTCCACTGGGGGCCCAGTGCCCCGGGCCTCCCTCCCGGCCTCCTGCGCTCGCGCCTCCTCCTCCCCCATCGCATCACCGCACGCGGCTCCCCCTCGAGCTGCCTCGCCCCGCACTCGCTGACTCCGCCGCGCGGTGTCTCGTCTCCCGCTCGTCGAGCCCACAGGGAGGCCAGGATTAGGAGGAAACAGAAAGCGACACGCCAACTCCCCGTCCCCCTCCCCCCTTCCCCGAGCCGCCGTCGGCTTCGTCGTCGTCGTCGTCGTCGACGTCGTCGACGTCGTCGTCGTCGCCTTCGCTGGAGGCCGGGGCTGGGTCAGAATAGGGTCGCTCAGGATGCCTTCTGCCTGGCAGCCTCGCCAAGGAGGCCGTGCCCGCAGCTTCACAAGCGA
This sequence comes from Prorocentrum cordatum, assembly GCA_963575745.1. NCBI lineage: Eukaryota > Dinophyceae > Prorocentrales > Prorocentraceae > Prorocentrum > Prorocentrum cordatum. The sequence continues at coordinate 36,610 of CAUYUJ010014425.1, forward strand.
CCCGAAAGGGTCCAACCGACCAACCAACCAACCAACCAACCAGGGCTGAACCTAAACGGTGTTTTTCGATTTCGTTTTGTTTTCGTTGTCCTTCGCCTTTGTCTCGAAACCGCCCGTGCCGCAAAACGAAGTCGAAACGAAAACGGCCCACGAACGCACCAGAAACGCCGTTTCGGTCCAGCCCTGCAACCGACCAACTTCCTCCCGCTCTCGCTCCGCCCCTACCCTGCCGCCCTCTCCAGCCCCCATTCTCGCTCCGCCGCCCTCTCCAGCCCCCCCCCCTCTCGCTCCGCCGCCCTCTCCAGCCCCCCCCCACCACTCACCTCCAAACCCCCCTCGCTCCGCCGCCCTCTCCAGGCCCCCCCCCCGCTCTGCCCCCGTCCCCCGCCTCTGCCCTGCCGCCCCGCCCCCTTCCCCCCTGTGCCCCTCGCTCGGACTGCCCTCTTCCCTTCCTCCGTGCTCCCAGGGCCCCTGGGGATGCCCCAGGGAGGAGTTTGGACGATGGAGGTCGCCGGGAGTCTCCAGAGATCCCTGGATTGCCGGAGCCCCCAGACGCCTCGAGAGGCCTATATGGAGGCCTCCCGAGACCTCAAAACTGCTAAAGCCAACTGCAGTCTTCGGCCATCGAACCTGGGGAACGGAGGATCATGATGAGGAGGCGGAGGCGGAGGAGGAGGAGGACGACGACGACGATGACGACGATGAGGTCTCCAGGGGTACCTCTGGAGGCCCGGGAAGGACCAGTAACGTACAAGAGCCTCGACCCTCGGTACTCCAGGATCGAAGGGGAACCCCCGCGACTAGGATGGAGCCGCCGCCCTTCCCTCTCAGCCCGCTGGTCTTCGCTCTTTTCCCCCCCAGTCGGCACCGTGCAAGAGACGACCTCGCCGAAGTGGTCGAAGTGCCGCTGGCAGCGGGAAGGGGGGAGGAGGAGGAGGAGGAGGAGGAGGAGGAGGAGGAGGAGGAGGAGGAGGAGGAGGAGGAGGAGGAGGAGGAGGAGAAGATGAGGATGAGGAGAAGATGAGGAGGACGAGGAGGAAGAGGAGGGAGAGGGGGAGGAGGGCCGTGTCGAGGACGAGGAGGATGGGGAGCAGCAGCACGAGGAGGACAATCAGGACAAGGGGGGCGGGAGTGGGCAGGAGGACAGAAAGGGGGATAGGTAGAAGAAGGAGGAGTGGGTGGACGAGGAGGAGGAGGACGAGGAGGACGGGAAGGGGAGATAGGTAGAAGAAGGCATGGAGGGGGGAGGAGGACGGCGAGGAGAAGGACAGGGGCGGGAGCATGACGAGAAGGAGGAGGAGGAGGAGGAGGAGGCAGGAGGAGGAAAGGGAGGGGGAGCAGGAAGATAGGTCGGGAGAAGCAGGAGGAGGGCAAGGAGGACGAAAAGGATCGGCAACAGAAGCGTGGCGGCTAGAAGCAGAGGCAAAGGGAGCAGAGGAAAAGAGAAGAGAAGGGTTGGACGAGGAGCAGGAGGAGGGCGGCGAGGAAGAGGAAGAGAAAAAGCAGGAACACGAGGTCAGACGTCGAACAACTTGAGGGGCAAGGATGCATAGCGAGAGGGCGCGGCCAACGAGGGCGTCGCCATGACGCCTTGACGATCACCGAAGTTGTCGGAACTTCGAATGCAATCCTGGCAAACCCTCTTACGGACTGCGCTTCCAATGCGCAACGAGAATCATGCCGAATCCGAGCACGAATCCGCCCGCAGCATCTGGGGCCTGGCCACCCCAGAACGGTTGAGAGCACAGAATCGTTGACTGAATCGTCCCGTCAAGCCACCCAGCTTCCCGCTTCGCGCCGCGCAGATCTGCGCAACGCGCGATGATCCTCGCGCCCTCGCGCGGAAGGCCCTGGGGAAGGGCAGCTCTCTGGCCCGGGCTGCGGGCCGCCACGCGCAGCTGTCTCTGCGCCACTGCGGGCGGCCCAGAGCAGCGCTCCGAGCTGGCGTTGGCCGTGGACAGCGGGAGGGGGCGCGCTCCGGAGCGCGGGGGCTCGCGAGCAGAGGGGGCGAGGAGGTCGACGGTCGTCAGGGATGAGCCAGCGGCGCACTACTCTTCTGCAGTTGCCGCACGGGGTGGCTGGGAGTGTGCACGCGGACAGCGCTCCTCCTCCTCCTCCTCCTCCTCCTCCTCCTCCTCCTCCTCCTCCTCCTCCTCCTCCTCCTCCTCCTCCTCCTCCTCCTCCTCCTCCTCCTCCTCCTCCTCCTCCTCCTCCTCCTCCTCCTCCTATTTTCCTTGAACTGGTGCACTCCGCGACGCGGCGGCGACGGGGTCCGGTGGGCCCGGGCGCGCGGCGGGGAGCCCTCTGGCGCGCCGCCCCGCGGCGCTTGTGTCCCGGGCGGCCGCTGTCCGGGCGGCCCTGATGACGCCGCAGCGCCAGCAGCGGCGCCGCCCGGGCTCTCCAGCCTGGCCGCGGCCCCGTCCAGCGCCACCTGAGCGACGAGAAGAAAGGGGCCTGACGCACGATGGCACAGCGATCTTGCGCAGCGGCTCGGGCGCCGCGGGCTGCCAGCGTGGCACACCGCGCAGAGGAGAGGGCGCCTGAGGGCGCGGCCTCGCGCGGGAAGCTTACGCGCGCGAATGTCCGCGCAGCCGCGCAGGCGCCGTTGTCAGACCCCCGACGTCGTGTTTTTTCACAACGTCGACCCCCAGTGGTCTGGACCCCTTCCCCGGGACCGGTTTCTCGTCCTGAGTCGTTTTTGGACGGTCCCGAGGCCCGGGAAGGGCCCCCAGAGGCCGAAAATAGCGGAAAACCCTCCCGTCGTGATTGTTTCACCACGCGAGGAGGTCTGGGTTGTCCTCAGCCGGCGCCCACCTCGTCCCACAGGGCGCAGTGGGTGGTCTCGATGTCGAGGAGCTCGAACTCCCCGCTCGGGCAGCGCAGGCTCTCGCCCGACCCCACCTCGCTCAAGGGCAGGGGCGTCGACGGCCAGTCGCGGGGGTCGTCGCTGCCCCCGGAGTCGGGGCCCCGCTTCGCGCGCTCGGCGCCCAGCCCCTCCACGAGGTCCTGCGGCTCCACGGGCGCGGGGCCCGCGGAGAAGAAGGGGTCGCCGAGCGCGTCTTCCGCGGACACCCGCCGCGCCGGGTTCAGCGCGACGAAGCGCCGGAGGAGGTCGACGGCGGCCTGCGAGCGCTGCTGCTGGAAGGAGAAGGGCTCGGGGCTTCTGGGGAGGAACTCCACCTGTTCGGGGGGCGGCAGCCGCACACCACCACCACTCCTGGCCAGGACCGTCCTGTGCCCTGAGACGGTGCCATGCAGCCTCCTGGCCTCGACCAGCAGGGAGAGGGTGGCCCTCGCCAGGGACGGCGGCGGTGTGTGTGTGTCTGTGTGTGTCTGTGTGTGTCTGTGTGTGTCTGTGTGTGTCTGTGTGTGTCTGTGTGTGTCTGTGTGTGTCTGTGTGTGTCTGTGTGTGTGTCTGTGTGTGTCTGTGCGTGTCTGTGTGTGTGTCTGTGTGTGTGTCTGTGCGTGTCTGTGTGTGTGTCTGTGTGTGTCTGTGTGTGTGTCTGTGTGTGTGTCTGTGTGTGTGTCTGTGTGTGTGTCTGTGTGTGTCTGTGTGTGTCTGTGTGTGTGTGTCTGTGTGTGTCTGTGTGTGTGTGTCTGTGTGTTGTGTGTGTTGTGTGTGTCTCTGTGTGTTGTGTGTGTGTGTGTGTGTGTGTGTGTGTGTGTTGTGTGTGTTGTGTGTGTGTGTGTGTGTGTGTTGTGTGTGTGTGTGTGTGTTGTGTGTGTGTGTGTTTTGTGTGTCGTGTGATGTGTGTGTGTCTGCTGTGTGTGTGTGTCTCTGTGTGTCTCTGTGTGTTTGTGTGTCTCTGTGTCTCTGTGTCTCTGTGTTCTGTCTCTGTGTCTCTGTCCTCTGTGTGTGTCTCTGTGTGTCTCTGTGTGTCTCTGTGTGTCTCTGTGTGTCTCTGTGTGTCTCTCGGTGTGTCTCTGTGTCTCTGTCTCTGTCTTTGTGTGTCTCTCTGTGTCTCTGTGTCTCTGTGTCTCTGTGTCTCTGTGTCTCTGTGTCTCTGTGTCTCTGTGTCTCTGTGTCTCTGTGTCTCTGTGTCTCTGTGTCTCTGTGTCTCTGTGTCTCTGTGTCTCTGTGTCTCTGTGTCTCTGTGTCTCTGTGTCTCTGTGTCTCTGTGTCTCTGTGTCTATGTGTCTCTGTGTCTCTGTGTCTCTGTGTCTCTGTGTCTCTGTGTCTCTGTGTCTCTGTGTCTCTGTGTCTCTGTGTCTCTGTGTCTCTGTGTCTCTGTGTCTCTGTGTCTCTGTGTCTCTGTGTCTCTGTGTCTCTGTGTCTCTGTGTCTCTGTGTCTCTGTGTCTCTGTGTCTCTGTGTCTCTGTGTCTCTGTGTCTCTGTGTCTCTGTGTCTCTGTGTCTCTGTGTCTCTGTGTCTCTGTGTCTCTGTGTCTCTGTGTCTCTGTGTCTCTGTGTCTCTGTGTCTCTGTGTCTCTGTGTCTCTGTGTCTCTGTGTCTCTGTGTCTCTGTGTCTCTGTGTCTCTGTGTCTCTGTGTCTCTGTGTCTCTGTGTCTCTGTGTCTCTGTGTCTCTGTGTCTCTGTGTCTCTGTGTCTCTGTGTCTCTGTGTCTCTGTGTCTCTGTGTCTCTGTGTCTCTGTGTCTCTGTGTCTCTGTGTCTCTGTGTCTCTGGGTCTCTGTGTCTCTGTGTCTCTGTGGCTCTGTGTCTCTGTGTCTCTGTGTCTCTGTGTCTCTGTGTCTCTCTGTGTCTCTCTGTGTCTCTGTGTCTGTGGCTCTCTGTGTCTCTCTGTGTCTCTCTGTGTCTCTCTGTGTCTCTGTGTGTCTCTCTGTGTCTCGCTGTGTCTCTCTGTGTCTCTGTGTCTGTGGCTCTCTGTGTCTCTCTGTGTCTCTCTGTGTCTCTCTGTGTCTCTGTGTGTCTCTCTGTGTCTCTCTGTGTCTCTCTGTGTCTCTCTGTGTCTCTCTGTGTCTCTCTGTGCTCTCTCTCTCTGTGTCTCTCTGTGTCTCTCTGTGTCTCTCTGTGTCTCTATGTGTCTCTCTGTGTCTCTCTGTGCCTCTCTGTGTCTCTCTGCGTCTCTCTGTGCCTCTCTGTGCCTCGCTGTGCCTCTCTGTGTCTCTCTGTGTCTCTCTGTGTCTCTCTGTGCCTCTCTGTGTCTCTCTGTGTCTCTCTGTGTCTCTCTGTGTCTCTCTGTGTCTCTCTGTGTGTCTCTGTGTGTCTCTGTGTGTCTCTGTGTGTCTCTGTGTGTCTCTGTGTGTCTCTGTGTGTCTCTGTGTGTCTCTGTGTGTCTCTGTGTGTCTCTGTGTGTCTCTGTGTGTCTCTGTGTGTCTCTGTGTGTCTCTGTGTGTCTCTGTGTGTCTCTGTGTGTCTCTGTGTGTCTCTGTGTGTCTCTGTGTGTCTCTGTGTGTCTCTGTGTGTCTCTGTGTGTCTCTGTGTGTCTCTGTGTGTCTCTGTGTGTCTCTGTGTGTCTCTGTGTGTCTCTGTGTGTCTCTGTGTGTCTCTGTGTGTCTGTGTGTGTCTGTGTGTGTCTGTGTGTGGCTGTGTGTGGCTGTGTGTGTCTCTGTGTGTCTCTGTGTGTCTCTGTGTGTCTCTGTGTGTCTCTGTGTGTCTCTGTGTGTCTCTGTGTGTCTCTGTGTGTCTCTGTGTGTCTCTGTGTGTCTCTGTGTGTCTCTGTGTGTCTCTGTGTGTCTCTGTGTGTCTCTGTGTGTCTCTGTGTGTCTCTGTGTGTCTCTGTGTGTCTCTGTGTGTCTCTGTGTGTCTCTGTGTGTCTCTGTGTGTCTCTGTGTGTCTCTGTGTGTCTCTGTGTGTCTCTGTGTGTCTCTGTGTGTCTCTGTGTGTCTCCTCTGTGTGTCTCTGTGTGTCTCTGTGTGTCTCTGTGTGTCTCTGTGTGTCTCTGTGTGTCTCTGTGTGTCTCTGTGTGTCTCTGTGTGTCTCTGTGTGTCTCTGTGTGTCTCTGTGTGTCTCTGTGTGTCTCTGTGTGTCTCTGTGTGTCTATGTGTGTCTCTGTGTGTCTCTGTGTGTCTCTGTGTGTCTCTGTGTGTCTCTGTGTGTCTCTGTGTGTCTCTGTGTGTCTCTGTGTGTCTCTGTGTGTCTCTGTGTGTCTGTGTGTCTGTGTGTCTCTGTGTGTCTCTGTGTGTCTCTGTGTGTCTCTGTGTGTCTCTGTGTGTCTCGGTGTGTCTCTGTGTGTCTCTGTGTGTCTCGGTGTGTCTCTGTGTGTCTCTGTGTGTCTCTGTGTGTCTCTGTGTGTCTCTGTGTGTCTCTGTGTGTCTCTGTGTGTCTCTGTGTGTCTCTGTGTGTCTCTGTGTGTCTCTGTGTGTCTCTGTGTGTCTCTGTGTGTCTCTGTGTGCCTCTGTGTGCCTCTGTGTGTCTCTGTGTGTCTCTGTGTGTCTCTGTGTGTCTCTGTGTGTCTCTGTGTGTCTCTGTGTGTCTCTGTGTGTCTCTGTGTGTCTCTGTGTGTCTCTGTGTGTCTCTGTGTGTCTCTGTGTGTCTCTGTGTGTCTCTGTGTGTCTCTGTGTGTCTCTGTGTGTCTCTGTGTGTCTCTGTGTGTCTCTGTGTGTATCTGTGTGTCTGTGTGTCTCTGTGTGTCTCTGTGTGTCTCTGTGTGTCTCTGTGTGTCTCTGTGTGTCTCTGTGTGTCTCTGTGTGTCTCTGTGTGTCTCTGTGTGTCTCTGTGTGTCTCTGTGTGTCTATGTGTGTCTCTGTGTATCTCTGTGTGTCTCTGTGTGTCTCTGCGTGCCTCTGTGTGCCTCTGTGTGCCTCTGTGTGCCTCTGTGTGCCTCTGTGTGTCTCTGTGTGTCTCGGTGTGTCTCGGTGTGTCTCGGTGTGTCTCGGTGTGGCTCGTTGTGGCTCGGTGTGGCTCGGTGTGCCTCTGTGTGCCTCTGTGTGTGGCTCTGTGTGTGGCTCTGTGTGTGGCTCTGTGTGTGGCTCTGTGTGTGGCTCTGTGTGTGGCTCTGTGTGTGGCTCCGTGTGTGGCTCTGTGTGTGGCTCTGTGTGTGTCTCTGTGTGTGGCTCTGTGTGTGTCTCTGTGTGTGGCTCTGTGTGTGGCTCTGTGTGTGGCTCTGTGTGTGGCTCTGTGAGTGGCTCTGTGAGTGGCTCTGTGTGTGGCTCTGTGTGTGGCTCTGTGTTTGGCTCTGTGTGTGGCTCTGTGTGTGTCTCTGTGTGTGTGTCTCTGTGTGTGGCTCTGTGTGTGTCTCTGTGTGTGTCTCTGTGTGTGTCTGTGTGTGTGTCTGTGTTTGTCTGTGTGTGTGTCTCTGTGTGTGTCTCTGTGTGTGTGTCTCTGTGTGTGTCTCTGTGTGTGACTCTGTGTGTGTCTCTGTGTGTGT
>CAUYUJ010014425.1:43977-68050 GCA_963575745.1 Prorocentrum cordatum
GACGGCCCCCGAATGCGTGGCAACGGCCCACAGACGCTGAGCATGGCAAAAAAGATCCGCCTTGAGGAGGGAGAGGAGGAGGAAGAGGAGGAGGAGGAGGAGGCGGAGGAGGAGGAGGAGAAGGAGGAGGAGGAGGAGGGGGGTTTGCCTTGACTTGCTCAAAGCGCCTGGAGGTATGAGTCCCTTCTCGTCCCCCTGAGCGACGACGGCGTGGCGATGGCAACGACGGCCACGCAGCGATTACGACGGCGGCGACTGCGATGGCGGCCACTGCGACGGCGGCAACGACGGCGGCATGGCGACGGCGGCACGGCGAGGGCGGCGGCGACGGCTGGGCGGTCCTGGAGCTCAGGCTCGTCCCAATCGTGGGGCAAACGGAAGATGCAGATGTTGCAGCCCGGCTCCGCAGGCCTCCTGGACACCTCGCCGCGTGCGTCCTCGTCGTCATCGGAGTCGCCGTCGCACGTCGCTGCCGCATCGCCATAGGCTGCCGCCCTCGTTGCCGTCGCCATCATTGCCGCCGCAGTCCTACTCCTCGTCGTCGTCGTCGCCGTCGCCCTCGCCGTCATCATCATCATCATCATCATCATCATCATCATCATCATCATAATCATCATCATCATCATCATCATCATCATCATCATCATCATCATCATCATCATCATCATCATCATCATCATCATCATCATCATCATCGGCACCACCACCACCATTGAGAAGCGAGGGTCAGAAGGATGTGAGCCGAGACCCTGCTTGGGATGACGTTGTAAACGCATCACGGTATATCATAGTTCATTCCTTCTTGATGAGGAGGACGAGATATAAGAGACAAGACGTGAGATAGAGAGATAAGCCATCGGTGGATGTGGCCTTGATCCAACACCCCGATTCTGCTGTACCTCTCGGGCGAGAGGTTGTCACATAGGGTAGCGCTACCTTGAGTCAGGTAGCACCGGACGTAGGCGCGACGTTCATTATACCAGCCCCCCTTCTGACCTCCTTCAAGATCAGGAGGGAGAGGGCCGAACGTCGAGCCGCGCCAACTTACACAACACAACAACTAAAGAAGTAAGAGAGGATGTCACATGGATCGACATCCTCAGCAGAGCAATGATCAAGGTAGGACAGGGGCAACGCTTCTAGTAGGGTCGGTCATGGGCAACCCACATGAGACCGACCGCAATGAATTAATAGGGGATACCGAAACAAACAATCAGGCATCAGAGCGCGCGGCGAAGCAAAAGGATGCCTGACCAAACAGTCAGGCATCAAAGCTTGCAGTGAATCAAACAGACAGACACCCCGTGTCCGAGCGAATCCTGCAATGAGGTTCGTACCCGAGCACCCGCTGGCGATGGCCTAGCCTCACGTGAACATCATCCGCTGGCCATAGACAGCATGTCTGTGTTGGTACTACTTTGCTGCACCTGTAAGGTGTTTACCTCTTTACTTCGTACTTGAATGGCTGTATTCCTTCCATCACTTGCAGGAATAGCTCACGATCAATGCACCCTTTTGCATGACCGTCGGCTGTCAAATCCCGCGCATCACACCGCTCTACGCTGTGAGCGACCCCATCGATCCATGATTTGTCGGATCCAACGAATATGTCCGAACCAGGTACTTTCGGCTGGCTCCCTCAGGTCCGTACTTGATAGAAATTTGAAGACCGACCCGGCGTCAACGGTGAGGATAGCGTTTATGCTTTGACCACCGATCCCACATGTTTTATTGAGCTGCGTTGGCGTCGGTTGCCCAGCCGTAAGCTCGCGTCGCGCCGCGGCAATCGGTAGCTGGAACGCACCTGCAAGCGGCGTGACGTGCAGCATGCGTCGATCAGGTACACGACTGCTTCTCCATTAGGCACGCGCCCGCGCAGTAAGAGGTTGGCTCCTCGGATGCCATGCCCCTTCACTTCGTCGTCGGTCTCGCCGTTCAGGCGACGATAACTGGAGTCCACTTATCATGTCGGAGTCATGAGTTCGTATGATATCACTGTGGGGCCCAGTGGTTTGCGCGTTGCGGCGCTGGGCATCCACGCTTCTAGGCCCGTCGGTTCTTGGACACGTCATAGCGAGACCAATCATACCAATGACCATAGCTGCCTGATCAACTGTGCGGGGCGAAGTCGCTTCATGAATTCATCTCGGCCAAGCTGGGCGCGGCCGCCCTCGGCTTCGGGGTAGCGCGCGGCGCTCTTGGCGCAGCTGTGCTCATTGCTTACATGCGCCGACGCGTTATCTACACAGTTGACGTATTTGCCAATCGCATCCTCGACTCTTGCCATATTTATGACGCCAACGCGCTTGGAGGTTAGGAGGCGCGGGCTCGCCTCAAATTCCTCGTCGAATGAAACTGGTTCAAGCCCAACACCCCTCGGGGTGGTCCTGAGTTTCACCGGACATGCCCAAGGGGCATCGTCGGTGCCCGCGCCTGGCTTCAGACGCCGCCAGTAGCGTCTCGATGTCTCGTCAGACGCGAAGCCCGGCAAAGTGCGCGGCACCGACGCTGGACCAGGTGGGAGAGTGAAACATACCGCGCGTTGTTCCTCTCCAGTAGCCTCAGCCAGTTCACGATGGGCCGAGCCCAGGCTCCGTCAAGGTCCATGGAAGCGATGATCCATGATTTCTCGCGCGCGGCCGCGTTTGCGAGCAACCTGCGACCGGCCCGACAAGCCGTGCCTGAGAAGGCCTCGACATCGAAGGTTTCAACATCCATGAAGCCGCGAAGGACCAGGCGAAGTCTGACGGTTCGTTCCATAACGCCCATTGCGTTCTTCACGAATTTACAAGTGTGCACATATGTAGACGTCATAATGCTAGTGGTGTTTTCATATCCTGCATCCTGTAGCAGTTGTTGTCATGCCAGATATAAGTTAGGTGCGCAAGGTTTTGGACATCGCGACCGCATCCGCCTATATTTCGGCCTTGGCCAGGAGGCCGTCTTCCTTGACGATCGCAGCTCTCCTGGCTGCGGCTGACACATATACGCGCGCAGTGGTTATCTGGCTGGAGGGAGTCGCGCTGCTGTTCCGTCGGAGCAACCTTGGCCACGTCAGTAGTGAAGCAGCTATGCAAGGCTCTACATACCTAGCGTGTTCGTCCGAATCCAAGTCGCAAGTTTCGTCGCATTCGGTGGTGCAAGGCACTAGGAATGTCTCGTCAACATCATCGCGGTAGTCGCAGCCTGTTTTACGCAAGTGTCCTTGCGCTTCACAGGCCACAATCACGAGCACATGGTTTCGGTGATGAGTTATGCGGGTACTGGGTACATGGATTATAATGAGGTTGTCTCTGGTAGCTCCTGTTCTTCTTGGAGTTCAATGCACCGCGCTTCCATGACGCACGCTTCTAAGTCCATCTCCGACTCTTTATTCATGGTCGGAATCCGGCCGTCGAGCGCGGCCGGAGCTGAGGGTTGCTCTTCCTCCTGAGCGTTGCCGCCCGATGCTGGCGCGTCCGCCAATTCCTCAAACTTAGATAGGTCTTCGTCGAAGCCTGCTAAGAGGTTTGGAGGATTTGACGCATTGGATGATACGTGCATGCGCGGATCCAGTGATCTCGCGCATGTTAAGGGCTGAGCCTTCTGAATTCGTAATAGAAGAATCCTGGCGCGACGTCGCTGTCGCGATATACCAGGGCAACTGCCAGCGCGCGGTGCCATAGCGGGCCGCCCCGCAGGTGGGCTCGCGACGAAGGCCAGCACTGCGCGCACAGCCGCTGCATCGTGGCCGATCTCGCGGACCACGAGCACTTCCAGGCACAGCGCGCGCTGTAGGCCGGGATGTTGTACATGGACTTCTCGACCGCCGACCAGAAATGCAGCCTGACCTTGGTCAGGGCAGTTGCGTGCGATGGGGCATGGGCCATTCCGCCCACCCCAATCGTCCTTCGCGGTGGCCAGGGGGCGGTAGTCCGCGAGGTCACCGGGCTGATAATTGTGGCGTCCTGCGACTATTGCTTTAGTGCGTAGGGCTCGGTTAGCTCCTGCAACTGCCGTGGCCTGCGTGCTAGCCTCAACGCTTACCTCCCTGATTCTTTTCTCCCGATTGTGATCGGAAGTTTCCGCCCCTTGCTCGTGGCCCAGCACTGGGAGGTCTGGGAAGCGCGCCGGCAGTCGGCCACGCAGTGTCTGATTTGGCCACAAAAAAAAAACGTTAGAGAAAGCGAGCGCACTGCAGGCAAATTGGCCTTCGTGCAGAAGGCGCGGGAGCACCAATGGGATGTCGCGATGTCTGAGTTCCTCTTCCGTAGCGCGGCGCGCCAGGGGACGCCGCTGCGCGCCCCAATGGCGGTGGCGCTTTGGCCCCGGGCACGGATGCGAAGCGGCGCGCCTTTGGCCTTTAAGATAGCCTGGGGGGCATCGTCGCCCGAAGCGCCCTCTCCATCGGAGTGCATCACCGTAGCAGGGAGGCGTTGCATCCAGCACAGGTGATAGGCGTCCAATATAGTATGCATCGCCTTATTGGCTACCTGTTGGCCAGCAGCCCAACGAATGCATCGGTCGATGATATGAAATACGATGTACTGTTTAGAGAACATCAGATCGCATTCGACTTCCTCACTGAATTTGCCTGGGAGGCTGATTGACGGCAGTCCGGGAATTCCTGTTCCACCTAGGCCCTGCACCCACGGCATGAGTCAACTACGATCATTATCCTGTTCAGTCGCACAACATCTAGCCCTACGCTCGAGAAGGTGGTGCTTTGGCTCGGAGGTGCGACGCCGCCGCAGGTGGAAGTTGCGCAGTTCTCTCACTACAATGGTCGGATTGAAGCCAAGAGCGTTCTGAAGATATCTGGATGTTGAACCTACTCCAATCAGGCAGTCTCGCGCGCGGCCGTGCTTCGGCCCGAGGCGGAGGCGGGGGCGGCGCTGCGCCACCCCCCTCGCGCCCACGCCGCCCTGCGACGCGCGGTGGGTCGGGGGATCTGCCGACGCCAGAGCTGCCAGCGCCACCGCCGTCAGAACCGCGCGCACCTCGCGCCGCATCGCAGCTGCTGTCACGCACGCTGGGGACTCCAAGGTTTCTACGCGCAGGTAGAGATGCGCTGGCCGCGAATTGCCCCGCGGTCTCTGTCGTGCAGGCAGCATTTCTGCATGTGCTGGTGCTTCGTCGATTCGTTCCTCCACTGGCGCCTCGGCCGCTGCCGGCGCCGCGGCCGCCGGCGCCGGGGCGCCATCCGCCGGCCAGTGCCGGCGCAGCCGGCGAGGCCAGTCCGGAATTATCCGGCACGCGCCGAGGTTTGGCAAATCTACATTTGCCTGATGTTACCAAGTGGCCCCGCTGGTTTTTACCATCGTCATTTTTGTAGCTTGGGCTTTCCGAATAATGAAATTCCTTGTCAACCCGCCGACATTGTCGCGGGTGGCGGTCGTGCCGCGGGGAGTTCATTTGCACGTTGCCGGCGCATGCTGGGCGCCTCGGCCCGCTGGGCGGTGGTCGGCGGATTCGCCCATTTGCTCCGAGGTATAATAAGATCGTCAAGGTCATAACCACCACTGCTTATCAAAGTACATCGCGCAAAAAGGTCTCGCGCAATCTCGACCGCATTAACGACCAGCGATTGCATCTTTGTCGCGCATCGGGCCGCCTGCGCGGATTCTCTGTCACATGCTTAGACATGCTCGTGATGGGGAGAGCATCTTCAATGTTCAAGAGGTTTTAGGACTGCTCTGTGGTTGGCCATAATTTCGGTGGGCTTCCTGATAAGTGCGCCGCGGGAGCCCCAAAGCCCTGTCGAGCACTGGTCTATGATCTGCGCGCAGGTGGCCTTGCTTTTGGCCAGGGCCGACCACGGGGCGACCTCATCAAACCACGCGCCAAAAGGTTGTTCACTGAGGAGTAGGAGCTGTAGGTCATCCTGCACGACGGCGACATGTGGAAGGAAGGTGGGAAGGCGACATATGGCAACGCGGGGAAGGTCCTCCCTGTGGTTTTGTATACAAGGTCTCGTGGTTCTCTTGTGCGATGAAATAGGAGGGCGATCCTGCGGTTCTGCAACTGGGTTGAAGCATTACTCCTGTGACAAAGCCAGCGCGCTGATAGTGTTCCAGAGCTTGCTGTACCCGTGAGTTCCCGAGGTCAACGTTGGTGACTGTGTCGAGGTCTCCTCCAGAAGGTCAACTTCCTCTTGAAGGAACGATGGGACATGCCGCACACGCCTCCAGAATGTTCCACCTCATCCACGCAATTGGCCCGTCAGAACACAGGATAGGGACTACCGTGCAAATCTCGGCACGCGCGTCCGCCATGCTGTTAGACAGAGATCGCCGTCGTCTTCTGCTTCGAGTTCTTCTGTTAGAACATCAGAGCATAGCGTGGCACATCCTGGTTCCCTGAGGTCATCACCACAGTCGTCACTGCCGTCTTCGACCTATTTCAATATCTGATTTGAGCCGATGCTGGCGTCCTTGCGAGCTTGCTGTAGCGGGGCATCCGTTGGTTGCGCCGCTTGCATTTGCGGCGCGCCCGCCTCGAAAGCACGGAGTGGCGGAACGCTTGGGAAATCACCAGCAGGACTTATCGAGAGGGGAGGAGATCGACGATCCATGATGAACGCAACTCGCCGTTCCGGGTTCGTCGTTTGCCCGTGGCCGGGCATGGCCGTGGCCGCGAGCCCCCAGCAAACTCGTGCCGCGTGACCGATGGCAACGGCGCCTTCCAATCGCACCCAATCGGTTAATCTCTATCTGAATATCTTGGATCACCTTTTTCAAGGTGACCCAATGTGGTCAGCGACGCACCGCGTCGTCCCAATTTGGTCAGCTGGCGTTCAATTGTACGCAATTATCCACCCGTGCGGGTGAACACGCTAAGTATACATATTTGTTGTCTTTGGCTGTGGACCCGTGTTTGTCCAGTTGATCCACCAATTGCGCTATCAGGAAGGCCATGGAATTGCGCGTCCACTCGGCACGTCGTCGGTCGCGCCCGCACCAATCCAGATGAAGTTCGTCGACAGATGCACACGTGGATTCCCAAAATGCGCTGGGCCGGGCGCGACGTAAACGCCTGCACATCTGAGCCACTTGACTGCCTATCGGCACGATCGCGCTGAATACCGGAACGGCACAGACGCATCAGGATATCTCTGAGATGTAGGCTGTCAGGGGCCTCTCGTATAGGTCCTGCGGACCAGACATATCCCAGCGGTCCCATGACAACTGCATGCATGCTGAAAGCACGCGCTCTGGTTCGGAGATTCTGGATTCTCTCATAGCACGGCCTGGCACGGCCCCCTGGTTGTCGCAAATGCCAGTCGGCGGGCGTGGCCACCCAGGGCAATGCGTAGTCTCCCGCCAACACGACACTTAAATATAGGGTTCCCATAAACGTCATTACTTCATTGGGTAATAAGATCATGCACATAGCCTCGGCGGCGTAGTTCGGCGGCAGCCATTCAAAGATCCTCGATGACAAGCGCCTTGGAGTGAAAAGGCTCATCAAATGTCATTGAGCATGTGGCCATGCGCTCATGCGCCCCATAGATAGCATGCGCCCGCGCACCTGGCCTCATCGGGGTAGCAAGCAGGCTCGGCCAACGTGCCCGCCTGCCCCCGTCAAAGCAGATGGTCGATGTGAGGCAGGACGCCCGGCGATTCATCGCTCGAAAGCGCCCGCCCTCCCTCATGGCTCGCGTCACCATGCTCGGCGGCATATGCAACGACGAGCTCGGGTCCCCGATGCGATATGCCTGTGGCAGGTCGTCTTCTCTGAACGGGACGGAACCCCCATCCTCCCTGGGAGTGTCCGCCCTGGACATGATGGGGCTACCTGTGGGCCAGCCCCGTGCCTCTCCGAGATGTGGGCGGAGGCGGTGCGTCGATGGGTCTGGCTCCATTTTCCCCGCCGCCCCCTTCACCTCGCGGTGGATGCCCGCCAGCAGCACGCGCGTCATTTCGCGGCGATCCACAGGGCGGTCAGGTCGATACCAATGGTCTACTGTTGCGTTGACCATCGTAGCATCTGCATCGTCGACCGCCTGGTCCACGAGGTGATTCAGAATTTCGCGGTTGTACTCGCCAATGTCCTGGCTCCCTTGAGATGCCTGCCCACGGTCAGCTTCCGTCTCGATGCCATGCTGGGCAGCGCTCCCAGCGCGGATGTAGGCGACGGTTTCTGCCGATTCCTCGCCGTCAGGCCTGAGAGTGGCCCCCCCTTTGAATGAAGGGGGAACAGCCAGACGGCCCGATGGGGCCCTTTCTAGCGCGAGTGCCCGCGCGCCTTTCCCTCCGCTGCACCCCGCAGGCGCCGGCGCCAAGTAATATGCCGCGCCCCCAGCCTCCCCCCGACATCAAGATCGCCTGCTTTTGCCGCGTGGAGGGCCTGGATGGCGGGCAGATCATCGCCAGAGTCCTCGGCGAAAATACCGACGAACGAGCCACCCCGGTGGTCACCCGCGCGCCATGGCGGCAACACTGGCACGCAATCTTGAAGGCGCCGAGTTCACGGCACATTGCGGCGCACTTCCCGACGCCGCTGACATAGAACAGCCGCTATCGCGGTCAGTGCCCACGTCGCCGGGATAGGTTGTCGAACTCTCTGGCCGCGTAGACGCCAGCGATGTTGATGCTAAAACTAATGTCCACTAGCAGAGCTTGCCGGGCATCATCGCCTTGAGCTTGCCGCCCGATGCAGCGACGCACTGAGTGCCCATTAGATTTGAAATGGCGCACGCGCCCGCACCTACCTATCACCGGATTCCCCTCTGACGGGCAATAATTTGGTTCCTCGCGAGGGCGAGGGAAGCAGGGCCCCAACTTGAATGGAACACCTGCACTTCCTCAAGGGTCGTGGGATCCTGCTCTAGTGCCCAGTTGGCGTAAACGACGCTTTTGACCGGCTTTTGCGGGAAATCCGCGGCCTCGCCGCTGGCGCGGATTTCAAGATTCTGCAACATGAACGCCGCCGTTTGCTCTAACATGGCCCGCTCCGTTTCCACCGCTTGGTTCATACCGACGTCATGGTTAGAATTGGTCGGCGAACCGGCCCTGCGGCTCGTGGCCGAGCGGGGTCTGCGGAGGAGTCTTGCGCCCGTCGCCGCCCGTCGCTGCTGCTCCAGGCGGTCCAAGAACGGGTTGTTAAACGCACTGGGCACGCAAGGAAAAGCAGGCGCCCCGCGCCCTGCATCCAGGGAGCCGATGCTGCGGATATCTCCGCGTCGCGCAGCAGCGGCACAGGTGCGGCCACCGCTGGAACGGACGTCGGCACGGGGATGCTCGCGGCCGAGCCCTTGGCGGAGATCGCTGCCAGGACCTCATCCAGCCTAGCCCGCTGGATTGCGACTGCAGCTGAGGTACCTGACGCGCCTATGCGGCCCGCGCGCGGGCATTCCGCCGCAGTGATGCCTGGCCCGCGGCACATGGCGCACGGGGCCCCCACGTCGGCCCCAGGCCCGCCGTTCGCCACGTGCACGCGAGCAGAACGGCCCCAACACTCAGCACGGCACTGGCGGCCGCAACGCAGGCGCCGCATCTTCTCACGCGACGCAAAAGATCCAAGACATAATGCGCACTGCGTGAAAGAGATGTCTGAAACAAGCTCGCCTGCGTGAAACAGGCTCGCCCGCGTTGGGGCGCGCCCGCCCTTGACGTTGCAGCGTAGCCTCGGACGGCCCGCATGGCGACGGCGGAAGCCCATCTCGGGTAGCCGATCCTGGAGTGGACCTCGTCGTTGGCGCAAAGCCGCGCTGGGAAATGTTGATCATGTGCTGCGCGCGCCTGGCTGCCCGGCCCCTCGCAGCCCTCCTCGCGCCCTCTGTCTCCCGCAAGTCGGCCTGCGTCGCCCGGTGGATATCGAGCAGGCACGACATGCGATTCACGGGCGCGTTGGTATCATGGGCAGGCTGCTGCGCCTCTGCGTCAGGATCACCTGTCGAAGGTTGGTAGGCCACGCGAGGGAAAAGTCCTGCACTTGGCACGCGCACCGCCTGTGGACGATAGAAGTCGCCTGACATTTTCCTCGTCGCCGAGCTCTGACACAACTGGCCGATCATGGGCGAGTGGTTGACCTCTGCGCAGTGCTCGAGGAATAACGGCTGATCCATTGGCGGCGATGCCGGCGCCGGGAGCGGCAGGTTGTTTGGGTGCGCTGCAAAAGCCGATCAGGACTGCCCGCAGAGGGACTCGAATCTGGAACCACTTCCCGTGGCTGCGCCCAATTCGCCCTGTCAAGTACGTCTACACCCAGACGCATCTCGGCCACTGCTGCCAGATGATGCTCCTGCCTGAACCTCTGCTGCTCAAGAGCCGACTGCCTGCGCCCACGCCGTTGCTGTGATGGCGCCGCGATTGGGCAACTCAAGGGAATGCCAGTGGCTTGGCATTGACGTCGCGGCGTGCCGAATGGCGTTGTGGCCCTCGCAGCAGCGGCCAAATCCGGCTGCCGACGCAGTAAGGCCATTCGCCGCATCAAGTCCTCGTGGCTCGCCCCAAGAGTCCGCTGGCCAATGGGGGCGCGTCCGCCCCCGAGGCGACGCTCGCTTCCGACCGAGCCTGAGCAAATGGCATCGGTTCGAACATCGTAGAGCCAGCGTTTGATTGGGGCTCCGGTGGCCCAAAGCTCGCAGGTGGCCCCGCTGGCATGTCTCCTAAGGTCCTGGGGCTGTCGCCCAGGGGTCGCGCCGTGTAAATGCGTCAGATAGCGCGGAGACGTCGCGCGGCGGTTGAGACGGAGGTGCCATCCACGATGCCGACGACACGGCGTCCGTTGGCAAGACAGCAAGTGGCCCAGCGTTCGCGGGAGTTACGATCCCAGCAGGTGCCCCCGCATCAATCATGAGGCACGCGTGCGCTTCGCTGCCGAGAAGCCCGTCAAGTGTCTGAACGCCGAGGGCGCAGGGTTGGACGGGCTCGAACCAGTTCCGCGCAAGGTCGCTGAACTTCAACTGGTCTCGGGCTCACTCGGCGAGCGGAAGTACTGGAGATCAGGCCATGCGCTGTTGTTGTTGCCCCGATGAACCAGCTGAATAAAATACCCGGTTGGCATGATGCCGTCGAAACCCTCGGTCAACAGGACGTCGTTTGCCGAGCGCCAAACCTTGGCTCTCTCCCGCAACAGATGCGGGATCGAGATGAGCATGAGGACGTCCGAGTCTGCGCGCACACCGGATTTGACCAATGGGTCGAACGGCAGAGATGGGCAGCCACGCGTGACTGCCTGCCAGGATTCGATATGGGGTCGTGTTCTGGCCGACAGGACAGCCCATCACGGCAAATACCTTCCATGCATGCCCCCCCGGCACCATGGATGTATACACAAAAAAACTGGAGGCCGCCCGGTTGGCCAAAAGTAGTCACTGGTTTGCAAAGTGACCCTGGACAAAGGATGCCAGGACTCGCATGTCCAGTGGTAGTCGGGATCCACAGTCGAGTACCCCCTGTGATTTCGCGTGTGTACTTCAGCTGGAGACGATTCTTTTTGGCACCTGAGTGGCCCGCTGCGTAGACAATATTTCATAACACTCACACGCGGATCACATCATGGCCCATGCCCACCCAGGCGCGCCTCTGAGCATCCTTTCAACTATAGCCAAGCCACGATGTTTGCCCCAAGTTTTGCACAACTCCCGATAACCTGGGCCCATGGCTCCATCTCGGCGCCGGCGCGGGCGATACCTGCGCGTGGTGGACTACCACTCAGACATCTGAGTAAGCTAGCCGCGAGTCGGAGCAGGAGAGAATCCGATGACATTCTCCTTCACCTAAGTCTCGAGCATCGGAGGCGCGAAGCGCGTTGCGCATAAACCGTCGATGGCATTCGCGATGGTCTGCCACCGCAATCGCGCATGGAGGGCAAGTGTACTCATCTTCATCGGAGAAGCCCGTCCCAAAATTGGGACTGGGATGGACATGCCATCCGTCTTCGGAGGCGCACCTTTCGTCGGCGATGCTGGCGGCGCTGCCGCTGACGACGCTGAAGCCGGCGGCCCCCCATCCGTACTTCAATGTTGGGTTCGCTCTCAGCCAGAGCGCTTCAATTTGGGGGCCGACCGGCTTTGGCTGCGGCAAGAGAACGAGCGGCTGTGGCCGCGGCAAGCCAGCGCCCTGGCTTTGGGGCACTTCCTTCGACCCCTCTTTCGTCGGAGGCGACGAGTCTTTTGTAGCCTCTAGCTTCCGCGTGGCCACGGCGTCGAAGGGCGCCCTCGGATTCGCCTCGGCTGGCGGCGCCGATCCATTACACGCGCCCGAGCTTGCCCCCCCCCCCCCGTCGCCTGGAGTGGCCGCGCGCAATACAGGAGACCAGCCTCCGCGGTGCACCTCGCCGGACTGCGATTCGCTAGAGCACGCGGCAACTGGCTGCTCGGGCAAAAGGCGTGGAAGCGCCTGAAAAGGCGGCAGCGCACGTGGCGACGCGGCCCGAACGCATCCGCGGCTTACGCACGGGGCCGCATTTAGCCTCGCATAGGTTTATGCATTGTTATTATTCTTCTTCCGGGGATGGCGAAAAATCCACCGCGTGCCCCGGGCGAACTTCCTTCTGCGGCGTCGCCTATGGTGGCGCCGCTTTGGGGTTACCTTGGACGTGGCCGCCCTTGTCTTGGGCGTGTCCACCCGTCTGCTGGAGAAGTGGGTTAGCGCGGCGGCCCCTCCTCGCCCCCCCTTCTGCTCCTCCATCTGCGCTCTGCGTCGACGGCGGAGGTGGCTCTGCAGAGGGCGGCGCGCGAGCTGCAGACGGTCTGCCCCGTCGCGCCCAGCTCCCGCTGGCGAGGAATTTCGGCGCCACCATCTTCGCTCGGGGCGCCTGGGCGTAGACCTCGAGGACACGGTCGAGAGGAAGCGCCCTCTGATTCACTCTGGCACCGTAGATCTTCGCGCCAGTCACGGGCGCGCATTCGGCTCCGATGACGGCCGAACCTCCGGCGCAACCGCCGCGGCCAGGATGCCGCGGAGCTTCTTGGCGGCGAGGGCTGCGCGATGGTCGATCGATGGGACATGCGCCGCGATGTTTGCAGAACCGACGGCAGCCGCGCATGCGGTGGCTCTCGCAGTTTCTCGATGATATCACGCTTGCGCTGTCGCATCTCCTCTCGGCTCGAACCTCGGCGACGCGACATCTCAGCGGCGCGGCCTGCGTCGTCCTGGAAGACGCGCGGGAGAGCCGTCAGTGGCGAAAGTATCGATCACGGTAGCCTTTGTTCAACCAGCATTCCACGTCTTCATCGGCCATCTCCATGCGGGCGCCCTTCTCACCCCGAGCAAAGGAAGAGCACCCTTTTCCCGAGCCGCCGTAGCCCTTGCCAGACGAGGGGCCAACAGTGCATGACCGACTCCGGGCCTGATCGCACGGGAGGGCCCAGCAGCGGCCGCGGCGACCGCTGACCTTCTCGCCTTTGTCGGGGCCACCTGAACCAATGGGGGCCTGGCCAGGGCGGCCCCAGTCAACCGCTGCACGGCCCTCCTCCGCGAGACCGACGACCGTCGGCGTCGGGGGCCGGGGGCGGCCCCCCCGCCCATGTCCGAGCTGGAATTTATGTTGCGCGGCCTGTGGCAGGCGTGCCTTCTGCTCCTGACACGCAGTCGCCCTCGTCGTCATCGTCGCAAGAATCGGCGCGCACGCGTCAGCGCCAGGGCAAGCCCGCCCAGCCCCCGCACGGTGCGTCGTGGAGCTCCTCGATGCCGTCGCACAAGAACTCGGCGCAGCGCTCGACGGCAGCCACGGTAGCTTCAGAGCACTAGGCAATCAAGAACTGGGTGGTTCCGGATTGCGCTCGGGAGGGGTGATCGAGATCGGGGAAATCAGCGTATTCCAGCACGTCTTCCTCGTGTTGCTCCGAGACGAGAAATACGGATCCACCCCCCTTCGCACTGCCCTTGGGGCACTGTGCCTGAAAATGTTTGTCGCCCCCGCACGAGTTGCATGTCATGCGTTGGCCGTGTTTGTCCATTGCGCGTAGTTTGCGTCCCTTGCCTCTGCCCGCGATGTTCCTGTAAACTTTACCTCTGCCCTTACCACCAAAGAACAATCGCTCGACCTACGGGCGCGCCTACCATCCTTCCCGCGACCCGTACCTCTGCGAACGAAAACGCGACGCGCTGCTCGCCTAAATATCCGAACTGGCTTCTTAGTACGTCCTCTCCACCTACTCTTAGCACGACGGTGGCCCACCCATCGGTCGACAGAAGTAAACAGAAACAATACGTAGACAGGCGCCGGAAGTAGATCGGGCCTCTGAAGAGGAGGGAAGACGGGAAGCCACTCGACGATTGAAGTGCGAAGGCGCTTAAAATATATTGGATACTGGGAATCCAGAAATACCTACTTTCAGCGACCGATGGGTAAGAGTAAATATTGCGCTGGTTGGTCGTCGTCGGCAGGCAGTTCTGACCAATCAACAGGGTCTACACCAGTTGATGAGCAGGCGTCGGTGTCTGTGCCAGTCCCCTTGCTGGTTGGACGAACCCTAAAGGGTGGTCCCGTCGGGCGGTGTGTAGCTGGCAGCTGATGGCCAGCCAGCGTTAGGACCAGAGGCCTGTGCGTTGCTGGCCTCTTGGCCTGCGAGTGTCGTGGATTCGGTGGGCCCCCCATCATTCCAAGTGTCCCTGACGTGGCCACAGGCGTGTCGCTTACTTCGGCACAATAACTGGCATTGCGGCCACTGAATATGCTCCAGATGCTTCCAATGGCACGCTCAGCCAGGTGCCCATAGCTGCGCATGCGTTCCAACAGTTGGCCGTACTGTTGTTGAGTACGGGGTATCTGGTGGCTGAGTACTTGTAGTAGTTGCGATGCTCGAGACGTGCCGACTGCCAGAGCACGGAACCGTATAAGCGTTATGACCTGGAAATTGGGTGTGTTGAAGCCACCCAAGTCCGCTTCCAGTCGGCCATTCCAAATCGGGCCTGTACTGAATCGATGCGTTCGCCTCTTTCGGCCATGAAGTCGACGAGGGCTGTTCCCGAGGTGAGCTGCCGCTCATCCTCGAAGATGTCCAACTTGGTGCTTAGGAAATACATGGTATGAGTGGCTCCATCGGTGCGTCTACCCTGTACGGTTACGCCGTAATTCATGATGGTAGACGGACCCTCATAGCCAGGGCCCTGGCGAGACCGCCATTGGCCGCGCTGTAGCGCGGCGGCCTGTTGGGGTGGAGTCATGTTTCCGCTTGTGGCGCTAAGCCATGCGCGCACAAACGAAATCGCGGAACGATGCTTTGCCAGTGGGGTCCCAGTGGGGGCCCCGAGTGCGTTCATTCAGTCTTCTCTGCGTGCACGCCACTGACAAACCACGGCACACCCACAATAGTTCACTGACTGTGCCCTTGGCATAGTGATTGCTCAGATTGGAATTGATGATGTGACGGTCGGTGTCCTTGGTGGGTGACGTATCCTTCAAGTTACGAGTGGGTGCATTGTCGGAGGTAGCCGTCAGCTTGCGAATAGGTGAATGGAATTAAGCACGTGACGCGTGGCCACGCGGTGGGGAGATGGAGGAATAGGATAGTAAGTTACCAAAACGTTGAAGCGCACTGGGAGTGTAGTGACTGCTAGCCAGCGCAGTTGGGTATGTATGCCACTGCGTGGGAGTAAACTGCTATGTACATAACACCTGATGCAAGAACCAGCCACATAAAGATGAGACCAGCTCCGCAACCAAGTGAAAAGTGAATTTGAGGAGGGTGTAAGCGGAGACCCAACTTAGGATGGCGTCGTAGACGTATCACGGTATCCCACAGCTTATCCCTTCCGGATGGGCAGGGCGCGAGATAAGAGACAAGACATGGGATAGAGAGATGAGCCATCGGAGGACGTGGCCTTTTTTATCCAACACTCAGACTCGAGTGTACCTCTCGGTCGAGAGGTGGTCACATGGGGTACCGCTACCTTGAGCCAGGTAGCGCCAGAAGTAGGCACGACGTTCGTTATACTAGCCCCCCTTTGACCTCCTTCAAACGTCTACCACCACCACCACCATCACCACCATCATCATCATCATCATCATCATCATCATCATCATCATCATCAGCAGCAGCACCATCATCAGCATACACATCATCATCATCATCATCATCATCATCATCATCATCATCATCATCATCATCATCATCATCATCATCATTATCAGCATCATCATCATCATCATCATCATCGGCATCATCATCATCATCATCATCATCACCATCATCATCATAATCATCATCAGCAGCATCATTATCATCATCACCATCAGCGTCATCAGCAGCGTCATCATCAGCATCACCAACATTCTCAGCATCATCATATCATCAGCCTCATCATCAACATCATCATCAGCAGCAGCCTCATCAGCAGAAGCTGCATCATCATCATCATCAGCAGCATCAGCATCAGCATCACCATCATCAGCATTATCATCATCAGTATCATCAGCATCGGCATCATCATCAGCATCACCATAATCATCGTCGTCATCGTCATCGTCATATTCGTCAGCATTGTCAGCATCGTCAACATCGTCATCAGCATCATCACCATCAGCATCATCAGCATCGTCAGCATCATCATCATCAGTACCAATCAGCATCATCGCCACAAGCATCATCAGCATCATCATCGTCATCGTCATCGTCATCATCGTCATGATTGTCAGCATCGACGGCATGGTTAACATCACCATCAGCATCCTAATCATCACCATTATCTTCTTCACCATTCATCATCATCACCATCAGCATCATCAGCAGCAGAAGCATCATCAGCAGCAGCAGCCACATCAGCATCAGCAACAGCATCAGCATCAGCATCATCATCAGCAGCAGCATCATAATCAAAAAAGGAGATGTGTGAGGGAATATGGTTGAAAGGAGAGGGGGGAAATGTGAAAAGAGGACAGGAGAGGAGAGAGGGACAGGAGAGGAGAGAGGGGAGGAAGCACGGAGGGAGTGGAGGGAAGGGGTGCGGAGAAAGGGGGGGGAAATGTGAGTGCAGGGAGGATGAGGAAGAGGAATGACGAGGACAACGAGGAGTTTGAGGAGGACGAGGAAAGGAGAGGTGACAGAAAATAGAAGAGAGGAGGGGAAGGAGGATGAGGAGGAGGACGAGAAAGAGGAAGACGAGGAGGAAGACGAGGATGAGGAGGAGGAGGAGGAGGAGGAGGAGGAGGAGCACAGGGACGACGTCCACGACGGCGAGCACAGCGCGGGCGCAGGCCTTCTTGGGCCCAGCGTCTCTGTCGTCGCCCCTGTCCTGGAAAGGGCGGGGGGGAGGGGCGGCGGGCCAGGGGGGGGACCCGCCGCAGGAGGCACCCGTACTGGCCAGGGGCCACCCTGGGCCCCAGCACCGTCGACCAGGAGGGCGCAGGGCACCGGGCCGAGGCCCAGGATGGCCCTGGCCGGGCACTGCGGCGGTGTTCAGACGCCGTCTGCGCAGGGGGGGGGGGTAAACACGGGGGGGGGTACCAAAGCTCCCCTCCTCCCGTCCTCCGGTCCCCTCCTCCTCCTCCTCCTCCTCCTCCTCCTCCTCCTCTCCTCTCTCCTCCTCCTCCCCTCCTCCTCATCCTCTCCTCCTCCTCCTCTCCCTTCCATCCTCCTCCTGCGTCCTCCTCCTCCTCCTCCTCCTCCTCCTCCTCCTCCTCCTCCTCCTCATCCTCCTCCCCCCCCTCCTTCACTGTATCCTTCTCCACATCATGTTGCTCCGCCTCATACTGCTCCGCTCCATCTCATGCCGCTCCGCCCCCATATCCTCCAGCTAATCCCCTCTCCTCCAACTGCTCCCTCGAACGTTTCCTCGCCATCCCCCGTCCCCCGCCCCCATCCTCCTCGAACTGCCTCGTCAGACTCTCGAGTCTTCCTCGCCCTGCTCCCCGGAGCCGCTGGCGAGGACGCACGGACGCCCGCAAGGCGCGCCAGGGTGCGGCGCACCCTGCGGGACGGAGCGATGGCGCCGCTGGCGCCGACCGTCTGCACTGCGAAGCCCGAGCTCCGCGAGGCGCCCACCGCCCTCCGCGGCCAGGTCGGTCGCTGGCGGGGGCGAGTGAGCGCAGCCCAGACCTCCGCTCGTCGACGGGAGGCTTGTGCTCATTTTCGGCCACGGGTGGCCCACGGCCGACCCGGAGGCCGTCAAGAAAACGGCTCGGCAGGAGGAGCACTCAGTCAACACCATACTGGGAAGCACGAGGCGTTCGGCATAATTGTGCTGGTGGAGGCGACGCCAGCCACTCCCGTCGTCGAGGATGTCGCCGCGAAGGCCTTCTAGAACGAGTCCTGAGGGTGCGTCCGACCAGCCTGCCACGAGGAACAGGTCTATAAACCTCTGCAAGCCCACGATGCACGATGCGGCGAAGATCGCAGGCGGCATCCCCGCCCAGTGGAGCGGGGGGGTGAGGACGTGGCGGACTGGCGGCCAGCTCGGGCGGAGGGGAGGGGCGTGCCACTGCGGTATTGTCCACGGCAAACGAAGCCAGGACCGGGACAAAACGGGACCGAGTCGAATCGTGTCTGAGACCCGTCGGTTCTGGAGGATGCATTGGGCGCCGCGGCCGTTCCAGAGCGCTCCGCAACTCTCTGAAGAGCTTTCTGGACTCTGCAACGATGCAACCGGGTCCCAGCCCCGCCCGCTGCCTGACCAAAGGGTGGCCTGGCGCCGCGCGGTCGGCTGCCCGCGTCGGCTGGCGAGGGGCTCCTGCTAGCGACAGCACCCCGCACAGCCCGACAACGGCTCGGTGGGCGAGACCCGGGAGCGACGATGAGGGCGAAGAGCCCAGGGGCGGGCATTGCACGCATTCGCCCGAGAGCCTCGCTGACGAAGGGGGCCATGGGCGCTCCTGGACACGTGTGCTGCTCCCCCCCTGGGTGTCTTGCCCCCGTCGTCGCCCCGCAGGGAGCTTGACCCGACAAGGACCAGCCGCACGCGTACTGGTTCCTGGCCAGAGGTTTGAAAGACAGGGAACGGCTCGCGCGGGGGAGGGGGTCGGATGGGGGGCGCAATGTCCAGCGTGGGAGGCCGTATCAGCAAGCCTGCGACGCCCCTGCTGGAGACCCTTCCTGGGGGAAACTGTCCTCCATGCCTGGGGAGGTTTTTGTTTACTGGCTGGGGTGGGGAGGATAAGGAAGGTCTTCGCTAGAAGGTCTTCCGAAACGAGGGCACGAGCCCAAAGCCTTTCAGAAACCGTCCCCAGGAAGGTTTCCCGCATGTTGGTCCAAGGAACAATCATCATGAGGGTATCAACATGTGTTTGGAGCGTTTCCTCTGAAGACATTCCTCGTGGAGCTGTTCAGGAAGGTTGTAGGGAGGCCTCTCCAGGAACATCATATTCTTGAAGATCAAAAGCTGGTTTAGGAAGGCCTTGCCTGGAACATATTCCCGTGCAAAGGTTTGTGAAGATGTTGAGACGCGTGTCGTGTGCAAAACTGTCCTCGGGAAGTGTTCAGGAGGATGGTGTTCGAGATACTGCTCCTGGGAAGCATTCCTCAGGAGGGTTGTCGGGAAGTTCTTGGTGGCTTTGGGATAAATGCGCTTCGAAATCCATCCTCACGAACGTGTCGGAGAGATGGTTTGAAGTGTGCTCCTTGGAAATACCTTACTCCACATGTGTGTAGAAGGCGTTTGGAATGTCTCGCCTGGAAAACGTTCCTCGGAGAGGTTGTAGAAAGGATTTCAATACTGCCAAGGAAGACAATTCACATTGACTGGTCAGAAGAGTTCGGAAGGCTTACTACGGGTACCCAATCCTGAGGACGGTGGTGAGAATGTTCCTCAATCAGTGCTTGCATTGGAGGGGTCCTCGCGGATGGTGAAAGATTTGGCAAAAATGCCCCACCGATTTTGGTCGCACGCTGGGTTTCCGGGTTCCCAAATTCCCGGTTCCGGGTTCCTGGGTTCCCGGTTCCGTGTTCCGGGCCGATTTCGGAGGGCGGCGAGGTTCCCGGTTCCTGGCCGATTTCTTATCGATCGGTCTCACCATCGATCTCATTACCGACTTCTCGATCGATCCCACCATCGATCCCGCTATCGATCTCACTATCAATCTCACAACCGATCTCACTAGAGATCGCATGAGCGATCTCGCGATCGATCTCACTACCGATCTCATTGAATCAATTTCACTCTCGGTCTTTCGATCGACCTTACAATCGTCCTCACTATCGATTCCACGATCGATCTCATTATCGATCTCACAACCGATCTCAGAATCCATAGTATCAATTTTCAAATCATCCACTGATTGGGGTTTTCTCAGGTGTAATGCTGATACAGCGGTTAACAGAAAGCCTTTCCGGGGGAAGGTTTTAGCAAAATACTATAGATGTGTGTCCTGGGACACGTTCCCCTGGAAGGTTGTTGCAAAAAAGGTTGGGAAGGTCGCTCTTGATACACTTTCCTCAGGAGGGCCTTGAGCAGGCTTTGGGGAGACTACCCCTGGGAAGCCTTCGTCGGGAAGTTGTAAGGAATGTGTTATGGAAACTCTTTCCCCGGGGAAGCCTGAAGCGGGACTGGGGCTGGGGGTACACCGCGGCAGGCTGGGGGAGAGGTAGGGTGAAGGTTAGAGATCGGGGTCCCTGGCCAGCTTCAAGCAGGGCCGTCGGTATCCCAACTCCGAGCGATGGTAGGTCAGCAAGTGATCATCAGTAAGTACCTGCTGCTCTGGCTACTGCGCAAGGTTCTGCAGCTCTTTGCTCTGGGGGAGCAGGCCACTGGTTGCGTTGCGTGGCTCCCTCTGGTATTCCTTCCCATCCTCGTCATTACCCTCCTCCCGTCCTCTTCTTCCACATCACAATAATCATGGTAATCATCATCATCATCATCATCATCATCATCATCATCATCATCATCATCATCATCATCATCATCATCATCAGCAGCAGCAGCAGCAGCAGCAGCAGGATCATCATCATCATCATCAGCAGCAGCAGCATCAGCATCAACATCAGCATCATCAGCAACATCATCATCATCATCATCATCATCATCAGCATCATCAGCATCATCATCATCATCATCATCATCATCATCATCGTCATCGTCATCGTCATCGTCATCAGCATCGTCGTCATCGTCACCATCATCATAAGCATCATCACCATCATCACCATCATCATCATCATCAGCATCAGCATCATCATCACTAGCAACACCTTCACTATCCTCATCCTCATCCTCATACTCGTCGCCGCCATTGCCGCAATCATCGTCATCGGCATCATCAGCATCATCAGCAGCATCAACGTCAGCATCATCGTCATCGGCAGCAGCATCATCAGCAGCATAATCATCAGCATCATCAGGATCATCATCATCATCAGCATCATCATAAGCATCATAATCGTAGCCACCATCACGATCACCATCACCATCAAAACCATCATCGGCATCATCAACAGCAGCATCGTCATCGTCATCGGCAATTCATCGTCATCGTCACACCCACCAACACCATCATAATCAGCATCGTCATCATCAGCAGCATCAGCACCATCACCATCATCATCAGCATCGCCATTCTCATCAGCATAATCCTCATCATGATCATCATAATCAACATCATCGTGATCGTCAGCATCATCGACATCAGCACCAACATCATCATCATCATCATCATCGTCATCATCAGTATCTTCATCACCATCGGCGTCATCATCAGCAGCGACATCATCATCATTATCATCATCGGCATCGCCATCGTCATCATCCCCACCACCATCATCATCATCAGTATCATCATCATCAGCAGCATAGTCAGCATCACCATCGGCAGCAGCAGCATGATCATCATCATTAGCATTAGCATCATAATAAACAGAAGCATCATCAGCAAACTCATCATCATCAGCAGCATCATCATCCTCATCACCATCCTCGGCCTCATCCTCATCCGCATCCTCAACATCATCAGCATCAATATCAACAGCATCGTCAGCATCAACAACGTAATCATCACACTCTTCATCACCAACACCATCGCCATTGCCATCACCATCACCATCAGGACCACCATCATCATACTGGCCCTCCTCCTCTTCCTCCCGCCCTCATCCGCCCCTCCCCATCATTCCTCTTCATCATCGCCCCTCTCTACCTCCCCTTCCTCCCTCCTCCCTCCTCCCCCTCGCGCCTACCTTTTCCCGCCTCCCTCCTCGCCTTCTCACCCTCATGGCGTCGTTCGTCGTCGCAGCCCATCGCCGCCGCCAGAGGTCCCCGGAGGCCAAGAAGGGGGACAGAAACGCACAGAAGCCTGGACCCTCGATGCTAGAATTAAGTCGGGCGTGTCCCCCTACAGGGGGATGTTCGACGAAAAATAAAAAATACTCAAAAAATATTCCAAAATGGTCAAAAAATATTCAAAGAATAGTCCCCAGACTATGACTTGACTATTTTTGAATGTTCCTCCTGTAGAGGGACAGGCCCGACTGAATGCTAGAACCTCGTGCGGCCGCCGTCGTCGTCGTCGTCGTCGTCGTCGCCGCCACCGCTTGCGTCGCCTTCGCCATCATCGTCGCCGTCGTCGTCCAGAGCGGCAAAGGGGGGGCTCCAACGCCGTCGGGCAGCCCCCGAACCCTCAGAGGAGAAAGAGGGGGAAGGGGGAGGAGGACGACCAGGAGGAGGAGGAAGGAGGAGGGAGAAAAAAGGGGGGAGGGAGGCGGAGGAGGATTGGCGGGGGGGAGGAGGAGGAAAGAGGAGGGAGGAGGAGGAGGACCAGTGCATAACCCGGACCCATCGACGACGTTGCAAGAAACCCTCCCTCGGAGTTTCCTCTTCACAGATCCCTACAAGGATGTAGTTTCACTCAGGCAAGTGCTCCGTTGAAAGACGCCTGTCTGAAGATCTGAGCGGACGCGATCCACCGTCGTTTGCCTGAGTTCGTTTCTAGGGGAGGGTCGAAAACCATGGGGCCCCTCCCCCTCTAAACACTAAGGGGGTCTGGACAGCCCCCGCCCCGGAGGGTCAGGGAAGATCACCGGCAGGGTCCAGGCCCCTCCCTTCCCCCCGCCCCGACGACGACGACGACGACGACGACGACGACGACGCAGACGCCGACGCCGCCGACGCCGACGCCGACGCCGACGCCGACGCCGACGAGGACGACGACGCCGACGCCGACGCCGACGACGCCGACGAGGACGCCGACGACGACGCCGACGCCGACGACGCCGACGACGCCGACGAGGACGACGATGACGACGCCGACGACGACGACGACG
Source organism: Prorocentrum cordatum (assembly GCA_963575745.1). NCBI lineage: Eukaryota > Dinophyceae > Prorocentrales > Prorocentraceae > Prorocentrum > Prorocentrum cordatum. Next base: position 67,094 of record CAUYUJ010014425.1, read on the forward strand.
ACGACGACCGCGACCACGTCGACGACAGACGGCGACGGCGACGACGACAACGAAAACGACAACAACGGCGACGACGACGCCGACGACGACGCGAGTTGATGACGACGACGAAGACGACGATAATGATGACGTCAGAGGCAAGAGCGGCGCACCTGTCGCCAACGCCCGCGCCAGGCACCGGCCCTAATAGGACCGTACCCCAACATACTCTACTATATTATACTTCGTTATTATACTTATTCCCCATTGTTATATCCTCCCACTCCGCCCTTTCCCCGGCCGATTGGGGGCCCATCCGGAGGCTCCCATCCGAACATGGAAAAATACAAAATCGACGTTGTTCCTCTCATCATGGACGTCCTGTGGCCCACGTCGCGAAATGCGTGGCAGGACTGGGACGCGGCGCACACCCCGCGCGAAAGGGCGAAACGTCGCTCTCTCTTCGGCGCCGCGCGCATGCTTCTGAAAGTGGCACTCCCGCCAGAGCGCGGCTCACATTTGTCGCTTGCCCATTCGTCGGGCGCCTGGGGCCTCCTGGGGCTTCTTGGGCATTACTTGGGGCCTCCTGAGGCACCCTGAGGTTTCCTGGTGTCTCCTGGGGCCTCTTGGGGCTTCCTGGGGTATACTGCAACCTCCTGAAGCCTGATGGGTTTCCTGGGGCCTCCTAGGACTTCCTTGAGCCTCCTGAAACCTCCTGGAGCCTCCTGTGACCCGCCACTCCGGGGGGGCCCATGCCAACCTGCAAAAAACAATACAACATCGGCGTTGTCCCTCTCAACATGGACGTCCTGTGGTCCACGTCGCGGAGTGCGTGGCAGAAATACGCGCGGCGCAAACCCCGCGCGAAAAGGCGAAATGTAACAACTACGACGACAACGACGACGACGACGACTATTATTACTACTACTACTACTACTACTACTACTACTACTACTACTACTACTACTAATACTACTA
>CAUYUJ010014425.1:68150-70650 GCA_963575745.1 Prorocentrum cordatum
TACTACTACTACTACTACTACTACTACTACTACTACCACTACTACTACGACTACTACTACTACGACTACTACTTCTACTACTACTACCACTACTACTACCACTACTACTACTACTACTACTACTACTACTACTACTACTACTACTACTACTACGACTACGACTACGACTACTACTACGACTACGACGAGTACTACTACTACTACTACTACTACTACTACTACTACTACTACTACTACTACTACTGCTGCTACTACTACTACTACGACGACTACTCTACTACTACGACTAGTATTACTACTAGTACTGCTACTACGACGACGACTACTACTACTCTTTTTCCTTTTCTGCGACGGCTACTGCTACTACTACTACTACTACTACCACTACGACTACTGCTGCGACGACGACCACTACGACTACTACTACGACTTAGTATTACTACTACTAATACTGCTGCTGATACTACTACGCCTTCGCTAACGACTACAAGTAGTATTACTTCTACGAGTACGTTTACGTTTACATGTATGCCCACGACTACGACTACGACTACGACTCCGACTGCTACGACGACGACTACTACTACTACTACTACTACTACTAAAACTACTACGAATACTACTACTACTGCTACTACTGCAACTACTGTTACCACTATGGCTTTGACTACCACTACTACTACTACTACTACTACTACTACTACTACTACTGCTACTACTACTCATACTCGTACTACTACTACTACTACTACTACTACTACTACTACTACTGCTGCTACTACTACTACTACTACTACTACTACTACTACTGGTACTACAAGTGCTACTACTACTACTACTACTACTACTACTACTACTACTACTACTACACTACTACTACTACTACTACTACTACTACTACTACTACTACTACTTTTACTACTACTACTACGACTACTACTAAAATACTACTACTAGTACTAGTACTAGTACTAGTACTTGCCTACTACTACTAAATACTAATACACTAATATACTACTCTACTTCTTCTACTCGTACTATACTACGACGACGACGACGACGACTACTACTTAACTACTCTCCTACTACTAAAAAAGGTACTACTACTACCAATAGGACTACTACTACTATATTACTACTACTACTACTACTACTCACTACTGATATACACTTACTACTACCACTACTACTATTACTACTACTTACTACTACTACTACTACTACTACGACTACTATTACACGCTACTCCATACTACTACTACTACTAACTACTACGACGACGAATACTACGACGACTACGGACTACTAGACTACGGACTACTACTATCCTACTACTACTACTACGACGATGTACTACTACTATTACTACTAACTGGTACCTCTACTCTACTACTTAATACTACGTACTACTTACTTACTACGACTACTTACTTAATACGACGCTACTGAAATACTACTACTACTACTACTACTACTACTACTACTACTACTACTACTACTACTACTACTGCTACGACGACTCTTACTATTACTACTACTACTAATAATAATAATAGTAGTAGTACGGCTACGACTACGATAACGACTACGACTACGACTACGACTGCAGCTACTACTACTACTACTACTACTACTACTACGACTACTACTACTACTACTACTACTACTACTACTACTACTACTACTACTACTACGACTACGACTACGACTACGGCGACTACTACTACTACTACTACTACTACTACTACTACTGCTACAACTACTACTACTACTACTACTACTACTACTACTACTACTACTACTGCTACTACTGCTACCACTGCTGTTGCTACTGCTTCTACTACTGCTACCACAACTTCTACGTGCATTGGGCGTTCGGCCCCTGGTTGTGCTAGCAATGCTGCTGGTTGGACTGGACATGACATGCTTGACTCGCTCGAACTGGCTAGAATGTCTCTACTCTATTCCTACTCTTCTCGATTCAGCTCTGCTCTACTATAGCTTTGCCCTACTCTGGCCCTAAACTTGTCTCTGCTCGATCCTAGTTGCCCTACTCTGCTCTACCCTTCTCTACCCTACAGTACCGTAGCGAACACAATATACTCTACTCCCCGTTGCTCTTACTCTACTACACTCTACTCCTCTACTCTACTCTACCCTCCTCTCCTCTCCTCTCCTCTGACATACTCTACTCGCCCCTACCCTACCATACCGTACCCCGACATACTCTACTCTACCTCTTGCTTGCTCTACTCTACTCCTTCTCTACGCCTACTCTACTATGTTCAGCTTTGCTCTGCTGTACTATGTTTCTGTTCTACTCTACCCATACATTGTTATCTGCTCGACTCATTCCATACCTCAATCTGATCTACACCTCTATACTACTCTCCTCCACCCTACCCCGACCAAATCCGACCTACTCTAATCAACTCTGCTATACCCTCCGTTATACTCCAATTATGATTATGTTCTACTTCAGGCCTGGTGTGCTCAACCC